>JANIJQ010000009.1:118029-607154 GCA_030557965.1 Sungouiella middelhoveniana | reverse complement strand
CACAAGCACAAGCACAAGCACAAGCACAAGCACAAGCACAAGCACAAGCACAAGCACAAGCACAAGCACAACAGCAACAGCAACAGCAACAGCAACAGCAACAGCAACAGCAACAACTTCCTCAAGATGATTTTCAGCGAAGGCAGCTTCAGCAATCTGATCAGCAGTCTAAGCAGTTTCAATTGCTCCCTCAAAGATTGTCGGCTCAGCTGCTGCTGCTGCTGCTGCTGCCGCTACAACAACAGCAACAGCAACAACAACAACCGGCTCAAAGGCCACAACAAGCATTTTCTCAATATAGTATAGCTCAGGGTCAACAAAATCCTCTGTTTAATTCTCCTCAAATGAACGTGACCCAACAGCGAAGTATGAATGCTTCGCAAGTGAACTCACAACTCAGCCTGCAACTCAACAATATGCCTATCTCCAAAGAGCTGAGGGGATTCAACCCAGAGAATGGAGGGTTCCAAGATTTGAACTCCGCTGGTAAGAGTGGTGCTCCTCCAATGCTGGTGTCTCCACAACAAATTCTTCTGCAACAAGATGGCGGAAATAATGAGTATAATCTAGGCTTTTTCTGATCTAGTTGCGATGACTTGCGTCTAGTCTTCGAAACGGATCTCTAATAATGCTTTAGTAATGATTGAATATCAGTCAACTATTTGTAATAATACATGTATTCAAGAACTTACGGTAACGACGAGAACTATTGCTAAATCTAACCATAGCAAGGAATCGAAAGAGACAGTTTTGGAACTGAAGTCCGATACTAAAAAGTCGAAGGTGGAGGAAAACAACCCTCAGTCCAAGGGCGATGAAACCGTGAGTTCCAGAATAAAGAACAAGTTCAAGAAAATTGGAAAGAGCCACGAAGAGAAGTCCGAGCCGCTAGTGGACGAGAAAATAGTAGAGGTTGAAGAAGAGAGTCAGGAGGAATCTAAGCCACAATCAACATTGGAAGTACAAGAAAAGCTTAAGAGGACAATCAGGCGCACTTCGAAGCCAAACCAACCGATTGAATTCACTGATTCAGCATTTGGACTCCCCTTGCCTCCACCATCACAATCGACGCTTGTGATTAGCGACCACAAGACCACCACTTGGCAACAACTAGAACATATCTTCTTGAAATTCCATGTTTATGATATCACTGTATGCTCCCACAACATTACTCATTGAGTTCTGGCTCGGGATGTTTGGGCCCTGGGCATGACTTTTGCTATTCATCATATCAGCGCCGAGCGGAGTAGAGGAAAAGTCTGTTCGAGGTGGGTTCGTATTAGGGACACCAGACTGTTGTAACCACACAGCATCATTAGTGATCTCATTCCACAACTGTTGTTCCTCGTCAAGATATGTTAATCCCTCGATACCAGCCAAATCAGGATTTGGAAAAAAGCCGCCACTTACGCTCAGCTCACTGATATGATTGTTGAATTGAAAAGCATCCTCATTTGTCAAATTGGCAGTAGAAGGAATTGTTGGTGTATGTCTGTTTGAAGTAGGTCTGGTTCTCGAGGGCACCGGACCATTAAATTGAATAAAGTCCAAATCAGAGCGAAGCGGTTCGGGCACAAACTGCTGCGATGATGATGAAACTGGTACGGGCACCGGCTGGCGGAATCGAGATGAACTAACCGAGTCACGAAATGGAGTAGCATCACCAAACGGGTTGGCATCAACGTCTATACCGAATGCATCAGGTGGAAAAGATTTAAATTCGTCGTCATGCTTCTGCAATAGGTCTTGCATCACACCATTGAAATCGAGAACTTTAATCAATTTTAGCAACTGTGCCCTACGCAAGGCAGCTGGGTAATTACCAAGTTTCTTCATCTTGTTGAATACAGTAAGTGCATGATCCAAGTGAACTCGAGTAGCATCATGTACACCAATTGAGGCATTGAAAAGAATTAAAGTGGATGCAGATGTAAACAAATATTCGCGATCCATCCAACCAAACAATGCTACCATATTCTCAGGATATAATGCCCATATAGACTTGATAGTGTTGATGGAAGCTTGAAAAGATGCATTAAGCAATGTGAGCACATTCTTGGAATATTTCGTCAAGTCAACATAACGATTGGTGTTATTTGCGACCTGAAGCTCTTTCAACTTCTTGGTAGCAAAATGGAAAAGCAATGGGCGCACAGCCAAGTTCATACCCTGGAAGTACTCAGTCATCAAGTTAACAATCAATCTGGAGATCTTAACATTCTCTCGCGAAAAGTCAACACGTAAAAATTCAGGAAGAGAATTCTTCCATTTGAACAATCGCTGAACAAGATCAGATACCACAGGCAATATGTTAGCAGTAGGTTGCTTCGTATAAAGTGAAGACAAGATGATAGCATTGATCTGGGTGATTGTCACACAATTATTGATGTACTCCGCCGAAGGGAATATGTAATAACCACGGACATCATTCTCATCACGAGGGAAATCATCAAGTTCCATCTGGAAGTCAAATGGCAACTCTGTGGAGACACTATCATCAGCAAAACTCAAGGGTAAGCCTGCCTTCGAGGACAACATCCTCTCATACATATAAACCGTCCACCAGATACGTCGCCTGTGTTCCAATTCAAACCTGTTAACATTCTCCATGTCAGCATCGACATGCCAACCAAGAATGAGGGTTGATCTTAGCGCCAAACCGAAGTAAAAGTATGACGCAATTGTGCAATCAGCGACTTGGAGGTAAAAAGCATAAAGAAGCATGACTTCAATACCTCCATCCTTAGTTATATTGTCAATAGCACCAGATGCAAACAATCCTGTAAAAAGTTCTGAAGCTTGGTAGAAAAAACCCGATCCGGGTAGGGTATTTCCCTTGCCAATAACTCTCTTCTTAGTTTTGCTCTTTCCATAATTAAGGATCGTTTCTTTCTTGGAGTTATTCAAATGAGTGTCCGACTCCGTACCTAGATACATTTCACCAATCGCAAAAATCAAAAGAATTTTGCAGAACCAGATAGTTTCCAAGATTGTATCATCATCAGTGTCTCTCTTTATTGTGTTTTCGTCATCAGCAGGGCCAATATTGGGTATGATATTTCGCTTGATAATCTTCTTATTGTCTGCGGCATTACCAGAATATAGATTCATCAAAAATCTTTTGACTAAACCCTCGTTAAAAAAGTAGAAACATCCATCATTGTAGTTTATGAATGTGTCGACAAGCAATATGGCATATGAATAGGACGGGAGCGTAAAGTTCACCGAAAGGCCAGGCCGAGTGTTCGTTTTCGCAAGCGTAATATTGTAAGCATTTCCTTCCTTCTCCAAGATTTGGGTCTCACGTTTGACGTCCGAAAACCCAGATTCTGGTCCACTTGAGAGGGTATTGAACTGTCTCTGTGGGGATTCGGTAGGTGTAGTAGTAGACGAATTAAGATGCAATAATTTCGACGAAGTAAACGAAGGCGCCATGTTCTGAATTTCAAGGCCGAACAAAGTCATGGATGACAGCCCCACATACAACTTCTCCCCTGTTCTCGATTGTATAAGGCGGCCATATTTGTCCAAAGATGGGTGAATAACCTCGTTTTGAAGTTCATCTTCCGATGTTTGCCAACCTTCAGGAGTTGCTTCCTGAGATATCCCAGGAGCCTGTGCTCTAGTGCCGCTAAATGACTCGATTCCCCTTTGCATTTCAATCATTCTGCTCTCCTCAATTGGCGTGGTTCCAGAAACCTGTCTGGCCCCTTTCTCTCGAAGGCTGTTTCTTAAAGATGCATTTTCCTTCTTCAACTTGGCAATATCTTCCTGGAGTTTATAGATGTACTTACGTGAAACCACTAATCTCTTTTCGAACTCCACATATTCACATTTTGTTTTTGCCAACATACATTTCGAACAGGGTTGGCCACCGGGACATCGTGTATGTCTAAATCTACATCGAATGCACGCTCGTGAGCTTCTTTTTGTCAGTGAGGTTTGCTTTTCCGACATCTCTCCTTCTATTTTCGGACCCTGGTCTGATTCCATAACCATTTCCTCTTTCTTGATTGTGCAATCCAGGCTCAACTGAACTTCTGATCTGTTGTCTGTGCAGCCGCTGGGAGAAGATAAACCAGAGGTGTAGTTCATGTGAATGTGTTCAGAATTAGAAGATTTGGAGAAGTAATAAATTTGAATGAGTCTACATTTGCATACTGCATATACAACAAACAGTTACTGAAGGTTCGTCGCCTATTCCGTGTTGGAAGTCCTTCTTGATCATTCTCCCAAGGATTCTTGGAAGTAATTGCGAACTAGATCAGTTAGGTAACTTCGGTTCAATCCTATTTTTTGACACCGTATTGAATCCAACTATTCAGACGCTACATCTTCTTCAATAATCAAAGCATTTAATTTGTAACCAAGCCAAAAGAAACCAAACGGTAGACACCCTAGCTAGACGAGAGGTTCTCGGTACCGTAACCAACTATGTTGCCTGCTGGGTCGTAAGAACAGATGGTGTATCTGCCCTGATCGCATGATTTATATGCACAACCTAATTTCGTAGTTCCCTTCCAGATGATGGCAGTAAAATGGTCGAAAGTGGTAGCAGTGGAGTAGTCGTAGTTATCGCCCTCAGAGTACCAGGCATTGAAAGCGGATTCCGCGGTGGAGAATCCAAGTGCCAAGTTTTCACCGTATTGACCACCGCTGTGCACCAAGGACCCACCACAAGTGAACTTGTCTGCGTAGGCCTGTGCATAAGCGTACACGTCAGAGTCCCAAGTCAACGCACCTGCAGAGTGAAGTGCTCTCTTCTCGTTATGGAGGCCCAACATCTCCTGGGCCCAAGTGGGGTCATTAGCAGAAGCAATGTCACCAGAGTTGGGCGAGGACGAGGCGGAGGCAGATGCCGAAGTTGAAGCCGAAGTTGAAGCCGAAGCCGAAGCCGAAGCCGAAGTTGAAGAGGAAGTGGAGGACGAAGTGACGGAAGTGTCAGCAACAGCAGTGCTAATAGAACTGTAAGAACCGGAAACAGTGCTTAATGTTTGTGTGTATGTGCTCAGCGAGTCACCGCTGGACGCAGCAACATCATTATTGTTAACTTCGGTACTGGTGGTCAGTTCGACTGTTGACACGTCGGTGCCAACGGCCACTCCATCGGCATCAACAGTTATATAGTGAACTCTAGTAACGTAAAAAGTGGCAGCGTTGGCCAAAGAGGCAAGCATGGCACCGCAGGCGATACTAGAAAACTTCATTCTTCTTTGTATGTGTAAGAACGGACGAGATCTGGAAAGCAAATGAGGGACAAAGAGCAAGATTTATGCTTGCAAATGCTTAAAATGAATGGACGAGATGGAAACGAATTTAAAAAGGGTGAGATCAAAAGATGAATAGATGCGGTTCCACACTGGCACGCGCTTCAGCTTTTACGTTTCATATATTGCTTGCATGGAATGATTCCCGTTTTGCTGGCTCGGCCTTGCAGATTCGCGACGCAGGTCAACACCGGATGTGCACATATAACGATCTAGGAGTCGGACGCGCTCACAATTAATGAACCGCTTCGCTACATTACAGGATTCATAAATCTGAACCTTGGAGTCGATGAAATTCTCCGCTCAGATTCACAGGCTTGACAAGCTTAGTTAGTTGGATTGCGCTTCGAAATTATTGTTCGCACTATTTCTTTTATGTGAAAGCATGTCTGTGAAGTAGAGAACCAGGGAACATGTTCTTTGCAGCTCCTACAGGCTGGTCCTCGCCTAGATCAGCGATTGCTGGCTGGGCTTGACCAGACTATATGCACGCACAATAGTGAAGAATCTCCCTCAGGACACCTGTGTTGCGAAGTTCATAGTTGAGCTATGCTCATTATGTATTATCTTACACATGGTGGTCATCGAATTCAATAGTATGACAGTACCAGGATCTAGCCCAGATTAATCACATTGTCCAAGGGCAGAACTACAAGCACCCATTACATCCTTGAGCGATGTAGCATCTATCCTTTGTCTTATCAGAACTAATAGTCTCCCAAATCAGGATATCTCACTTCAAATTTCGAATCGACAAATTTGGCCCAATCTCTCAAGTAAGCCACTCCACAGGTATCTAGGAGTTCTAAATCACCCACCACACATAGCTGCCGTTTTGATCTCGTCATTGCAACATTTAGACGACGTGGTTCGCTTAGAAAACCAATCTCTCGATTGTCGTTGGAGCGCACCAACGACAAAATAATGGCCTCTTTTTCCCGACCCTGGAAGCCATCTACAGTCGAAATTTCAATTTCATCAAAGGTCCCATTCAAAGTCTTCTTAAGCGTTGAAATTTGTGCACTGTATGGAGAAATGATTCCAATGGCTTCTTGTTGGACACCAGCTTCAATAAGTTGTTCAACATGGCGTAGAACGACAAGGGCCTCCATTTCATTATACTTTGAGCCTGCAGATGCATCAATAAGTTTTCCACCATCGTCACTAGCCTGCTCGGGAAAGTCACCTCCTTGTGTATCGTACCACAAACACAGAGGGCTTGATGCATCAGTGTCCCCAACATTTGCCAAATCGGGAAGCGATATATTTTCTACCGATGATGCCGCCTTGAGCTTCCCTTCGTAAAGACTTTTGGAAGGAAATTCCATAATTTCCGCGTTCATTCTGTATTGCACGTCTAGGAGCTTAAGATAATCTTGTCCATCATGGTTTGCAACCAATCGGTCGAACAAGGTGACTTCTAGATCCGCAATGTGTTCCCCTTTCTTGATAAGTTCTGCCACTACCTCTTTTGATTTTACTGTTGCAGGCAATTGCATGTTGTCACCGGCAATTACCAAACGTTTACAGCCCAAATGAACAGTAAGGGGGATCCAACACTGGGGTTCAAGAGACTGCGAAACTTCGTCAATGATAATCGTATGAAATAAAGGGTTGTCGACTGAGAACTCATGATCTTTATAAAGCGAGAATAACTCATTAGACCCCGCACCGTGCAAAGTCGCAAGAATGACTTTGGCATTAATAAGTAGGTCGTGGACTGCCTTTTTCTCCCTCTGACGCAATTCCCTTTTGAGATCTTTGAGCTCGGCCCAGAGGGCCCTTCTTTCGCTATATCTTTTGCATTTCCGGATTTGATTTAGAGTATCACCAATGCTTTTCTCAATATCTCTGAGTATTTCTTGATTTCCATCCTGGCTACCTGAATAGGAAGATTTGGATAGCACATCTAGCGAATGTTGTAAATTGGATTGTAAAAGGCGGGCAGGATGTCCAATTCTAATCAATTTCTCTGGATTCTTATACTTAGTTATGGCCCTCTTCCGTCTTCCTCGCTTTTGATTATAACCAAATGGTTCTTCATCGTCTCCATTAAAAGCAGGAGAAAGTCGTTCCAAGATGTTATCAACCGAAATATTCGATGCCCCACAAACCAAAACCCTCTCACCATGATTAAATGTCAATTGCTTGATTAATTCAATCAAAGTGTATGTCTTCCCAGTTCCTGGAGGACCATGAATGATCGTCACAGGTGATTCATCAATTGAAAAAGCCACAGCAGACTTCTGGGAATTATTAAGAGTGGGGTCAAAAAATTGATTTGTGTCTTTCTTCTCACCATTTCTGGGACTATATCTTATCTCACCCAATAGCATACGTAACACTTCTCCCTTATCATGGTCCTTAAGCTCCGCAAGCCTCGTCATGGCCTGAAGAGCTCTTTTGTAAGTGATGGAATTGGTAAGTTTGACTAGCCACATTCGTACATTATCGTTTCCAGTGTTGTTGTACAATGCGATCAAGTTTTCTCCTGAAACATGTTCATCCACAGAGATACTAACAAGTTTACCGGTAAGCTTAACGACAACGCCTTCTAATGAAGTAGGCTCTTCTGTACTATCGTTAGGTTTTGAAGATATCCTTGTCATTCGTTCAAGTTTAACTATATCACCAACCCTGATGGTGCTGGTGGGTATTTCATCTTCCAGCTTCGAAAGAGCAGGGTCAAGTGCAGTCTCGATTATAGTTTTACCCCCCAAACCAGTTCTCATGTTAGTCAACACCAAGTTGATGATTGCCAAACCAAACAGGGCCAATGTCTTTGGAGAGTATGAGTCGAGGTACGACATAGTGAGAAGAGTGTCACACTTTTGTTCGAGCTCTATGGCCTTCCGAAAGTCATTTGCTAAGATTTGCTGGTAAGTCATTCAAAATATGTTAGTACGTTATGAACGGAAGTTGAAGGTGTCGGTTTTTCATGACCAGGACATGATCGTAGTCGTGTTCAATGCATCTCAACACCAATTATTGATGTTTGATCTTGCAGATAAGACAACAACAATAAATAATGTTCAGTCCTTAATGCAGATCAACGTACTTAATTAGAAATGTTGAATAATGATAGAAATCGACCTTACTGCTTAACTAAGGCAATGTCAGTATGGGAGTGATTATTGCACGCATGTATCGCAATGAACCTGAACATGTGCAGTCTTGAGGAACCTAAAATTGCATGGAAAAGGCGACAACTTGATACACAAACAAAACTATTCTAAGGCCGCTGGTACTGATTAATTAGGATTCTGAATGCCATGCATGTTACAGAATGCTCTCGACGAGAGTACAAACTCTCCAAATGGTAAAAAATACAACTTGTTCCGATAATTTTGCAGCATTGAGACTTCTTTTCCTACCTCAAAGATAGGAAGATACGCACGCACGATACAAGTGGCTGAGCAGGTAAACCGGACCTTCTAGATCGTTTGATACATGTTTATTTGGCTCATTATGCTTCTTCGCAATTATGTTACCTTGTTCTTAACTTTTGGGTTGGGTACGGTGTACGAGTGTGGTTTTGCCTATTTGGCGTTCTGCGATTTCTGGGGGACAAAAAACTCACACGTACACCCATATTCCGTCATTCATTTAAAGATCGATATAGACAAGAATCGATCTAGATCTATTTTCAAGATTTACCAGCATGAAAATAAATCAAAGCGCAACACTTTAACGCTAGGAAGCCCCCAGCTCATCTTGAGAGTTATTCACAAGCTAATTTCTCAAGCCCGACTTTGAGCAACACCAAGATTCAAAAAATTTGGTCATTCTAATCTTGCTTGATGTCGTTGAAGTCTCTACCAGTTTGTTCTTTGATTACTTTACTGGCCTCCTTGGTGACGTAGTCAAAAACCAAGTTTCGTTGCTTAAAGTAGCCACTGGATCTCAAGAGAGACACGACTCTATCGTAGCAAACTTCTCCAAATGCTAGGTATTTACCAAACCACCTTCGAAAATCCACGGATGAAAAATTGGAAGAATCAAAAACAAGGCCTGTATTACGGTGGATAGCGGCGAGAATAATTGAGACAAGGACTAAGTCCACACCATAATGGGTAAGTTTCCCGATCTAACGTTAGCTGCACTGATGTAGTAATAGGTGTTTCCCTTTAAGGAACCCTCACTTGGTTTTTTTGATTACGTACCGACATGATGCAGTTACCCTCTGCAAACGAACCGAGTAAGATATGGATATAAAACGATCCGTGCACGACATATCATGCAAGAGCGGGGAAGGGCATTTACAACCGCTTTGTACAAATGATACCATGATTCTAATTAGGATATAATAGCCTTCATGTGTGAATTCTCTTAACAGCTCCCATCACACCAACCTCAGTCCATTCACACACTCTCTTCTGGTTCTTTGCAACAATGCCAATTCGTAAAGCTATCTGGTCAATGTTCAATTCCTGATGCTTAGTTGCTAAATCGGTTCCCTCCAACGACCGCTTGAGTAATTCAAGCGACAGAAACCCTGCGAACTTAGTCACCAACAAGTCAGTGCCCTCCCCTTCGAAACTCTGAACAGCGTTGATAAAACACAATACTTTAGATTTGAGAAGACCAGGTGTGTATGACAAATTGCTCAAACCGAGTGCCCACTCAACGACTCCTCTGTACCTCAAGATTTTCAAATCTTCCGTTGACACTATTCCATTCGTCAACAGTTCAATCAACCACGTAGCCTGCTTATAATAATCATGTTCTCCAATGGACTCATCAGTAATCAAGCCCGCATTGATCGTATGGTAGAGTGGGATCTCGTAACGCTTAATCACAGGAGTCGACAAGACGTACCTGGTGACGCGATCATAGAGGAAATGACCGGGGTTTGTAATAATATTTGCAAATTCTCCAATGAAATACCAAACAATCGGCGATTTGTGATCAGAGATGCGTAACGTGTGCAAGATTGTAGAGACATAAATCTTGATGATGTTTCCATCCTTGAGGTTCTCTCCGCAACTGTTAATGTACTTCAACATTCCGTACAAAATTACCTTGGAAATGTCACGAATGTTTTCGATACAAATACACGAAACAATGAACTGCATTAGCCCACTATCAAAGATTTTGGATAAGTGGAATTTCACATTTCCTTCAACTTCTTCGACAAGTTCATTGTTATTCAAGATAACAAGGATAAGGAATTCTGGATCATATCTTGATTCTTGGTATTCACCTGAGAAACAGGAAGATGAATACTCTAAGAATCTCGCATAATTTGCAGCCTTAGGAATTCTTGGATTTGGTTGCAAATTCGAAACTGTGTTGGTGATAAAACCCTTATTGAGGGCCACAATTAAGTTGGATTTATCTTTGATGATTAGTCTATCTTCGCCAACCAAGTCGATGTCCTTCTGAGAGAGTTCATCAACGAAGTCCCAGTTTGTGACATTTGCTACCCAACTCTTTCCAGTTGTAGACTCGATTCTAATAAGAACATCTTTGATTAACAAATCCTCTGCTCTTGTAGTTCCTTGATATAGCTCAAGTAGTTGAGTTGTCACACTCAAAGATGTAGGAGGAGAGTTGCAAAACCCGTAAATAAGCAATGCACTCTGGAAACGGATTTGATGGTTGTTTGAGCTGGGAAGACTTCGCAATGCATTGTGCTCATTGGTGACAAAAATCTGGAGCAATTTATCAGAATTGATTCCCTTTGAATCAATACTCATCAATACTTGATTAGCATACGCAAGATATTGCTCTTGGTGAACCCAATTTGGGTGTCCCAACAAAACCTCAAACTGTGTGTTGAGAAGATCCAGTGAGAACCAATTTTTCATTTGACTCAATCTTGTGAATAAAACTTGCAAGGAGGTGAGGAAATAATCAAATTTTGATGAGAGCTCTTGTGACTCTGCAAATCTCTTAGTAACATAAATCATCGCCCTCTGAAGCCACAATTTAATGGACTCAACATCGATTACCTCAAATGTTTCAATGTACAGAGTTATAAAATGTGTAAACTCTGCTGTCATAGCAAGTTTGGGGTTATTGTCGATGTAGTTAAATGTTGATTTGAGAACAGTCGACCTATCAAACCATTCAGTGTATTTTGAGAAAATTTTCAATGAATGAACGAAATCTCTCATGGATATAGCCAATCTGACGACCAGATCTTTGTACTTTTGAGCCACAGCTGTATCAGATGGTGCAATTCTGTAGAGTACTTCGTCGGGAATTTCTTCCAAGTTCAAGATGTATTCAGAAACTCTTGGGGTGGGTTTGTCCAAAAGGAAAAAGAACCCTGGATTGGAAACGATGATTGCCGCATCAGTAATGGAGTCTTTGAAATGTTCCAAGATGAATTTCAAGTCTCTCGACTGGATCTTCGAAAGTTGTTCAAAGTTTGGAACGATATCGATATTGCGCTCACAGATAACTCTGAATACATTGACGATAAGAACTTCATTGTCGAAAAATGATGCCAACTGAGCAATCTGATCATCGGATAATAACCATAAGAACTTACTCAAGACCTGTTGGTTCTCCTTTGGAATGGTCTCCTTGCAATGCTTGAAAATAAAAGAATTGAGAACAGAATCAGAAAAATCCTGCCCCAACAGTTGGAAGAGTTCAGAGAGTAATGATAATGCAAGGGCATCATTTGCTGATAAACCTTCAAGTGTAATTCTGTTGAAACACGAGAAAGTATTCGGATTGCCAATGGTCGTAAAAAGGGATTCAATAGATGAAACAGATGTCAATAAGTAAGTACCCATTTTACTTATTGTCTCAAACATCTGTTCCTCCTGCAGTTTTAGAAGAGATTGATTAAAAGCCACGACAGCCTCAGCAAATTCGAACTTTGACATAATCCGATCTTGAATAGACACTGTATCCAAATCAAATACACAGTCGAAACCTTTCTCCTTTGTGAGTGTGTCTATGGCCCTTTGAGATTCACCGATAACTATTAGCTTTAGCATGAAATCTTGAATCCACTTCGTGATATTTGTGGAGAATTTGATGTCCGGAATGAATGCTAGTTGCTCAAGGAGGACGACAACAAAAACACTGATATCGTCATACCTGGAATGCGACAAATCCAAGTATTTATACGGAGTCTTCATGGATCTAGCAATTGACTCATCAATACAGTTCCAGACTTTTTCAAACGATTCAGTTCCAATAAAGTTCGAGATAGATTCAACAAGCATTAGTAACGGGGATTCAATCAAGTTGTCTCTACCAAAAATAAATGAAGTTCGGGTAAGCCTCTCCAAGATACGGAACATCTTTGGCTTGAGAAACTCAATCTTTGAGAGTTTAAGCAAAGAAGTGAAGAAAGAATTTCCATTTGCAGTCTTGTTCCACCATTTGAGTTCATTGTTTGATTGGATTGATAAATAATTGTCGAGCATCACAATTTCGAAACTGTCACAGCAATCAACATTGATGTCAGATAACTTTTGACTAACTAAAGAAACCGTGGCAGACGATGAGAAAGATGGAGAGAGATCTTCCATTTTCTTGATAATCACAGTTGCAGTCAACCTAATTAGCTTGTTCTCATCAGTGAGGAGAGGTGCAAAGCTTGCTTGAGTTGGAAGATTGCCCAAGACTGACTCTATCAATAACTGTGATGGTTGCATGGCAACTCTTTTAAGTTGAAGCAAGATAAGCTGTAGGCCCAACTGTTTGACCAATTTTTTGGGGAATGACAAACATTCAGTCAAGGAATTCTTGGAAAGAGGGGCCAACGAGATCATGTCTGTTTGCACAGGAAGTGAAGGAGATTTCAAAATGAAGGAGTATAGAAGGCTATGACCAATCCAACTCGAAGTCAACGATGGATCATGGTAACCACCGGAGGAAGTGACAATCCAATTCATGTATGGGGCCACCAATTCCAGGTTAGCTTCAATTATTTTCAAGCAATACTGGAGTTGAACAGGTGAATCCCATGGCTTAAGAGCAGTCAAAAGTGTATAAATTAACTTGTTGTTGACCTTAAAAGTTTTATTATTCACCACCAAAGGAGAACCATAATCGTTTAGGGGATAGGTGATGCCCTTACCTTGATCCGACACTAAGATATTCATGAAATCGATGAAGGAAGTTTTGAAAGAATCGAATTCCAACTCATCAGTGTCAGCTTTCCTAGTATTTTCAATAGTAACGATTGCAAACAAGTTCTTGAAACTGTACAAGAAATTCTCATTGAGGATCTGACATTTAGTGGATCTCTTGAAGGTGGTCTCAGAAAGGACATTGATATCGAGGAATTTGATGATCTTCAACAAAGTTTCATAGCGCTCCATTTCAACGTACTTCCAGAAAATGTTCATGACCTTGAAGTTTGTCAATAATGATTTTCTAAATGTTGAATTGCTATTAGCACAGATTGCCAACCATAATTCCATTACAGCGAATCTCATCGAGAATTCATTTATGATATTCTTTTCGAATTCGTCTTTTGTTGGCACCAAGATTTTAGGTAGTGTCGAATGGTTGAAATCAAATGTGTCCTGAAATGTTGAGAGCACAGCATGATTCTTGTACTCAACCAAGGCAACAAGAAGCCCAGTTAACGAAATGACAGCCAGCGGCTTTCGCAATCCAAAAAATTTGAAAATGGTCTTCAAGTGATTGTTGCAGAGTTCGGAGTAAAACTCCACGATGCGGTCTCTCTCTTCCAAGAGAGTCAACTTAACGGACGAATGTTTCGAGTTTGGTTCTGAATCGTGGATGCAGTAATTGATATATCCTAACACATTAGCAAGGTGCTTAGAGTTTCTGGCAACTTGCCCAATGTCATTGACCGAACCAAAGTATGAGATGTTCTTGATTACCTTAATCAAATTGTTCCTCTTTACAAACAATACTAGAGGCTCCAAGTCCCCATAAATACCAATATCGGAAATGTCTGCTAATTCCTTGAGAACATCAGAATTGATATGACTCGCAGAATAAGCATTGCCTTTGGCCTTGGAACTCATGATCTGGACTAACCTTCTCTAGTCGTGAAATTTGTATGAGATGAGATCAGGTGCTGTACGTCACGTGTGATTTTAGATGCGAGAGTTCATACAAAGCTATTCTTCACATACACTCCCGACTGCCAGTCCCACTTAATTTCAGTTTCCCAAGATAAATGAAGGTTGGTAGAATTCCATATACTCGGAATTGGTGTCCTGATTAAATATTTCCAAAATGGAGAGGAACCTCTGTTATTGCCCAGAGATTGAGGTCTCCTGATTAAATTTGTTATCTTCAGTTATACTATCCAGGAAAGTTGTGTTCTAATGAAGTTGCCTAGGTTATTCCTTTTCAATAGAACTGAAAAAGAGAATGAGTTTAAGCCATGTTTCAGGGTGATACTTCGAGAAAGGCATACGAAGAATATCCGAACCTTTTATTTTTGGCGGGTAAAGTTCAATAAAATAAATGTAATGGCATGAAGAAAGTAGATGGTACTTTTGAGTACTTCTGTTGAAGGAAATCAATTCGGTGCATCCCCAACTACTGCCCCTTTTGATCTCTCTAGTACTCGACTTTGAAATTTGATGCCTCGGTTTTTGAATTATTTTTTTTCGACTTCTCGAAAATCTTGCATCGCGAGTATTCCTCTGCTTCGTTGCATTGCGGCGTGGGACGGCGAGGAAAGTGGTTTTCGTGGAACTAAGCCTCGAATTTCAAAGGATATCTTGCATCAAGACATCCAATCTGCATAATAGCATGTGTTCCTCCCGTTTCCGGGGTAAATGGCTCGCAGTGTGGTCCGCTATACTGACACAAGATCGATGTATACGATAGAGAATCTCGGTGTTGCCAATGTAAGCCGCTATACATGAAAGTAAGGGGCACCAGCATTCTCTAACCGTTGAGCGCCCTTGTTATCACGTGCATGGTTGCTTTGACCGGGCAGGCAAAAGTTCAGCCACGTCAGCAAGCTCCACAGATACCGATATGCGGCGGAATCGGCGTAGAGGAAGTTCACAAAGCGGGGCCCTGCCAGATAATCTTGTCTTCATGTTAACTTAAAATAGCATCGAGGTATCTCGTAGTTGACATCCGTACCTCATCTAAAATGGGAAACAAACAATACCTGGTTTCCAGCCCTGGGATCAAGGCCTGGGGTCTTGCTGGAATTACACTAGGGGTAAATTGGGATAATCTAAATTTGATTTTCTTGGGGACAACGGCACTGTATGGTTTTGCCGGTCAAATGTTTAACGAGGGCCGAAATCGCAGATACGGTTGCCTTTTGCCGATAATCGGCCAGACTGGATGAAATAACAGCACTAGAGCCTCTCGCCTGATTAGGGAGGAGTAGGTTGCGTCATAGTGGCCCGCTGAGGGGTAATCGTATATGGCTACGTATGACGTAAACACTTCCCTACAATAGAAACATGACAGTAAACATGGAAAAAGAAAAGAAACAAATCAGTAAAATGCCACTTCGATCAATCATGCGCGACGGGTCTGTGAAGGTTCCATTCTCGAGATAAAACATGCTCAGATCCGTGATTTAGATTCTTCCTCGAGACAAGGTTTTGCTCCGTTTTTCGCACAACCTCTTTTTTTTCTTTCCTACTCTCCACCTTCCTGTGAGTGGTGTTAGCCGAACGCTATCTCTACTCAAATATTGCCCATTCTTTGGTTCCCCACCTTTTGTGTTGCTATGACTGTCTTCAAGGTATGTCTCCATTCCTACATAAGCTCGATTCTCTTGCCCTATGTGCATTCTGAATTTGGGTCCTTAAGCAGAATAATTTTGTGGCCTTCTTTTTCTCCTTGACTTATCCGGCTCACCTATTTATTGTTGCATCCAAGATTGCAGTTCACCCTTTGGTTGCTATTCTTGATTTGCTAGCTACCTCAATCATTTACCCGCTGCAGTCCCGTGTTGGCGTTCATTCCTTACCTCACATTTCAGACAAACCTGTGCCATCCGGCTAAATTGATCTTGGTCCTCTCGCATCCACTAACTTCCAGAAAATCAAATCTCATTTCGAGAAGCTGCATGCTGAATCGAAAAACCCTGTTTCGATGCCAAAAGTCCCTACTTCAGTAACTGACCCAATGTTCAGCTTGGAGCAGTATCATGATTTGCCCTCAAAGTACAAGCTCCAACAGATGCTTGGCGAAGGAGCGTTCTCGTCAGTGTACAAGGGCACAAATGTGGAGACGAACGATACCGTTGCTATCAAAATCATAAACAAGTCGAACTTGACCCAAAAGCAGTTGGCCAACATCCACAACGAGATCCATATTATGAACACCCTTTCTAACGCCGGCTCCCAGCAAAATACTCTCCGATTGATTGAGTCCTTCGATACGCCCCACAACTGCTTTCTCATTCTTGAGTATTGTGATGGTGGAGAGATTTTCAATAAAATTATCGAGTATACCTATTTTTCCGAGCAGCTAGCCAAGCACATTTTCTTGCAGTTGCTTGACGCTATTCATTTCTTGCATCAGCACAATGTGGTTCACCGTGACATAAAGCCGGAGAATCTCTTGTTCAAAAAGATCCCATTCAATCCTCGCCTGGAAGAAGAATACCGGAAAGCGCTCAGGAAATCTGACGACGAGCTGAAAGAAGACGAAGGAGCATTCATTCCTGGAATCGGTGGTGGCTGCATCGGCAATATTAAACTTGCCGACTTTGGTTTGGCAAAGCTCCTTCGATTTGACCCTCTTGCCTCCAAAGGAAAGGCTCACAGCAATCTCAAGACACCCTGTGGAACAGCGGGCTATACCGCTCCGGAAGTGATTCATTGTGGAGTGGAACGAAAAAGAAAGTTCAGCAGCTCTACATCCAGAAATAACTACTACTCCAAGTCCGTGGACATTTGGTCGTTGGGTTGCTTCTTGTACACAATTTTGTGTGGGTTCCCTCCTTTCTACGATGATAACCACGACATATTGACGCAGAAGATCATTACTGCAAATTACGTATTCTTGGAACCTTGGTGGGATGAAATCAGTGAAGATGCCAAAGACTTGATTTCTCGCATGTTGGTTATCAACCCAGAACAGCGAATAACCATCGAGGAAATCTACCAGCACCCATGGATGACTGATGCCAACCCATTGCAAGTGCTGGGATACTTTCCTGACATTGTCCCACAGCGGCGCTCACTGTCCACAATGACCCTTTCACTCGAGCCACCAAAGAGAACTCATAGTGTTTCTCCATCTGGCTCTCACATGACTGGAGGTCTCGTATCACCAGGTATTGCTATCAAGCAAGTTTTCAATAACCCTGCAATGTCTCATGTTAACTTGAAGCTGTTGGCAAAACTCCAGCAAAGTGAAAATGTTGCGCCCCATGAATTGAGGTTCGACAATGGAACAAAGTTTCAGAAGAAAGGAAAATCAAACTTACCACGTACTCCAAATCCTATGCGTGATGTCAACTTCAAGGATGTTTTTGACGTAAACAACAAAGACCGTGAAAGTGATGACATGGACGAAATCGACGAAATCGAAGAAATAAGAGACCAGTCCGATGATGAGTTCGACGAGGAGGATGACAACGACTATAACCTGGAGTTGGAGTTGAAGTTTCTGGAGAGTGGCGAGTCCTCAGATGTGGAGACTGAATTGCAAGACAAGCTCAGTGGATTGAAGTACCTTTCAATTTCATCTCGATCATCCACTGACTCACTGAAGCTGCATAATGACGAGGAGTACGCGACGAGGTCGTCGTCTGTAATCAGTGGCATGAATGGTGATTACAAGTTCACATTGAACTTGAATGACCTGAACTTATTGCGCAGACGGTCATCCACCAAGAGTGGGAACGCCTAAGTTTAAATGCCCCAAAGCTCTTTCTGACTGTGTATGATTTGCATTACTGTTGGACTAATTAGCATTATTTAGTCTTTTGATTAATTCCATGTTATTTTGTCACTCCGGTGAGATAGATCTATCGAGATTCAAAATCTTATAGTGGCTAAATCATACTGAAAACAGGAACAATTTCTGTGATTGCCAGTGGAATCTTTAAGCTCGTGACATTGCGCTCAAAATATTTGCTGGCTCCTTGATAAATAAAACAACCATAGGGCAAATCTTTCCGATAAAACAAAGATCTCATTTATTTCTACTTACAAGTTAGGATCTCTCCACGGGTTTGACATCAGCCAGGTTAGGGGTCTCCTCCTCCTCAGGAACCAAGCAGTCATTGGCCTCTAGCAACTCCGCTAACTCTCCGCTTTGAGCCATGGACATGACGATATCGCAGCCTCCAACAAAATCCTTGTTGACGTAAAGTTGAGGGATAGTAGGCCACTGGCTGTATTCCTTAATTCCATCTCTCAACTCCTGGTCCTCGAGCACATTATAGGCAGCGAATTTGTTAGGGTCGACGCCCTGCTGTCCCAAGATCTGGATGGTAGCTCTAGAAAATCCACACTGTGGGAATTCAGGAGTTCCCTTCATGAACAAAACAACAGGAGAGCTCTGCACGGCCTTGTCGATGGCATCTTTAATCTCTGTGGAGATGTATCGAGCAAGAAGCGGCAGCCTCACGGCGGGGATCTGGATGTTAGCACAAGATGCAAAAATACAGTTGGAGACATCTAGTGGTCGAAACTCTCAATTCAGCACACATACTCTTCTGGTTTGCAAAAGTGATCTGAACATTAGTGAGACAGAATGATGAATAATCCTGTTTTTTTATTTGACTGAGGTTTGGTGTGCATAAGTGCTTACATGCCTGCAAGCCACTTCGGGTCTTATTGGACGAGTACGACTAGAGCCATTCTTCTTCTCAAACTAATTTCTTCTATTCTGGGTCGAAGAAAGGTCTCGATTTTTGAGAGTTTCTTACTTCCCGGTTATGGATTTCCTTCGTATAAGAGTGAACAGAGGGGGAAGCAGAAGCTATTCCATTTTGCAGCCATTCATTCTGTGGGAGTTAGAATGACAGTTCAAAACATAAGTTTCCTTCATTCCTATGTTTTCCACTCTAACTTTTGCCATTGCTCTTGTTGCCTCGGGTTCTCCCGCTTACTTCTTCTATAACCCGGCATCCGGTACATAATTGGGCTCACGACAAGCTCGTAGCCTCAGTCGCTGGACTAACGAGTGATTATCCTCCATTTATCAGATTGAAGATCCCCAGGCCAGATAATTCCATCCTCTCAATTGAAGATCGACTCCCGCTCCCGTGTTAGATGATCCCATGCGAGATGCATGAATTGTGTGGCTAACAATTGCTTCTCAGTACTGGTGACACTCAGTACTGTGAGGCTAATTGAGCTTTTGGGTTTTTTATGTCTTAAGCCTATGTATTGAAAAGTCAATTCAATCTAATAATTAACGGGAAAAAGCCATAATAAACTCAACATGTAGATTTGAAAGGAATGGCATCTATATAAACCACTTCGCCCTAATGTAGACAAAGCATATTCCCACCGCTCTATAAATCACAAGGCAGGCAACAAGTGCACCAAAAGACGATCCCAAATTGGCCTTCAAGCCATACATGTCGAGGACATCTGCGCCGGTATTCATCACACAATCACCCAGAGGGCATGAAAAGTGCTGGTTCTCGAAACCCATGTTCACACAGATTTGCACGATGTATTTCACTGGATTAATGTAGTTCCACGCCTTGAAGAACTTAGGCATTTGCAAAGACATCGTTCCCGCCATGAAAATTGCAATCACAAACATATTTACCAAAACATTCGTAATCAAGCCCAAGTGAGTAATAAAACTGTTGAAAATGATGCCAAGAGACTCTCCAGCATTAAACGAGACGACTGCACTGAGAACCATCGCAAAGAACATTCCAGGAGTACGAGGCAAACCAATTCCGAAAACCACGAGAACAGAGAAAATCAAGGAAGGAATCACTTCGTACGGCAACTCAACCAACGTGTAGGCCAGAGTGAAGACCCCAACACCATAAGTGCCATCTTGATACTCCTGGTGGAAAAGGTCTCTTTCGTGGGGGTAGAGACCGATGTTGTTGACCAAACCACAGAAGTATAAATTAATAACATTCTGCGTAAGTCCGAGACGGTTGCCGATACCTTCCTGGCTGTTCTTGAGGGGCGCATAGAAGAGAGCATAAACAGCAGCGAGAAATATCGCTTGGAAAGTTCTAGCCACCATGACATCTTTAGCTCTGTATGAAACCTTGAATTGTCTCCCACAAACGGCAAGGAAAGCAGACCAATTGCTAACGGTTGTACCACCATACTTGGAGAGATCAAGCGCGTTGCCACATACCACAATATTCTCATTCTTATGCTGCTCATTTTCCCAACATTGAATAAGATAGTCAACACGACTCTGGAACAAATCTGCTGTCTCTGTAAGCTGCATGGAGACCAAGTCAAGGGCAAAGTCTGCCAAGTTCGCCTTTGGTGGGCATACGTGACCTAAATTTGCAAGGTAGCCGGGAAGACCACTGACAGCTCCATTGTAAATAACCAGGCCACCACGGGCAAGCAACGTCAAGGTATCAAACTGACAGAAAATCTGATGACTTGGCTGATGCATCGTAGAGACAACAGTTGTACCATTACGGGATAAGTCTTTCAAAAGAATCATGATGGATGCAGAAGTAGCAGTATCCAAACCCGAGGTAGGTTCATCCAAAAACAAGATCTTAGGACGACTCAAAAGCTGGATGGCGATAGAAACCCTTCTCTTTTCACCACCGGAAATCCCCTTAACAACCGCGGATCCAACAGGTGTGTCAGCACAATCAGTAAGACCGGTTTGTCTCAACAAATATGAGATGTAACTTGGTATGGCAGGATGTTCGTTCTCTGGAAGTCTCAAACGAGCCTGGTAATACAAAGTCTCACGAACAGTCAAGTGCGGAATCAACATGTTATCGTCTTGAGTGACATAAGCAGCTATACGGGAAATCTCTTTTGGGCTAACATCTTGGATACCGTTCAAGAAGATATGTCCGTTTCTCGTAAATTTTGAGGATCTGGGTAATCTGGAGGCCAAGAAGTTTAAGAAGGAAGTTTTCCCTCCACCAGAAGGTCCCATAATCACGTTGACACAATCAGCCTTGAAGTTTACACTGATGTCATTGAGCAATGTACGAGAAACTTTAGGCGCAAAGAGACCCCGAGACTCCTTCACTTTCACTGACAAAGTGACATTTTTCACATTTATGGAGACGGCGTTCTTATTTCGTTCCTCCTTCTCATCGCTTGAAGAGCCAGATGGGCTCTGGACTGTCCTTTCAAGGACCTTATCATCACCTCCAATCTTGTTCTTTTTCTTCTTGGCTACTGCAACGTCGCAGTTTCTGAACTTCAATAATACCCAAATGAGTACGTTAAATCCAACAATCCAGATGCACAAGTAACCAATAGGTGCGGCGATCCAGTTTCGGGGGAAACCAAGAATATCCAACTGGTAGTTACCAGTGTATTCAAGGCAACGATCATCGTCGTCTGGATACGGGCATTGTCCCTTCCAATCAGTGTATTGATTGGACGTCAATGCCCCAAAGGCATACCAGAAGTAAGCAACGTATTTCACCCATCTAACGTAAATAGGCATGGTCTTTGCATTCACAAAGTATCCACATCCAGAGTTCTGAACTTGGTAGAAGACATTTCCAATCAAAGCAGATGTTTGGAAGTCGCCACCCAAAGCGAAACTCATCATTGCAGTAGAAGTGGAAAGAACAGCCGTGAGAATTGTCACAGCCAAAAAAATGGCAAAGTAACTTCCATCATTACTATCCAGGTAGGTTTCTCCCAATCTCAATCCCCACATGAAGTAAGAAATGACCGAAAAGAGAATACTCATAGGTAATTCCTCTGTAACAAACTTGGCTAATCTTCGGGAAATGATGAACCCTGGAATGGTTACACATTGTTCCTGGAATTCCTTGAAAAAGAAAACGCCATCGTGAGACCACAACCTCTCAAGCTCCATGGCAAGCGGAGAGAATCCAATCACCTCAAGCATAGTATATAAGGCCGAAGTAAGCGAACGGATACCCGACAAATTAGGAGTGGGTTTGAAAAACATCCAACCCAAAATAAGAGCCATTAATGCACTTCCACCGTTAAGACCTAAGAGCGAAGGCTTATCTCTTAAAGAAAGAAGGAATGTTCTCTTTGTTAATACCGCGATCTCGCGATGCAAAGGCAAGGGGTTCTTTGGTTTGAACACTTTCAAGTTTTTGGCAAAGTGAGACTTCTGGTCCGCAGATGACAACGTCTGATGAACAACGTGAGTTCTTTTCCACTCGGTAATCATAGAATCGACGACTCTACTAGTTTCCGCTTCTTTCTTTTCAGAGCTAGTGTTCTTTACGGACATGGTCATGATTTTGTTTATCATCTCGAAAGCGTCATTTGCATCTGAATCAGATACAATGGCCTTCTTCTCAAGCTCCTTAAAATGCTCCGTAGATTCATTCAACGAGCCATAGAAAATCAAGCGACCTCCACGGGCCAAAACACACATTGTATCAAAAAGAGCAGCAATCTCACTTCTTGGCTGGTGGATCAGGAGGATAATGGTCATACCAATCTCTGGGGAAGCTAACTTTCTCAAAACAGTCACTAGCTTCAAAGCGGAACTGGTGTCGAGACCCGTAGTCGGCTCATCTAGAAACAAAAGCTGGGGCTTGGAGAGGAGCTGAATGGCCAATGAGGCTCTCCTTTGTTCTCCACCGGACAAGTTGATTCTTCCAGTGAATGACTTAACAATTTCCTTAGCACGGTGGTCAATCTCCAAAAGCTCCAAAAGCGACAGCACAAGCTGGTCTCTTTCGTATTTAGTGGAGTTCGCAAGTCTCAACTGAGCCTGGTACTCCAAAGTCTCGCGCAACGACAACCCCGGTAAGAAAACGTCCAGCTGTTGCATGTAAGCTGTACTGATCTTTCCTGAGTGACTGGTGTTGGTGACTCTGTAATCAATAGAACCAGAAAACTCCATAGTTGTGTGATTAATATTGAGTCTTTGGGCCAAAACGTTGAGCAACGTCGTCTTTCCTGCGCCCGAGCCACCCATAATGGCCATGATACTGCTTGGTCTAAGTTCTATCGAGATCTCATCAAGGATCTTGATTCCTCCCAATTCAGGGTCCGTTGGTTTCACGGCCACGCTCAAGTTATTCACATTCACAGCAACCCGTTGATCCTGGGGAACATTAAGCGCAGAAGATCCTGCAAACACTTCTGATTGCATATAGGTTTCGTAGATGTAATTTAGTGGATGAAATTGGTCATTTCTGGGCCTTTCATTGACGTTTAAGTAGCTTGGAATGGCTCGCGAATCAAATTCCGTTGATATACTGCATGTGAGAAAATTCCGATCGTTTAGATGGTATCGGAATTTCGCAACCTTGGCCGGGGCTGGGGAAACTGATGGCGAGAATAAGTAATATTGTAATATTGAGATGTTTGGATTCCGTTCTATTCTGTAAGGCATCTCTGGCCCGAAGCAATCATGTTCGTTTTAGTGAATTGAAGTTACGCTGCAATTCTTGAAGTTACAAGTAAAGTCGGAGTCCAATTGGTCAAATGCAGAGCGATACTTATTCACTAATGCGATCAACCACTAGCCAGACAATCTCAATGGTTCCGGTAATCCCGTTGAATCAATGACAAATTGTTGTGCATTGTGCAGCCACAAGACGATTTTGAGCAAACAATGACAATGGCCAAATTCCATAGATCTTAGCCCCAAAATTCCGTTGATGTGATTTCCGTTATAGTGCTCACTTGTGTGGCTGAAACCAGCGTTTGTCCAGACATGAGTTCACTGACTCAATCTGCCCTTTCACATTTAACTACATTGCGACAATCCTGATCACGAATTGTTATTTTATTACTGGTAGCGATATTTATGTCATATTGTAAATTACTACTTTCGGAACGGCTTCAGAGCTGTGTTTTCAGAATTCTAGATTATTCGCCCCAAGATTTCTCATTCCAAAGAAGAAGTCTTGAGAAATCAGAGAGCCAGAATGGACACTACCAACACTGAATTGGATCGATATTTTGCGCATGATTTGAAAGAATATCGTTAGAAATGCTGACTAACACACTCGTAGGTATCGCAGTTCATTTTATCTAGGGCGTTCATGCTTCTTCTAGGACAATGGAGGTGGCCAATCATGAGCAGCCTTCAATGCAACGCGACTTTAATAAGTGACAAGAGTTGCCTTTGGAGGATTATCTTTAGACTTTCACTGTCATTTGACATTGGCATTCGTCCAGCATCCTTATTCGGAATAATCCTGTAGTCCAGCTTTGAATAATTCAGCAAATATACACAAGATAGTACAGCTGGAACTTCGAAGCATTCAAATGAGTTAAGTCAGAGTGATGGGCACAGCTCGAAGTCGATGACGATTTCAAAAGCTTGAGGGACCAGAAATGATGAGATTGGCTCTCGTTCTTGTTGTTCCTCTAATTTTTGTCGAAAGCGGTAAGCACTAGTTAGCCTTGTTCCCCTATCGTCCTATCATTCAGCCTTTCATTCCAAATCTGATTAGATACCAACCACGCCTGCCAACAATAAGGATCTTAGTGGGTGGAAGTAGGATGGTCTATCCAAGATCTCCCAGTCCTTCAAAATCCTGTTGAAACACATTTCCTTGGCACATAACTATCGGTGCCGCACATGTGTTGAAAACAACTAATTCCCTTTGCGTTACAAAAAAAAACTTATTCCCAAATATTCACCAGTGCGCCTCCACTATATTCTTGGTTTCCCATCAGAGTAGTTTGTCGTTTCAGGGGCCACAATGGGAATGAGAGTTCAAGTCCGTTCAAAAACAATTCCCGAATACTGATAGCATATGCAAGGCGTGAAGGTACGGATACAAAGTGAGATAATATATAGGCTAACCATTAGCTTGCACTCTACATGAATAAGACCATGTAAATAGAAATTGCTGAAGTTTACAATTCAAAGAGCTAAGTATAACTAAATACCCTCCAAAAGTTTATCTTGCATCGAGCAACCTCCGCGGCGTCCGATGTTATGCACCATGACATACACGCTGAATTATTGATACACCATTTCCGTGAAAAGCTTGCGCAGGCGTGATTTTTTGTCGAATAAGCACCCCATCGCCTTAGCTCATCTATATTGATATTTCTGTAGGCCCTTAAGCACCTTGATACCAGGCTTTATGCATAATAGAGATTCCGCTTTGAGGTACATGCTTATGTTCTAACTAATCTCTGACGTGGTAATGGTTGATAATCTACGATTCTTACTCCTTTGTTTACATCGTTCACCACGGTAAATGCCTAGAAGAAGTCACTTCAAGTGTGTTGCTGGAACTGGGTAATGAGAGTCTCGGATATTGTTGAACGCTCAGCTGGGGATTTCATGTAGGGTTTACCATTCGGGGAATGATTTTCTGCGCCTACATGGCCGGGCAAGCTAATAGAAGATTTCGGAATTGCTTTTGGAGTTCAAAAGTGCGGCTGACTTTAGTGGTTTGTTTTTCCAAAGCTGTGGCCGTATTCTGAAGATTTGGAAAGTTAGCGAGATGGTTGGTCATCTCCCCCATCCAACTTGCTATTGATAAATTAACAAATTCCAAAGTGTATCCACTTTTGTTGATAATGTACTGCGCTGATCAAGCTACATAAAATAACGTGCAAATCTTCATTCTGCATGTGTGTTATTGTAATGCAGCAACATAGCCAATCAAAAGAGGAACCGAGCGAGAATGCGTCCCCTGGGTGCCTCCGCGCAAGGATCTGGACGGCGCGTTACTGCAAATATAAAAAAAAAAAAAATGGAAATGATTCTGAACATGAAAAGCGCCTCTGTGTACTTCCAAAGTAGTTTATTTCCCATATGTTTTAGGGTGCATAAGTCCATTTGTTTCTTTTTTCTCTCGTCTTTTTCCTATTGTCCTATGCTTGCCTGCGGTGGAAAATTATATGTTTGGGAAGAGAATTGTTCCAGCCAGCCAGCAATTGTAGAAAAGCAGACTACGCTAGTAATTGAAATTTGTGAATAGCAGCTGGTGAATCCGTTGACAAGTTGATAGCACGTCCTGGAGTTGAAAACCAGCTCCTTTGATTCTCGGGAAGCTTCCCCTATTTGCTCGGAGCCCAGTGATTGTGTCTAGTCAACATTGCATCATGCAGAGGGTTGTAGTGTCCAGTCATTTCTGCATCATGCAGAAGATCACCCGATGGCCTCTGGCGGATTTCTCCCGGTTGTTTGTGGTATCCTGTGTCATTGCTCTTACATACACGACATGCTTGGGAGGGGCGCAGGAAGGCGAGTCCTTTCGATGCACGGTGAACAACTTGCACCAACCTGTCACAGCGGGGTCTAGGTCCCCAAATACCAATGACTACCCACCATGAAACGCAGGTGCGGCTGGAGGAATGAAGGTTGGCAATGAGTGGGGCCCAAGCGGGGACGAGCTTAGCATTAGAATTTGCTAAGCCCCATCCCTCAGATTCTGCTACACATGTCCCATAATATCACTGAAGGTTCCGAGAAGTCCTTTACACTTGTGCGATCCAATAGATTAAAATGGTGCCATTCTGTCATTCAGATTGTCCCCTCTACATAATAATAATCGGGCGCTGGAATAGACAAGAATAATTCACCCCGCTAGCCAACCAACCCTGCGTTGGTGGGACAGGCAAGAAAAAGAAAGAAAAGTATCCCCTCTCGGAAATGACAAACGGTTCTGCCCAAGATGGCATGCCTGCTTGCCTCGGATAACTTCTCATTGGTGGCTATGTCATCTGGCCAACGAGGAGGCGGACAGGATCATACGCCAGCGGCAAAACCAATTGTTAGAGCCTGGGCCGCGCCACTGTGGCACCATAAGTAAGCTAATGTAAAGGAGTAGAGAATAGAAAATAGGGACCGCTGCCTGCGTAAACGTTAGTATCTGCATGATGTGAAAGACGGAACTGAAAGCAGGAAAAATAGCATCGACTGGGTAGAACGAATGAGTGTAAAAAGAATGACAGGGAAAATGCTGAGCAAAGTCTGGAAAGGCTGATAAACTTAACGGCGGTAGCTTCGAATAGAAATCAAAATTCGAACTACAGAAGAACACCCGAAGCAAAGAACTTTTGTCAGATTACCGAACACAGTAAGAAAGTACCGCAGCCACGTTGTCTGCAGGGCAAAATGCTTCAATTTCTACCGACAACGCCCTACATGAGAAGCACAACTTCCCCGGATTGAGTCTACAATGTTCATGTCTTATGGTGAATCTATTATCTATAACCAGGTCATCGTTAGTCGTAATCTCCCTGCTTGAGCGGTCTGCAAGTGTGACGCTGACCGCCCTACAAGTCTCTTCGTAGTCATCTCCCCAAGTATTCGTCTCTCCATCGCTACCTCCTCAAACGATTCCGCTTGCCCTTCCCATTCATGTGGGTCTTGTAATGTTGCATGCAATTGTCCTGGCGGGCAAACCTCGCCTCACATTGTGGCCATGGACACATGTGTTTGCGCTCGCCAGTATGAGTCCGGTTGTGACGGGCCAAGTGGCCCAGCGTGGTGAAGAGACGGCCGCATGTCTTGCATGCGTGCTTCCTCTTGGTCACGGAACTGGACACTGACGAAGTCGAGTGGTCAGTCTCTGGGCTCTTGGAGTGGCTACTTCGATGGTGGGTCAACTCTATCCACCCCGCATGTGTGCGGTGATCTTCCACCAGCAGAGGCAGCAGCAATTCGGAGCCAGACTTCTCAAGTGGGGATGCGCCAGGGTCGAGAGCTGGAGGCAGAGGTGAGAAGGGCATAGCCAGTGTTTGCAATGTCAAGGTTGGGCGTGAGGTGTACACGAGCTGGGGCTTGGTCTCCTCAGTAGGCATGATCATCGGGCTAAAAGCCAAATGGTGAGGAAGCGGAGCCTGGCTTGCAATAGACAGCATCAACTCGCTGAACGAGGGTAGGCGCTGCGGAGGGTTCGCTCTTGTGACGAACATTGGAAAAAGTACCTTTTTTGGGCTCAAAGGCAATTGGAATGGATGCTGACCGAATACAATATGCGCACAAATAAGAAAACAATGGAGGTGATGTTGCTAGGTATGTAGGAAAGTACGTTCTGATGGAAGAAGGAATGCAAATGCGGTCAATAAGCGAGAGGATCCCACAACCTTTATAAACTTCACATCCACCTTCGCTGTCCCTTGTGCCATGCATTGCATACTGCAGAAAGTCAATCGATCAGCATGCATAGTTGGAGGCACTACTGCAGCATATCTGAAGAATATGCAAGAAAGGTGCATCCCCTTGCACATTGGCATGGTGATGCGTCATGGCGTCAATCCGCTTAAGTGCTTGTAGCAACCCGAACTACCTACATATGGTCAACATTACGAGTAGGTATTGGTTACCTCTCCTGTATGTCAGCAGCCTCTTTCGTCATAAGTGCAACAAACATCTTGCCTAGAATTTACGGCATCTCGTTTGCGTCAACAGTACTTCTATAGGGATAGCATAAAATGAACTCAATCGAGTCAATCACATCGTCAGCAAAAAAGATAGAAAAGCCGACCACAAATAATCCCTATTTGCTTGTAATGATGCTTTTTACAAGCCTTCAGGGTCTGAATCACTCCTCCTACCCTTTGCAGGACGTTGGGTAAGGCTGCATTGCGCTTGATCTTGAAAAAAATGCCCTGCAGACCATATGAGGTCTCCAAATGACAACACCATGGAAGCAATCTTAAGAAAGTGAAGAAAGCACTATGAAAGAGAGAATTGATTACTGGATACAACTCCAAGATGAAGATGCGGAGACATTGCTGTCCTGTTCTAGGAGCACTTTGCACTTTGGTTGTCTTTTATTTGGTCGTTCTCAAAGTCCGCACATTCTTGCTGATCATGCACCGGGATCAAGTTTATATGCAGGTGCTAGAGAAGTTTAGGGGACATACAAGGAATTCTGCCGTGAGAGTTGATTTATTCTATCTTCCGGCCAGCTTAGCTACACATTGAGAGTTTCGTTGGTTTTGATAGTAGTTGGTGTTGTTTCAGTGCTTCAAAATATCGCTCTGTGAATTTACTACAATTTTGATCGGACACGTATGTGGGACCCGTTACAGAAAAATTTGCATGCAGTTGGGGACGGCTTCATGCTGCGCCAGCATGTCTGCATGTGCCAAGCGTAAATACAGGACACATATTGCTAAGGAGTGGACGCACCAACATGCACCAGGACTAGCCAATTGTTTAGTGTTAAATACTCTAGCTTGGAGTTTGGAACTTGGAGTTTGAAGAATCAGCTATCGTGAACAACTTGCCCTTGTATTATAAGGGTCCACGAAGACCCCATAAGGGCCGTGTTGCTGGAACCAGACGGATAATTAACAGGCCGAAAAAGAAATGCGTGTCGCAAATATTTATTCCATTGGAAGAGAACTAGACCCGATTAGAACTATCCACGCGAACGAAGGTTCGGCCAAACAGAACCATGCATGATCATGAGAACCGAGAAGAGGAGTGGTCACGTGTGTATTTTGAGTCATGTGAGTTTATTCACGTGTTGAGATTCGCAAGATTCGCAGGATTCAGTTCAAGTGTGCAAGGAAGGAGCTTGATCTAGAGAGAAAAGGGTTAACTTGTATTATCTTTCTTTGGGGAAAAAAAAAAAGGATTGTGGAAATAAGATATTCCGAATTTGCTGTCATCTTTCTTACTGAAAAAAAAAACCTAGTATATATACCTAAATATCACCTTATCAATATATTAAGGGAAACAAACTCCTAAGCCCGTAGAGGTCCCTACATCCTGAAAAGCCACCTGAATTAGGAAGGTGGAAGCGAGCTCAACAAGGAGGCAAAGCGATCCAACAGAGATAAGGTTACCCTTGAGTCTCTCTGGATCGTTCAATTCCAATTCCCACGAGAATCTCCTTCGAAATATCTACTGGTTTCTGGGTGCTACACATCCAAGCTGTATGCACATGATTCAGTATCACGTGTATACAACTCACGTGTTAGCACCCAACTGGATCCCAAAAATATCATGCCGTTGTAAGAATTTCCACCAAATTCGATGATTAGAAAATCTTCTTCTAAAGCGGCTGTTTTTCAGGTGGCCAAAAGGTACTTGCAAATTACCCAGAACTTTAAGCCTCCTTTTGTTCCGCTCACCGCGGACGGATTCTCCGATGCAATTGGAAACACCCCACTTCTTCGTCTACCAAAAGTGTCTGAATCCTTGGGCAGAAATATTTGGGTGAAATTAGAGTACATGAACCCCGGCGGTTCCATTAAGGACCGAGCAGCCAAGTTTATATTGGATGATGCAGAAAAGAAGGGTCTAATTAAACCTGGCGGGACAGTTGTTGAAGGTACTGCTGGAAATACTGGCATTGGATTGGCCCATGTATGTCTTCTGCGTGGTTACAAGTGTGTCATCTACATGCCTAACACTCAATCTCAAGCCAAAATCGAGACATTGAAGCTTTTGGGTGCTGAAGTGCATCCAGTTCCTGCCGTGGCCTATGATAACCCGGAGAACTACAACCACAAGGCCAAGAGACATGCGGAACTGCTTGAAAACGCCGTGTGGACTAACCAGTTTGACAACATAGCCAATCGCCAGGCGCACATTGACACCACAGGTCCCGAGATTTGGGCACAATTGGACGGAAAAGTTGATGCGTGGACCTGTTCAACTGGAACTGGAGGAACTTTCGCTGGCGTGACACGCTACTTGAAGACCATGGATCCAAAAGTCAAGTGCGTTTTGGCTGATCCTCCAGGATCGGTTTTGTACTCGTACATCGCCAGTGGAGGTAAGCAGATGGTGCGTGGAGGCTCGTCATTCACTGAGGGAATCGGCCAAGGAAGAGTGACGGAGAACTTGCGTCCAGACCTCGAATTGGTGGACGATGCGGTCAAAGTTCCTGACGAGGAGTCCATTGCCATGGTTTACAGATTGTTGGACGAAGAAGGTTTGTACATTGGGGGTACCAGTGCATTGAACGTTGTCGCAGCCACTTATGTTGCAGAATCGTTGCCTGAAGGCTCTAACGTGGTGACAGTTCTTGCCGACTCGTCGCACAAGTACAGTGCTCGTGTCTTTTCGAAGAAGTGGCTCAAAGAAAAGAACTTGTGGGACAGCATTCCAGACAAATTGAAGAAGTACGCCGTTTTGGACTAGGTGCCGATTTTAGGTGAGTGTAAACCGTTCTAAATTGACTTTCCTGAATACACGAGACAACGCATGGGTTGTGAGTTGACAAGGTCGACAATCACGCAGATCAACGTGGGTCAAACTTAATGCTTGCAACTCTTCGAAGGAATTGCCCTTCGCTATGATTCGAAGTTTCTGTGTATATGTTTTCATTAATTCATAAACTACCCAGACTGAACTTTTCAAGAAGGTAAATCGGCATGTTCAAGTTTATCGCACGATGAACTTCCTTTGGATGGGGACACTAATTTCTGCGACCAAACTTGGCATGAATGAATCGATTTATTTCATCTTCCTAGAAGGGAATTATACTTACATAACTACGTTGGATTGGGTTTTCTATGGTGGACTTTTCCTATTGATGTGGTTCGGTGGCAATTCGCCTTGCATTTGAATCGACTCTGAGAGAAATCACAACAATTGCTCAATTCTTGGACTTGTGTCACTCAACAATGTAAAACTACGCCAGGTACGGAACGCTCCATTTCATTCTCCGTATCGGTTTTCACACTTTGGTTTTCTCATACAGGTTTCCATTATTTCCAGAATCTGCAGGACATCAATTGGTCACCCAATAGGCACTTAGTTGCTACTCTGGATATTGCGGGTAATTCTGAATCTAGAACAATGGAATCAATTCGCTGGCAATATTGCCGTATGAGCGGTTAGACTTCGCCAGTCCTTTGTAAGTGCTACTGGCCACTTACATAGTGGTTGCTCAGCTACTACGTCAATGTTCGATGAAGAAATGAGAGCAACGAGAGAACGAACTACAGCATCTGTGGAATTGTGACCCCATTCCTATATTTCAGCAATTGAATGGGTACTCGAGGAAATTCTTTATAACTATACTGGCCGCCAACAGATACTATCTAACTGAAAAATGGTATGTTATATGTAGGAGGTAGAAGTTGGCAAAGTTACGAAAGAATTACAATTTCTGGAAACAATCTCAGTATTAGGGATTCTCCCACCGCCCTATATTTGCCACGACCATAACATGAAGGGATTGTTTGCAGCATTGTTTCGCCTTCCCCCTCTCTTTTGCCCACTGGGTATGGAAGTTTCGTATCCGAATTAGCGCCGAGCCTAACCCTTAGACTGCCTGGCTGCGACTTTCTGATGCATGGGGAAGTAACAAGCAGCCTTTCCCAACAACAAATGCGCATCTCAAACGCCCGCGATTTCCGAGCCATTGTTATGAGCGCAAACTTTTAACTTCAATTGGAACTCATACTCTGGTTTCCAGACTTTTGTCTCCCTCCCATACCCAATTACGATAGGTCATTACAATGAACCAGAAGACTAGCTGTATAGTCTCAACATATTTCGAAATTGAGAGTGTTTCCAAGCAATAGCCGTACCTTCAAACGCATCGTACATGATACCACGAGGGTATTCCAGAGACTTCCATGCGGAACTGTTTAGCGATCATTACATTCGATTATGTCGTCGGCAAATGCCTGCAAATGGTGTGCAGAAAGAGCGGGAGAACTTAACCACGAATAGGTGAGGGGTGGGACATATACTATAAAAGGACAGCATTTCTTCACTCAATTGATCATCATCATCCAACAATCACAATGCCAAAAGCTTTACTCGCAATTACCAGTTTCAACGAAGTCTTCTACCTTGATGGTAAGAAGACTGGTGTCTTCGTCGTCGAGGCTTTGCACCCATACAAGGTGCTCATCAAGCACGGATTCGACGTTGACTTCGTTTCCGACACTGGTTCTTACGGTTGGGATGACCACTCCTTGGCTCCTGACTTCCTCAATGGTGAGGACAAGGAGATCTTCGACAACAAGCAGTCTGGCTTCATTGTTGGAATGAACTCCGCTAAGAAGCCAAGTGAGGTCAACCCAGCTGACTACGACCTTTTCTTCGCTTCTGCTGGTCACGCTGCTGCTTACGACTACCCAAGATCCAAGGGTTTGCAGAAGATCATTGCTGAGATGTACGCTGCTGGTAAGGTCATCGGTGCTGTGTGCCACGGTCCAACCATCTTCGACAACTTGAAGACTCTTGACGGTGAAATTATGATCAAGGGTAAGAAGATTACCGGTTTCACCGATGAGGGTGAGGTTGTCTTGAGCGTCGACAAGGCTATGGCCGACCGTGACATGAAGACCGTCAAGGAGGTTGCTGCTGCCAACGGTGCCACTTACGTTGACCCACCTGACATGTGGGGTTCTTTCTCTGTCGTTGACGGTAGAATTATCACTGGTGAGAACCCAGCTTCTGCTGCTGAGACCACCGAGAAGACTGTCGCTGTCTGGAAGGCATTGTAAGTCAATTCTACGTGTTCTAGTAAGAGTAGTACTTCTGCCGTGCAGAGATAATGCTGAATACACAATTGATGTGCAAAACCTAAGTAGTCAGGAATACCCAATTGCGAGTAAAGTAAACTACCTCAGCTAGATACTAGATAGATACTTGATGGTCGATTTCTGGTAGGATCTAATTTAGTACGTACTATGCATTTCTTGCCAACAAACTTTCTTCAGTCACTAGTAAGTTAACGTTCTGATTCTGGGCAATTTGGCTATTTCGTTGGAGCAGGTATTCGATAATGGAAGTGGTGATTAGCATAGTAAACTAGGCATTACTATTAATTAATTCGTTGAAGATTGTATGCCGGAGTATTCTCGCGGTATCTTTTGTATCGGTATTCTTGGACTTTTAGGGTTGATTATTGTCAAGGATCCTTGTTAAAAATTCAATGGCGGAGCGTTCGTGGGTCCTTCTCAGTGTTGGTCAAGGCTAGTCTTTAGAATGATATTTTCGTCAGAGCGGGAGATGCTAAGCATCACCATCCACTCCGTAACCATGCACTCCATAGCCTCCACCTGGTATTTCCACCATTCGCATTCTTTTTTGGAACCCTGGATAGCTTCGCCTTATTCGGAATCTAGAATTCACTCAGAATTTTCTGCGATTTGCCACCCCCTTTGATTTGGGGCTCAGACACTGAAAAATACTTAATCCTAACACGGCACGGTATATAAGTGCTACTGACCCCTTGATACCGTTGTCGGCTAGAAGATAGGATATGTGAACATGCCAAACCGAAGTGCACGTGGTACGGAGAGAGCAATGATAGCAATTACTCCGAGGGATACCTTAACCTGCTGTAAGTGTTTCCGAACTTTATTCGACAATAGTAACTTACGAACCTACCTCCAAAAGGAAATTGGCCGAACCAACGGGTCACTATCTATCAAAGAAGCGAGTGCCGATCTGGTGCAGATCTTAAATGTCAAACTGCAGATAGATGAGCGCCCCACTTTCCCAGTGGCGATCCTCAAATGTGAAATTTCCATTACACAGTCTGAACTTATATCCACCAGTAGAAATTCACCTCCTAAATCTCTGTTGAAGGACATTGACTTGAAGCAAATTCATATGTCCTTGGTAAATGTTCTTGTCCCCCCTCATTCCGCCGCATGGTCAACATTGGGTACCTCGGCCAGCGGAATTAGCGCTAAGCCTAGCCCTGAAAGCTGTTGTGCGCGACACAGCTTATTGATGCATGGTGAAGGCGCTAGCTTTTCTCAATGTGTTGCACAAAGGGAACCTCCCGAAGCTTCTATTGTTGGAGCGCAAATTCGCGCAGGATCAATTCACTGCTGATTCCATGAACCGAATTGAGAGTTCAAAATGCAATTGAATTAGGCCATTATACCTTGGGATATTGCAATTAGAGATACTAATTGTTCTCATCGAGGAGTTTCAGTCCATGTACAAAAATAACTCATCATATAAGAAGCCGACGCCTAATTACTAATCACATACAAGAGTCAACTTGCGGGGTTTCTCTGGGTTTCGAAAGTAAGTGACTAGTGGCTACTGCAGAAAACGAACCGTACAGAACAATGAAGTGCATAGAAATAATCGGCGAAGTGGTTACCTATCGGTCCTCGGCAAGTCTCTGGGCAATGGAGTACAGAAAGAACCTCTTGGATTGCTACAAGCTTTGGAAGAGGGGTGGACATATACTATAAAAGGACAGCATTTCTTCACTCAATTGATCATCATCATCCAACAATCACAATGCCAAAAGCTTTACTCGCAATTACCAGTTTCAACGAAGTCTTCTACCTTGATGGTAAGAAGACTGGTGTCTTCGTCGTCGAGGCTTTGCACCCATACAAGGTGCTCATCAAGCACGGATTCGACGTTGACTTCGTTTCCGACACTGGTTCTTACGGTTGGGATGACCACTCCTTGGCTCCTGACTTCCTCAATGGTGAGGACAAGGAGATCTTCGACAACAAGCAGTCTGGCTTCATTGTTGGAATGAACTCCGCTAAGAAGCCAAGTGAGGTCAACCCAGCTGACTACGACCTTTTCTTCGCTTCTGCTGGTCACGCTGCTGCTTACGACTACCCAAGATCCAAGGGTTTGCAGAAGATCATTGCTGAGATGTACGCTGCTGGTAAGGTCATCGGTGCTGTGTGCCACGGTCCAACCATCTTCGACAACTTGAAGACTCTTGACGGTGAAATTATGATCAAGGGTAAGAAGATTACCGGTTTCACCGATGAGGGTGAGGTTGTCTTGAGCGTCGACAAGGCTATGGCCGACCGTGACATGAAGACCGTCAAGGAGGTTGCTGCTGCCAACGGTGCCACTTACGTTGACCCACCTGACATGTGGGGTTCTTTCTCTGTCGTTGACGGTAGAATTATCACTGGTGAGAACCCAGCTTCTGCTGCTGAGACCACCGAGAAGACTGTCGCTGTCTGGAAGGCATTGTAAGTCAATTCTACGTGTTCTAGTAAGAGTAGTACTTCTGCCGTGCAGAGATAATGCTGAATACACAATTGATGTGAGATAGTATTCAACTGTGTAGTTCTAGTAGACGTAGTCTGAAAATGTCGCAACTGTTCAAACATACAAATATGTGCGGCGGTTATTGCGGCAGCTTATTTTTGTTGAATTTTAGTGGTCACGTGAATTAGTTCAGTGATATACCAACTTTGTTCAGTCATATCTGATGTAGGATTTTATCTGGTAAGGTTTACTGAGTCTATGTCCTATACTAAGAATCCCACGTTCTCCTTATCTTTCTTTATCTTTCTCTCTCTCTCTGTCCTTTTGGATATGGGAATACCATGACTTAAATAGTATTTCCCTCTAATGAGTCGACGATGTACCATGCCGTACTTTAGCACGCCCAACTACCTCATTAGTGGCATATTCGTAGCTTTGTAGGGAAAAGCTTACTCCCATTGGTCATTCGCTTTGTCCGTTCGTTACCGTCCGATGAGCGGCGTGCAACGGCTCTGCTTCAGTACTGCATGTTTGTCCTTTCTGAACAACAATTTTCTGCCATTGCGCAGGAATAGGCAATCGGGCACTTAAGCGCCTGGTCATTTTCAAGTTAGATCTAGTGCCGTTCCAATAGATACGAAAGTGGTGGTAAGAATTGGCATTTCAAAAAGTTGCGGAAAGTTGCATTGGCGGGGAAGGAGCCCCTGAGGAGATGATGGATGTCTGAGAGACTGCAGTTGGGGAAACCGGTGATGCTTGGGACCCAATTTGGCCGGAAAGGAGGGGATACAGAGGGGCACAGAATATGGAGAGGTTGGGTTAAAACAAAATAGGGGAAACTGAATTACGATTTGATGGAAAGTATAATCGATTAGGATGTGAGGGAGGGAGACAGTGAAGAAGTAGATTAAGAGAGGGTCTATACGAAGGTAAATGATCCCGAGAATCCGGTAAGGGGCCTCCGAACAACCTATTACCTCCAACATATAGAAAAAACAAGGGTTTATGGATTATGTGGACGAACGAAATATTCATTTCCTGCCATTAGCAGCAATGTTGCCAGGTTAAGAACTCTACGATAGCCCATCCATTGTTCCCTGGTGCAGGATGTCTCCCATTAGCAAAGTTTGAGCTACTGGATTCATAAAGTTCGAAGACATAGGCCCCGCCTGGTGCTTCTCCAATCGACAAGTGAAAATCCCAAGTTAGAAGTCCTAATGGAAACCGCTTCCAACCCACAATTTCAATTGATACCTTTGGAGCGATGTGAGCTTCTTGAGCAATTCTTAGGACTTCAGCTTCTATTTAGATCACTACTTTGTTCCCTACTCTGTGTTCCACTATTCTGTTCCACTTATCTGTTCCATAGCTATTCTGCTTTACTGGGCATTCCAGTTACCGTCGCACTCCTTTGTGTGCGAGTGGGGTCCCAATTCTCTATCCTAAAGGTTCCATAGGAATATTTTCTCCCCCGCCGTTTTGTATTCCGTTCTGGTGACCCCATGGAGTGCACATCAGCTATCTCCACTTTATACGGAGTTCCTAACTTCTCCACATTATTCTGAGTCTGTAACTTCTCCACCCTGTCCAAATTTGAAATTTTAGCAGATTCGCAGCTTCTGCATTGAGCAAATCTGACTTCTATGTGTGGGCGGCATGCCCACTGTTTCGAACAACTGTTGTACATCGACATGTAAACCATGCACACCTGCGGACTAGAACATGCTGTGCTATGGAGATGTTAATTTTTTGTTTTGTTCTGACTGTGCGGTTGGAGGGGATTGAGGGGTTGCTAAACTAGTAGAGTAGAAATTAAACTCTTGGTGGAGTTCGACTTTTGCTGAGAACTGATGTTTATTGGTTTGAAAGGTCTATTCGTCTATCATTTGTCTTTTTTCTCAGCCATGCCCTTAGGATTTCTGAGGCGTTCCTATTCAAAGTCGAGGTCGACCCCGATTTGGCGACGTCTTCATTAACGCATTTCCCTTTTTCTTCGCGGATATTCTCATTTTCCTAGTTACCCCAGTTTTCTAAGCTGCAAATCTGAATGGTTCTTCTCGATTACACCTACATCAGATCATTTTGTGCAGGAAATATTAGAACTACAGATATTGAGGACGTTCGTCACTTCGTAAATTAGCGGACTAAAAGATTCTAGAGAGATGCTGTCAAGAAATGATCAAGATGCTTACCGTTTCATAACATGCATTCTAAGTCATGTTGCGATATTTCATCAGGTTTGTCAATCCGAAACAGAGGCACAATGGGTGTGAAGAACTCTATTTACAAATTCAGTGAGAAGATGACTGGTAGGTCACGTGTCAACCAAAGTGATTATGTGATAAATTGATACTTTCTCCCGGAGCCATATCCTGCTATCACTGATATTATATGCCTTCACTACTCACTGGCCACTCTTCCCTCTCCAATTCTTTCTCACCTTTCGTCAATTCATTGTGTGCTCTCCAAAAGGACATCTCTCACGTGACCCATCTCTGCGCACAACTAAGAATTCTAAATTTTTCCGCCTCTGCTATTTTACACACGAGCATTCAAACATTCTAGCATTCAAGATATCTGGATCCTGTTAACGTTCCTAGCCGATCTCTGGAATTAGTATAAAAACAAATAAAAAAACGAAAAAAAGGCATCGTATAGAAAAATCCGGACCTCCCGTGTTTTGTCCTTCCCCAGCACAAGCAGCCATCAGCACCTTCATTCCTTCCCAAACCCAAATCCTTGCACACCATTCGTTAATGGATCAACAAATCCAGCAGGCGGTGGAAATCGCATTGAGTGGGACCGCGGATCCAGCATTAAAGAATCAGGCGTTGCAATTTATCAACGAGATCAAATCCACCGAACAAGGCTACAAGACATGTGTCGATTTACTTTTGGACTCAGCGGCAAAGGGCACAAAGTTGAACGAGGGACTCCAGTTCTTTATCTTCCAGGTCATCGATGAGAACACCGACAAGTTGTCGCAGGAACAGTTGTTTGACTTGAACTCAAAGTTGTTCAAGTATTGGAACGATGTGGTTTCTACGGATCAGGATGACCGTATCTATATGAAGAATAAGTTTAGTGACATCTTTGCAAGGGTCTTCTGCTACGTGTACCCCCAGATCGATACAGAGCACTTGAAGAAGTTGTTGCTGATGATCCTGTCCCAGCATGTACTCAGCGTCGATTATTTCTTGCGAATCATGATCTCCATCCATTCGGAGGTGGGAGACAAACTCATATCGAGATCCAAGGACATTCAAAATCGTAATAATATTCTCAAGGACTTGATTCGTGAGCGTGACATGGCGCTGCTTGTTGCCAGCTGGAAGTCCATCTTGACTAGTGTCAAGGATCCAGTGTTGTTGGACAATGCGCTCAAGATCGTCGGCTACTACATCGACTGGATGGATATCAGTCTCTTCATTCTGGACGGCTTCTTGAGTGTGATCCTCGGCTACTTGAAGCTGAGTGAGTTGCGCAACCAGGCATGCCTTACTCTCATTGAGGTGATCTCCAAGAAAATGAAGCCCGCTAACAAGCTCCAGCTCCTTGACTTGTTTGACTTGGCCTCAATCATTAGCACATTGAAAGACGAGGATTTGGACTTCATCGAGAACTTGGCCAGACTCGCCAATCAGATGGGACTCGAAATGACTATAGTATTGGAGAACGACAACTCTCTTCTCCCACAGATCTCGGTGCAACTTCTCAAGTTGTGGCCTATCATTTTGGAGTTCTTGAGCCACGAGTATGACGATGTCTCGCAACAGGTCTACCCCTTCATTCAACTGAATCTCTTACTTTCGAAGAAGATTCCTGCATTGGCTTCTGACGACTTACTTTCGACATTACTTAGAAAAATCATCGGCAAGATGAAATATGATGAAGATGACGATGGATTCGAGGATGACGAGCAGTTCTTGGATGTTCGTCAAAAGCTCAAGACGTTCCAGGATACAATTGCTGTATTGAGACCAGCTATTTACTTGGACATCGTTCCTTCCGTTATTGAGTCCTCTCTCTTTGGAAATACCGCATCGAGTTGGATTTCTGTAGATTTGGCACTCTATGAATTGAGCAATTTTGCTGATTCGTTGAAGAACAACCTCATTAATCTTCCGAAGAGTGAGATCTCCACGTCGAAGCCGTACCAAGTTGTTCAGGACCTCTTGGTGAAAGTGATCAATAATTTTAACTTGATTAGTCACCCAAAGAATCAGTTGGGTTTTTTTGAACTAATCATCCGTCATTTTACCACAAAAAATTTCACCAACACAACCAATACCAGCATGGATGAGTTGATCTCGAAAATTCTTGAGCTCTTCTCGGATTACGGTTTATTTAATGGGGTGGAAAGTGTGCGTTTGAGAACCTGGTATCTCTTCTTCAGATTTGTCCATGCCACCAAACCTAAGATCAACGAGTTTATGTTAGAAAATATGCTTATGAAGTTCCAACCTTTGCTTGTGATTACAGCGGAGTTGCCTACACGCGATGACGACGATGACTTGATTGAGAATGGAAATTTCAACAACCAACTTTACTTGTTTGAAGCGCTTGGCATGTTGGTTGCCTTGACTGACAAGACCGAGGTGGCTGCAAAATCTGTGGACATATTATTCCAACCCCTCTTCGGTACCTTGGAGACGTGCATTTCTCGTGATGATAAGTCTGTGAACCCTTTGATCCCCTTGCAGGCCCACCACTCCTTAATGGCCATTTCTACCATCGTGAAAGGTTTAGACACTCAAGCACCAGGTAAATCTGATCTTCTCAAGAACAACAAAGCTTTGGTTGAGAAAATTGGCAATGCAGCACAGGTTGTTTTGATCACGTTAGAGAATTTCAGCAAGTTTGAGAGCGTGAGAGAGGCTTCCCGTTTTGCGTTTGCTAGATTGATGCCTATCTTGGATCTTGATGGTAGTGTGCATCTTAGCAAGTTGATTTCATTGATATTGGCCACTCCTGACTTGAAGATCCAAGAGCTTGCAGACTTCTCCGGGTTCGTGGGACAGATTGTTCACCAATTCAGAGACAACGACAGTATCTTCCAGTTGTTGAATGACTTGATGTCTCCAATGATCCTCAAGTTCTACGAGACACTCCTGATTGAAGATGAGAATTATCCTAATTTGGTGAGAGAGAAGTATGCACTCAAAAGAGCTCTTCTCTATTTCATAAGCATTATAGTCTTCAACAAACAGTTCTCGCTATTCTTGACTGAAACCAACAAGCATATGTTCCCACGGTTGTTGGCGTCCATTGTTGAGTACGCATGTGACATTGAAGAAACCACCACTACCAAGGCTGCCATCACTCAGTTTGGTAATGTGATCAGTGTGATTGGGTGCAACAACGGGAAATTGCTCGATGAGAAGGACAGGTATGCGTCCACACTTGCACCCATCGAGGGCATTGACGACTACCTCATGGAAAACACAGTAAAGTTATGCTTTGAGTTGCCATTCCAGCAGGAGAGGTTTGATTTGAAGGATGCACAATTCCGCAACATTGCCGGGGAGCTTTCACTTTTATTGACGGTCTACAGGGAGCGTCTGAAGCAGCAGGAATTTGTGAACTTCTTGGCCAATTACTTGACCAACATGGGTTTAGCTCAGCAGATCGCCAACGACTTTTGTTCGAAGCTAATTGAGTTGAATGCGAAGGACTTCAGGAAGTATTACATTACGTTCTTGAGCGAGTTCAAAAAGTGATGTACATAGACGACATATAATGAAAAGGCATTCCAAGATTATTGGAGGAGCGAAACGAGAACCTATGTGAGAACACTTTTCCTTCTGGAAATCATAAAATAAGTTAGAGTCCATTGACATAGCGTCAATATAGGATGATCCATCCAGTAGAGACTATGTGCACTACATTAGAGCCCATCGCATCTCATCAAAAAATGCTAAAGTCAATCCTGAGTCTGGAAAACCCAAAATCACTAATGGAAGCAGACAAAGCGAAGGCTCCTCCCAAGGATGAAGAGGAGTTGGCTTTAGAAAAGCTCGTTTTCGGCGACGAGGCGGGATTCGAGGCCAACTTGCGAAAAATCGAAAACCTCTATGAATATTCCGATGATGACAATGATGGCGTGCATTCTGACTTCGAAAACGGGTCTTCTCTCACTGGAAGCGATGTGGAAAACGAGGATGAAGATCTCTTTTTTATTGACGACGGCGGAGATGCCTCCGTGTCCCACAATGCCACCTCCACTACAGACGACATGGACATCGACCATGAAGAAGAGAACTACGAAGCTGCATGGGTGGATAGCGACGACGAAAGAGCCAACGTAGCTCTTCTTTCCAATAACTTGAAACAATACCGCAGAGCTCCAGATGAGCAGACTGTTTCGGGCGCTGCGTATGTGTCTCGATTGAGAAGTCAATATGAGAAGATCTATCCCAGACCAGAGTGGGCCGATAAGTTCGGGGACGAAAAGGGAGGTAAAAAGGAGGAGGATGAGGATTATAGCAATGAGGCCGAGGAAGACAGCTCTGTGGGCATCAACACCGCCGCCTTGGCTTCGATCTTGAACTCCACAAACAACTACATTAAGACATCGACAAAACTACTTCCTCCCACTAAATTGGACATCATGAGACTCAAGGATGCTAATATCAGCCGCCGCTCGCGAGGAGGTGTCTACGGCATGTCGTTCCATCCTCTGCATCCTCTCTTGATCACAGGAGGCACGGACAGAACCCTCAGAATATACCACATTGATGGGCGCACAAACAAATTTGTTTCGCTGATTCATTTCCGGGACATGCCTATCCGTACATGCCAGTTTTCCCCAGGGTCCAACTTGGTGTATACAGCCGGCCGCAGAAAGTACATGAACAGATGGAACATTTTCACTGGGGAAGTCGACAAGATCCTGAGAATGTATGGTCAAGACAAGTTCCAGAAGTCATACGAGTACTTCAAGATCAGTCCAAACGGTACGTATGTTGCATTGCTAGGAATTTCTGGCTGGGTGAACTTGGTCAATGGCCAGACAGGCCAGCTTGTGAGGGGTTACAGAGTGGATGGAGATGTGGCGGACTTTGAGTTCACAAAGGAGGAAAAAACACTCATGGTGGCCAACCGGGCCGGAGACATGTGGGAATTTGAAGTTGACTCTTCGTCCACAAAGATTCTCCGTCGTTGGACAGATGTAGATGCAGTTTCGGTTACTGCCATCAGGCTCGGTGGACCTGGTGACCGTTGGTTGGCCGTGGGAACGGAAAGTGGTGTTGTCCATCTTTATGACCGCACTACTTTTGCTGCACTTGATGCTGGAGCTAACCCCAAGCCATTTAAAGGTGTCGGCAACTTATTGACTCCCATTTCTCACTTGTCATTTTCTCCAGACGGGCAAATCTTGTGCATATCTTCGAAGCAAAAGAAGGATGCATTGAAAATGGTGCATTTGCCTCTGGGAACAGTGTTTGCCAACTGGCCGACTAGCGGAACACCACTAGGACGTGTGACTGTGACGGAGTTTTCTCCAAATGGCCAGATGGTTGCCATTGGTAATGACGTGGGAAAAATCACGTTGTGGAGACTAAACCATTACTAGCATTACAATACTGTATAAAGGGTAGATTGACTAACTGTAAGCTTGTGTTAATTATCTGTTGATGGAGAAGTATGGAGAAGTCACTATGTAAAAGAATTCGTGAGCGCAGACAATGAGTATGCATAAATGAGACAAACTGCAAATTAACGGCCATCACTTCAATATTTTCTCTTCTATTTCGTTTTCTATTTTTTTATTTCGTTCTCGTCAATCTTCTATTCTCACTTTTCCTTCAGATCATCTGCATTTCCTCCCATTTATTATATTTCGAGAAGAATAGTGCGAACTTCCATTGAGACATTCTTTGGCTTTAAAAATCGAAAATTACTCCTATCCAGAAAAAAAAGATACGAGCAATCTCTCCCACCATTTCAGAATACAACCCACATTCGACTTTTATTTTCCGTTTCCCTTTCCACCTTGAAAAACCCATCAACTTAAACGGATCTAGTGTTTTAGCATGGACACGACCGAGTACCATCCCACACCAATCTCTCCTACTGTTCACAAACTACAACTACTCTACCATGGCAGTTATTGGCGCCCCGTATGTCTACATTATCCAGCATATATTTGCATCTACTAACGATTCAGAAAGGGCCACAACCGGTACAGAGACCCCAAGACCTTCCAGATGACTCCAGCGTTGTACAGAGTCAGAAAGCCATTCTTCTGGAAGAACTTTGTGGGCCTTTTCGTGGTCAGTGCCATTCCCTTGGGTGTTTACATGTACACGTGGAATGTTCTCAGTAAGGATGAGTTTGCTGACATTCCTATTCCACCAATCAGCGATGAGGAGTTGGCTAAGTTGAAGAAAGAGTATGAACAGAATAAGTAAGGAACGGGGGGTAAAATGTACATAGTAAAATGCAAAGAAAGTATATATGATTCTTGGGAATGTCAATAAAGATATTTTTGGAAAAATGGTCTTATGATTAGAAGTGTTCTTGCTTGATCTAGAAGCATCGAACGATTTTTCTACCCAACCTTACAGTGAACTCATTTCCTAATATGCCCTAATATTCTATTTCCAACTGGTAGCATGATCCGTGCCACAGTATTTAACTAACCTTACTTGCGCTCAAAATATTTTGAAACTCCTCTTACCGGATACGGTACCTCAGAGCTGTCATCAAACGGACTTTCGGATCTGTCTTGACCCAACAAGGGACTCTGATATGGAGGTGGCAGGTATGCCTCATTGTAATTATCATCCCTCTCATCGAGCATGTCGTCTTGGCTACGATAGGAGCCCGTCTCCTCCATCAGCGTATCAGGCAAACTTTTCTTCAGGAACGAAGCCAGCTCCAATGGGTTGGGGCGCTCTAGAGGCGTGTAGCCCCTGTATGTTGAGTCTCCACCTATATCAAATGCTCTTGCATCGGAGTAGGGGTTGAAGGTCAGATCTGTAATGAAAGTGTCAGAAGTTGCGCTTCTTGTGAAGGGATTTTTCTCAGCAAATGGGTCATCTTGAGATGCATTACTGTCTTGATTCAGGTACGGGAGCCTAGTGGATTCCGAACCATATGAGTTGTTTCTCAAGCTAGAGGCCGTGTGAGCTCTGGGAGGACGCGAATAATCCGTGTCCACATCCAACTCTGAATATTTGATGGAAGATTTGTCGAATGAAGACATCTTCATGTAAGCAGGGTGCGTAAAGACCTCTTCCTTTCCTGGTAAGTCCGCATCTGAGTTGGACTGCAACAAAGGATTGGCGTTTATCTCCTGGATATCCAAGATGCCGTCCAGGAGAAGCTGTGCCTTCGACTTGTGGTGACGACTTACAAGCATGCGAACCCTGTCGTTTACGTGGAAGTAGCAGAAAGCCTTGATAGTCTTGAAGCCACTGTGTGAAGCCTTGACTTTGACAGGAATGTAGCAAAGAATTCCAAGACAGAACTTGAAAAAAAAGAACAAAAAGATGACAACCGAGCAGAGCATGACGCTCAATATGATGGAGAGCTTCATGTTGTTGACGGCAATGTCTCTGATATTCTCAAGCACGTTGCTGTCACTGCTTCCCACCGCATAGTTCTTCAATGTCATCACGTTGATCACTGTACGAGGGGCATCAGCAACAAGCACCTCCAATGCATTGTCAAGCTCATAGTACACGAAGAATGTCGCCCAGGGAAGAGTACCCCCCAGCTCGATCTCGTGGAACACACACTGATACTTGTAGCGAATAGCATACATCAAACGGGCGTAGTTGTTCAAGTACGCCAATGCAATGTTTCCTCTTCTGTAGATGTGGACAGCCCACGACAACTGCCATAGAAGCAAGAGGAATCTGAAGCCAATGCACCCGGTGAAAATCCACTTGGCGATCTTATACTCGTAGACCTGGTAGTTCTCGGTACCCCAGCCCTTGAAGGCTAAGATGCAAACACAGGTGTAAGTGTCGGAGGCCAAGATAGCCACCTTCAAGGCGATCAAGGTCCATACCCATATGTATGACATGATGGTTCCACAACCGTAGTTGTGGAAATCACCCACCTTGACAATGTCGAAGGTGGACTTTTCGATTTCATTCGTCTGCTTCTCGGAGTCGAAACTCATAGTGTTCAAAGGAAAGAATGAGAAGCAAACCTCAAACTAAAGTTCGATGGCCTAGGCGAGTCGCGCGCTATTTATGGTGGAACATCCTGAATATTGTAGCTGACGAAGGAGGTGTGATCGAAGCATTGGAAGCTGGCCGACAACAGCAGCCATTGCAGATTGCTATTTTTATGCAAAGCCGAGTTTGTTATGGTGGGCGTAGAAGAGTCAGATTTCCTCCGCCAGCTGCTTTGGGCATCTGCCCTCCAATTTTGCTGTCAACTCGAGTATCTGGAGCTGTGCATGTGTATGCGCGCCAGCTATTTTTGAAGCATTTCTCAAACAAACGGTAAACAGGAGTGCACAGCGGGCAAAGCGTGCGGCCAGAGCAGGCTGCTTCTCCAATTTTCTTGCCTATTGAGGAATCACGGGGAAGATCCATTCTTCCTAAGTCTGGTGCCGGGCGCCAATCAGCAATGGTGCTGTGAAGGAACTGGTGAGGCTGTCGAATTTTGCATCGTGTGATTTGAGCGTTCTGCTTCCGTCGTAGTATGCTTCCACATCAACTTGTCAAATAGATTCAAAATTCCCCCGATCATGTTTCCCTCACTACATTCACTTTTCGCCGTACTTTGCAAGCAACTTCTCCGCTTCAACCTTAAGATCACTCTGATCACTATTGCTTAATTCTCGTAAAACTTCCATGCAGGCCTCCTTGGCAGGCGGCCGGTACATGTTCAAGAACTGAAGGGCCAAAAACCCAAGTTTCGAGCGAGCTGGGTCTGCGCAGAGTGACTTGATGCCTCCGATCATGGTGCGATTGAGGGTGGGCAAGTCACTTAAAAGCCGGAGGAAAATCTTTCTGTCTGAAGGTTCCAAGAACGGAATCATGGCCTCCAACACTTTTTGCGCCCATTCGTAGTACCGAGGAGTAGGAACGTCGGCAAGCTCCATCTCTTTAGCAATTTCACCTTCGACGTCGCTAACAACCGACGGGTCTTCCTCGTATCTTGCATACCACTTGGCTTCGATTTTCTCTCGCATTTTCTGTTCATTGACAACCTTCTCACTATACCACTCCTCGTTGAGCCATTCGATTACGAGGTCCACCCGCTCCTTGATATTCTCCAAAAAATAGTCGAAGAGGGCCTTGCGGATCACGTCGCTGAGCTCTTGCTCACTGGTCACATCCGGTGACACTTCTACCATCTTGCCGTCGGCGTTGACGCCGGGGTCACCCGACATATCAACAACCTGCATTCCCCTCGTGGCCAATCTTGTAAGTAGTAGCAACCAGGAGTCTTGCTTCCAGGTGCGCATGGCCACTCGGGTCAATTCCGTGGTCACTGTTCCGTCCGCAGGCGAAGGAACCTCCTCCTCTCCCTTGGAGCCCTTGTTGGCCAACTCAAAGAAGTTCTTTACAATGAGGTTGACGTGGTCTTTCTTTTCCTGAAATGAGAGTGCCTTGGGCGGTGGGAGCGAGTAGGTTGTTTCTGCATCGTAGTTTTCTTCGAAGTTCTCCTCTTCCTCTCCGTCAGCCTCCTTTTTGACCTCTGGGGGCGCAATGTCCTTCACCGCATCCGTGTACCGAGCACTAACAATCTCCAAAGCCTTGGATAATTTTCTGACATCAGCACGGCTCAATGCGGTGAGTGCCATCGAGATCAAGATATTCTGCGGGAGGGTAGACAAGTCGAAGTTGTTCAACTCGCTGTTGATGTCTGTTAAGCTGTACAAGTTTTTGTAGTCGAGAGTGTTGATCTTCTTCGAGGGGTTCTCAAACCCTTCAAATTTGCGTTTTTTGATTTGGGAGTCGTCTGCAGCTGGCAACAAAATGTTCTTTTTGCGGATCTCGTCTCCTCTAGTGGTGAGCATCGAGATTTTGCGACCAATAGCACTCTGGAACTTGGGAGGCACCAACTGGGACTTTGTCACATAGTTAAGGAGTATACGCAACGTTCTGTCAACGTATTTTCTCGACAATTTGAAAGTCTCAAGTGACTCGTAGTTCGACTGAAGTTTTGTCGTGGAGTCGAATTGCTCTAAAATCGGAAGTATCTTATCGGCAAACTGTCTTTTACGTCTCAAAAGAACCGCAAGATGGTTGAGTGTGGCGGTAATAACGGGGGTCACCAAGATATCGTGCTGGAGCGTTCTCAACACAACATCCAACAATGCGTTGGCCTCGCTTTCCATTAATGCTGGTTTGATGAGAGTGTGGTTTGCATTGACGCGAGCCAATGAGTAGAATTTGCTGCTCAGCGACCGCAGCTGGTAGTCAATGATCGTAATGACAAACTTCAACAATTCCACCTTTCCATCTATGTTGCGGAAAGCATCGTGTTCACGATCAAAGCTCGGCTCGAACGGGAATTGGGTGTCGTACTTGGCGACCAAATCGTTCTTCAACTCGTTGACTCCGTCCCAAACATTCTTGCTGCCGTCGTTCTCGGCTACATACCTGAAAGTTAACTTGAATACGATGATACTCACATCAATGACTGCTTTGAAGACTTGCAAGTCTCGAACTGCAGCCAAAGTGCGCAATACAGGTAAGGCGTCTATGGCCAAGTCGATTCTCACTGCGGGAGAAACGTGCTCATCTCCTGCTGTGAAGGCCTGTCTTAAGAAATTGCTACACCAAGTCTGGATGGCCAAGTCTGGATTCAACGCCACATTGAGGATGTGCCTAACGATCTCGGGGAACGCTGCCTTGTCGGCGAATCCCAAGTCACGTGCCTGATTCAACTGGTCGAGTACCGTTGATGTTGAGTCAGCCATGGGTTAGTACTTTAGTTGTGAGTTGGATTTTGGCTCAGTAAGAAGAATTGATGGAGATCCAGCACGTGACCAAAAATGAGTTACATGCACACCACATGCGTTCAACCCTCTCCAGAAATCTGGTATCATATAATATAATTACAGAGTAGCGGGTTAAACGATACCAGAACCTTAGTTAATTCAATACTGAATTGCGGGGAGGTGGATTAAATGAGTGGAAAGGTAGAAGAGTAAACGTTTGACTCTGATTTTCTGCACAATCTGTTACAAAAGGGATTTTAGCTTAAGAACGAACCTCTGAGTTCAGCTTGAATAGAACTTTTCGTCGTCTACCCAAGAGAGACAATACATGTGAACACCTTCCCTCTCTAAATCGAGCCGTATTCCTGTATTCCTGATATCTTGCGAACCTTTGACTTTCATAGGTCAGGTGATCAACTTTCCTCTGTTTCGCAGGGAGAGAAACTCTAGAACAACCATACACCAACAACCTCCACTTGGCGTGGCCTCGGGTGCTGCGATGTAACCGGGAACAGAAAGCTAAAAAATCAAGGTCAAAAATCGGTATTTAGTCCACTAATGGCACAATGGGGGTATTTTTTCCCAAAACGTGAGATCTCCTTCCGCCGATCCCTCCGAGACCAATGTTAGTTTCCCTGGCCACACGTGACCTCATAACCTTATCACCTTCTCCTTCTGGTCACAATCTTATCTTATCTTCCATTTTTCACAATTTTTGCTTTCTCCATTGTACGTGCAGTCACCGGCTCTCCTCGTCTTGACAAGCTGTGCCGCCCCACTACACTACTGTATCATTTTCCAGCGTCCATTTGGTTCCAAACTTGTCGAACAAAAATCTTCCGTGGGGAGAACATAACCAGGAATCATCGGAATACCCCATACTTCATCGGCTAATCGCTTCTGCTGTTTACTTCCAAGTGTGGAAGATAGTGATTTGTAGGGGATTGGAAGCTGAATCTCCACCTCGAGCCACAACACCGGACTTCAAACTACTTGAAAATATTCACCATTGCTGATGACCCTGACGGAGCCCACCGCCGTCTCGGTTTCGCCAAGTCCTACCAGCCCTCCTGCCAATGGAGGGCTCCATGCTGAGAGTAACCTCATTCCGAGAATCGTGTCGTTTAGTGACGAGTCGCTACTTCAGGTTCCACTGGACACTTCCATTGTGGACCGAATCCTGGCAGTGCCCGCGGTGCCGTCATCGGAGTTTGCCAGTCTTGCCAACATATTGCCGTCCAAAACCTCCATCGTCGTGTCGTGCCTCAGCAAGGATGACGAAGGGGAGCTGGACGAAGAGCTGGATGGAGATCTGGACGACAACGAGGGATCGTCAGAGCAGCCGCTCGAAATCCTCGTAGGCAAATCCAAACGATCTTCGTCGACGTCTAACGACATGATCTATGAGCGAGACCGCTTCCGTGCTAGATTCGAAAGTTTCAACAGCCCCAACAATAGATCTTCTATCTCCGAAGAGCATTCGGAGCATCCCGACGAAGAGTGTGAGGTTTGCCAGCAGATCCTGTCGAAAACGAAGAAGGTGGGCATGGGCATGCGTGCCGACCTGCTGACTTCGTCGTCCACATCTTCCACAGACTCAGTGTTGGATCTGTTGTTTAACTACTCCATCAAGGAAAATGTTTCACCGCTAGCCATGACCTCAGCTTTTTTCAAGACTCACCTACATCCTCTCCCATCAACTTCGCCTGCTGAGGTGATGTTCAATCTCAGGTCAATCACCCCCCCACAGCTTGCGCTGGTGTTCGAATGGTACTTCAACAAGCCTCTACCGTCCACCACAAGAATGTTTCCATGGCTTCACGGACTCCACAAGGATAATTTCACACAGCGGTCATTTTTCATTTCACAGCAAATTAGCCAGGCAGCCCATTCTCATGGGGCATCTGTCAACTTCGACTTGGACGTCCAGAAACCGTCCAGCGCAAGGTTTGTCATGTGCGTGGAGAGCAGCGAGATCGGGGGCTTCGATTCCGCTCAACTTGGGTACAAATCGGGCCATCCATCACAGAAAGTGCTTCGAAATACCGTGTCCATGGACGAAATTCTCCAGAGAATACAACACTCTAGATCTGAAGTTGTTTCACGAGTGAGGGCTCTCGTCCACGCTGCCTTCTCGGGGGAATCGAACTCCCCTCGCGGTTCCTCGGGCTTGACCGAATTGATCGTTCGTGATTGCTTCCAGACTGGCCACATGCCGATTTTCCTCGATCTAGACCCCGACAGAGGCGTTTCGCTTCGAAACTTCCACATCCAGGTATCGAAGGTGGCGAAATGCTCCGACTTTGTGGTGTACTGTTTCGAAAAGGACCACCACTTGAACAGATGTAAATGCCACTCGGTGTGTCGTCTCCTTAAGCTTGCACAGATGAGCGATAAAGTGGGACTGACCCAATTCAACGTTTTCCTTCTCAATGCCAGCGGATGGGGCCCGGAAGCAAAGTACCCCGACATCCTCACCATGAGAGACAATTCGTCCCTTTTGAGTGGGCTGGAAGCATCGAAGAAGACTCAGCTTACGTTGAACAGCATGATTAAACTCAAATCCGACACTTTCACGGTGTGGGAGTCAGACTACCAGGTTAAAGAGAAGTTGGAGACCACCAGGATGTCTGCAGCCACCCGTTTGCTTAAGAATGTCTGGTTGGGGAATATTTGGGACCACCAAATCATGATGCATTACTGGGTATTACAGGAGGGGGCAAATGAGGTTCCGTTCGAGACACAGATTACTCCACCGGAGAAAAATGGCAATATCTACTGCGATCCTGAAAATTCGTGCTTAACTAGAGACTCCTTCAGTCCAAATGATGACCTAATTTCATTCCTTCCACCCCCCAGGGCACATTGGAAACTCTTTGTACACTGCCATAATGATGCCCGTTTTCCGGACGCAGAAACTCTAGCAGACCTTTTGTTCAAGTACACTATCTATTCACACAAGGCTAGCGATGTGGACGAAATTATCCACTTGGAGTTTCCTTCTTCGGGGTCGATTGGATTTGGTGACTGCAAACAAGAAAACTTGATGAGTATTGTAAATACCTGCAAGCTACTTTACTTGTACTCATCTTCAGTCGCTGAAGGCAGCTTGGCTTCTTTGATATATTCCTCTGATGGATACACCGAGCTGTCTTTATTCATCTTTTGCTTTCTCATGTACGCAGAGAACCTTTCATTGGAGGATGCCATGCTCCGTCTCCACAACGACTATGGAAGACCATTCTATATTTTCAACAGTGATGTACTTGTTCTTCGCAAGTTGGAAGATTTGATGCGAAAGTTCAGTCCCCTTGTCCTTAAGGACAAGATACAATGGGGTAATTTGGAGGCAATTTCGTGCCAGGCAATCAATGAAATTTTGCTAGGAAGGACCTCCGTACCCGATAAAAGGATTCCAAACAGACTCAAGTTGGGATATATTCAAGATTCTGACGAGGATAGCTCCGAGTCCGATGAAGAATCTGCAGACGATATCAATGAAACTTCATCATTCCTTAATAGAAGCTGGGTCGAGGAAGTTGAAGGGTCATTCCCTTCGCGCATCTTGCCATATCTTTATCTTGGATCTTTGAAACATGCAAATAGCTTGTCGCTCTTGTCCAAGCTTGGAGTGAAGAAGGTGATTTCTGTTGGCGAGGAGCTCGACTGGCTAAATGGATACAAGTTTCAGCACAACAACGATATTATCGTGGACGAAGTGGACAATGGAAACATTGAGTTGTTCACTATCACTCCTAAGAACACAAGCTACAACAAATTCAACAGCAAATGCTCAGTTGAGAGCGTGGTGAAGATCAACAACCTTCAAGATGATGGAATAGACGAGCTCACAAGGGCCTTGCCTCAGATCTTAGAGCAGATTGACTACGAGTACCGCAAAACAGGCGGAAATACGAAGATTTTGGTACATTGCCGAGTTGGAGTCTCTCGGTCTGCAACCGTTGTCATAGCTGAGGTGATGAGACGACTCGGGTTGAACCTTCCTCAGGCATACTTGTATGTACGGGTCAGGCGATTGAATATTGTGATCCAACCAAACTTGAGGTTCATGTACGAACTATTCAAGTGGGAGGAGCAGGAGCGTGCTAAGAAACAAGGTCAGGACAGGAATCTTAAGTTGCGAGAGATTGATTGGTTTGTTATGTGTCGTGAGATCAAGAAGTTGAACCTTCCGTTCGTTCAGAATTGCTGAACTATGATGACATTTATTCTGGGGTTGTATTACTATTATATTAGATGTACGAGAGTGCGTAGTTGATGTAGCACTGCGTTATCGAGAAAGATGGATGGACTTATTTGCGTTCAGATGTATTGAGATAATATTGAGACAGCGATCGCTACATTCCATAATTCACACTTCCATAGTTGGAATGAATAAAAATAATGGATCCCCTTTGAACCCCCTGATAAAAAATAGCAAGACGAGGACAATGATAGACAAGAAGGGAAGTGCCGCAGACTCCGACTCATGTGCTATCAGTCGCAAGCTCTAACATTGGTAATTTCTGAAGAGTTATTCGTCGCTCTCAGTGCCAAATCATGACAATCTCAACAGAACCTCTGCACTTACCTAATTTGTATATTTCTATTGAGAAGTTCAGTTGGAATCGCAAATCGTGTCCGATCCTCACCTCTATGTAACTCATTCTGTATAGCATTAAAGTACGTCAATTTCGCATAGAAGATCTACAAACTTGAAAAAAATAAAAACTAAAAAAAGAGAAAAACATACTACTTCTCTCCCCATGGTCAATGCACCCATCGAATTCCACCCCAATTGTTTAACCTCATCACACCCTATCACATCCAAAGAGTGTAGCTTCTGGCCCCAGAAATGGCCTGCACACGACCAAGTTGCCAACGTGTAGTAGTGACCCTTCAGGGCCAAAGTGTCCGTTATCGACTTCTCCAGAGCGCCCAACACCTTTTCTAGTCGAAATCTTCTAGGCTTTTGAACTTCCGCAACATCCACATTGCTTCAAGCTCTAGCTTTTTGATCTCCAGACTTCCAATCACTTTTTCATTTGTTTGTCCATTCACCGGGGCACTGTTGACAAGTATCCGCTAAAACAGTACCCACAACTCCAAACTTGCCGAAAATATGACACCTCAGCCGCTCCTGGATCCGGCAATTATCGATTCGTCGATCATATCCATCTCCAGTGGCCCGAATTCCGTCGCTGGCCCAGCACGTTCTTTTGGAACCGAACCTTCATCACATTTGGGCTTGGAGCCCGGCAATGCCTTGTCTCGGTTGCTAGAACTGGCCATGGCCAATGCAGCAAAAGAGCTGACCCCTGAATTGGACCTGAAAGACGGCGATTCCGCCAATATGACGTCCGCCAATTCCTCTCCCAAGAGGCTGTCTTTTCTGAGCGATGTTCCTCCAGGAAAGGCCGACTCATCGCTAGTATACACGATTGACTTCTTGCTTTCCCTCAGAGGGAGTGCTGAAGTGGCTGATTTTGATGTTTCATGTCTTCCAGACCTGAACTTCTGGGGTCTCAAGTCCCATCCAAATCCAACCAAGAATCAACAGAACAGAGAACGAAGGAACAACGCCCAGAACCGGAAAAGTAGGCAGGGATACCAGGCTAAACAGGGTCCGAGTAATCAGCTCAACCACATCTCGTGGGATCGCAAACCAGCTGGTTTCTTGAAATCTTCTGACATCGACTCTATGTCCACCGAGAAAATCTCCCAGCTTTTAGGGGAATCCGCCGATGAGGGGATTCCGGAGTGGGATTCTCAGGATTTATCGCAGGATCTCAAGATGGATATGGGACTGACGGTGGAGGACTTTGAGCGTTGGAAACAGCACATGCGAGATGAAGAAAGACGCAAGAACGAAGATGAATACGACGACCCGTCCAACCAGCAGAAGGCTAACGAGGTCGACAGCTTTTTTTCGTTTGTCAAGCCAAAGCAGGTGGTGCCAGAAGCTTCTTCTTCTCCTGCGAATGCCAAAGTTGCACCCGAGGCCAAGAGCTCGAGGTTCTCCTCCTTCTTCGGCAGTAATGGAACTTCACCTGCCGAGGAGGCGAGACCAGTGATGCCTTCTAGCCAAGGCAGTAACACGAGTGTAAGCTCCTCAGGTGAGCACAGCCTGAGATTCTTCAACATGCAAGATCAACAGCCGGGTGCCTCCCAGAGAGGATCGATTCAAAGTCAAAGACAGACACAGGGTCAGCCACCGCTCCAGGGACAGGTTTCAAATCAAGTCCATGTTCAGATTCCTAATCAAGTGCAGGGCCACATGCAAATGCCGGGGCAAACAGCACAGTTGCAACGAGGTCAAATGCGCCAGCCACAAGCACCTCAACACCAGGGGCGACAAGGTCCTCAGGGACCTATAGGACCTCAAAATTCTGATGCCGGAGGTCCAATGCTGCCAATGGCTCGTCAGCAGCCTCGTATGGGCAACCCCGGACCCGGTCCGATGCCAATGCAAGGTTCTGCCCCTATGATTCCAGGCATGGGAATGCCACCTGGATCCAACGACTCGTTCTTCATGACGTTAATGAACAAGAGAGAAGTTCCAGCAGAACGGACCAAGGAGGCAGTTCCACAGCAGCCTAAGTCACAGCAGGACTTGAAATATCCGGGAGACGGTCGCCAGGGTATGCCTAATCAGTTTTATTCTTACGGACCTCCGCCAGGAATGCTCCAGGGAGGCATGCCACCAGGAATGCATCCAGGAATGCAGCAGAGGGGACAAGTGCAAAAAGGTCCTCCAGGAATGGGTCAATATCCTCCTCCAGGCTATTACATGTACCCTCCAGGACTCCCACAGGGAATGCAAGGAATGCCACAAGGTATGGCACCTCCACAAGGTATGGCCCCTCCAGGTATGGCATCTCCACAAGGCATGGCACCTCCACAAGGAATGTCTCCACACATGCGAGCACAACAACCACAGCAAGCGCACCATGCCCAGCAACAACACAGACAAGGTTGATCTTATATTGATCCCTCGTCTCCAATAGCGATATCCAGTGTCCAAATTCACAATTGATAGTCAAAGTGAATGGGCGACAAGGAGTCATGAGCGTAATACTACGGTGAGCCCCACTACATTGTAGATACGTAAGATCTCGTGCAAATCTTTTCCTAGGCTAACACATTCGAGAGCTGAAATGCTAAATTCAAGAGCTGGATGTGCTCGTCAGTTCCATTGTTGAGTTTTCTGTCAGTGTCGAAGAAAACTTGTGCCATGGCATTCTTCTCAGGTGAGCTCAACCCATCGTCAAGAATGAACATATCATGTAACTGATCCGCCACCTGTTGGGCGCTCCATCCTTGAAGAACCACCTCGTGGATCTTGCTAGCGATTTTTTCTGTGTTTTTTGTCCGGATGGTGGCCACGATCGATTCCATGAGCTCTTTGTCCACCACTCCGGCGATTTCCCGAATGGTGGAGACCGTGATGCCACCTTCTTCTAGTACGGAATTCAAGCGTGTAGCTGACTGCAAATAGGTGATAGCCTTACGTAAATCACCGCCGGAAACTGTGAGGATCTCCTCGAGAACTTTGTCCAGATCCAATTTGACATCTTCCTGGTCTACAACGTACTGTAATCTGGCCACGGCGTTCTCATTATCGAGAGGACGAAACCTGAACTTCGAGCATCTCAGCGCCAACGGATCTATGATACGCGTGATGTAGTTACAGATCAAGCAGAATCTCGTCACTCCCGAGTAGTTCTCCATGGTTCTTCTCAACGCAGACTGCGCATCGTTGGTCATGGAGTCGGCCTCGTCCAACACAATGATCTTATAAGGAGGACAAGGGTATTCTCTCAAGTCCTCAGGCGTGGGGTTGGACACCGTGAGTCTGGCAAAGTTCTTGATTTTTTGTCTCACAATGGAAATACCTCTTTCGTCGGACGCATTGAGCTCCAACACTCTCAGCTTGTATAGGCGAGGACCGTACAACTGCTTGGCAAGCGCCAATACCGTGGAGGTTTTTCCTGTTCCTGGCGGGCCGTAGAATAGCATATGTGGTAGATTGGCCAGCTCCAACGTCTTCTTGAGCACCTTGACAGCATGTTCCTGGGATGACACATCGTCCAATTTTTTGGGCCGGTATTTCTCGACCCAGGGCGTGTGGTGGAGTTTTTCCTGGTCGTACTGAGTCAGCATTGGGTGGAAATGGGACAAGTTGGCGATATTGGAAGTTTGATCGTTACGCGTGTGCTGGGTGTAGGATGAGATGGAGAAGATGGATTATGTAGGTAGGAGATGACGGAGTTAGGATTCGAGAAAATGGGGGAATGAATATTTAGAGGATGAATCTGCTGATGAATTTGTTTCTTGCAGTTATCTATTGATAAAACTTCGTTTGGTTAAGTAGCATATGTTGTCATGAGATCGACCTTGTTGCAATTACTTGAGTCAGGAAGCTTGATACCCGTAGCAGCTATTGCATCTTGATTGGGGCCTGAATGAGGTAACATAGTCCATACGGTTGAATAATCATCTCTCTCGGGAAATGACGACTGGTAGATAATTTTGGCTTGCTTCCATTCCCACAGTTCAGTTTGTACATTGAGGTCTGCAGAATTTGTATTTGCTGGATTATTTTCAAATGGCCACCACTCTTCCATTAGAATAATCTCTACCTTCTCATTCAACGGCTGAATATTCATGTTTTAATGGGCTTCATGTTTGATACAGTGTCAACAACCCTGAAATCAGAATAGCTTTCAATGATCACGGGTACGACTCCTTCGCATTTCGCAAAGACTCCTATATCAACATCTTTCTAATAAAAATCTCACTTGTATTTCCTCTTCCCACTGCTTTCCCTTCCTAGATCTGAGGAAGGACGAAGAAAATGGCCGTGAGGGTCATGGACAGAATACATGCCCAAACTAGGATCATTCACTACTTGAAACTAGAACCATGCCCCAAAGTTTGACAATGAATATTTGGTCAGGAATGTAAAATGATGGATACAAATCCAGATTGTTCAACCGAGAGGTAAACGGGGACGCCACATTTAACTCACTGGTCGCATGAAAATGGAACCAGTGATAGTAAGCAATTGATACCGTTCTGGAGGAGATGAGAAAGGCTCCATTCCTTAACGTGAAATTTCTTTTTTACTTTCTTGAAACTGATGACTCTATTCAAAGTTGTTGAGTTGAAAACGGTGGTATAAACCCGAAAATGACGTGAGAATCCATTTGTTGAATTGAGGAACCAAACTTCTACTGGAAGGACATAAATCCTTCGTACTAAGATATAACGGATTTTGCATCACCAATCGACCTCCGCTTACATTAACAAGCTTTGAGAGAAACCATGAGTAGAATAAATAGATGATCTTCTCAAATTGGGGTGTCCTCAGGAATGATCTGTAGAAATATTAAGGGAATAACCAGCACATTGCACTTGAGAAACACAGACAAATAGAAGAGTCATAACTTCATTGAATTAAAAGAATCGTAAACCACTTCCTTCTTGATCATATTGACTCATTCCTGGCAGGTTGGCGTTAATCCACCTGACTTCTGCCCAACCCCACCTAAACACATATGCATTCTCCTGACCAACAGAGTTCTACACGAAGGAAAATGACTCTTGTACGACTCCGATTGCCACGTTAATACTGTGACATCTACCCAACGACAAGCGTCGCAAAATCTATTACGCACGGTCACTTTAAGTTAGGCTGCATTCTAGCAACTTAGTTACAAGCTAGCCATCTCCTTTATAATTTCAGCTCACGTTGCAATAATACTAGATACACTAGCCGAGATTTTCGTTCAACTGTTATTCCCAACTGTTATTCCCAACTGTCATGACTGATCATGGGAAAGATCTGGTTGGAACTCCAACTTAAAATAAAAAAAAAAAAAAAAGCCGTCACTATGCACCCTTGACTCATGACTCAAGATGCACGGCTACGACTCACGAGTCAATAAGCAATGCAGCCCTGAATATTCAAGCGAAGAAGTCACTTCAACCCAGAGACTTTAACACAATTCAAGATGGTCAAGGTACTAGTGAACACTTGCATTCAACAATTTCTCAATTACGGTGACATTAATAGGAAATACACAAAAAAAAATAGCCATTAAGATGCACCCTAACTAGAAGACCAGCTCAAGAAAGAATGCATAGTCGCCCAAAGAGCATTTGGAGGTGCATAATACCATTGCAAAACCCACCAAATTGGTTTCCCAAAATTATTTAAACGGCCCATCTCCCCGTTTTTCTACCACCAAACACAATGGCCATCACTTCAGATACACAAAGCGATGACTACAATCACAGAGTTGATTTGGGCACAATCACAAAGCTGGTGACTTCTACAGAAGAGCTAGAAGAACAATTGGATTACTCGCAAGAGTATATTGATGAGTATAACCCAAGAGGTTTGGTTGCAGCAACCACTGAACAACGTGACACTCTCAGACATGTCGTTGGCAATCTTCCTTTCAATGCGTACCTCCTTTGTGTTGCTGAGTTAGCAGAAAGAGGCTCCTACTATGGAATCTCAGGAATCTTGGCCAATTTCATTCTGAGACCTTTACCACCAGGTAGCACCACTGGTGCGCCAGTATCTTCCACCAGCTCGGAAAACGCAGGTGCATTGGGACTTAACTTTGCTGTATCGTCTGCTTTTACCTTATTGTTGGCCTTCTTGGTCTATGTCGTGCCCTTGTACGGAGGATATCTTGCTGATACCAGATTAGGAAAGTTCAAGGCGATCTATTTCGGATCTATTGCTGGGTTCTTTGCCCACATTTTCTTTGTCATTGCTGCCATTCCTTCTGTTATTGCCGGCGGAAAGGCGTTGGCCCCAACGGTAATTGGCATTGTCACCTTGGCGATCAGTACCGGATTCATCCGTCCAAACCTTTTACCTTTGCTTATGGACCAGTACAAGATCAAGCACGATGTTGTTAAAGTTTTACCTTCTGGTGAGAAGGTGATTGTCGACCTTGAGAAGACTTTGGAGCGTATTTCCTTGTACTACTACTGGATCATCAATGTCGGAGCATTTTTCCTTGTCGCAACCACTTACTGCGCTAGACGGATTGGCTACTGGTTGGCATTCTTGGTGCCCACCATCATGTACGTGTTTCTTCCAGGAATCTTGTTTTACCTTCAATCCAAGCTTATTAAGGATGTGCCTGCCAAATCTGCTCTTTCTACCTTCTGGAAAGTGTTGCGTGTCACTTTCAGTCGTGGATGGTTCCGCAGATACAGAGAAGGTACCTTGTGGGAATATGCCAAGCCATCCAACATGTTGGCTCGTGGAGATAAACACAAAGAGATAACCTGGGATGACAACTGGGTATCGGACGTTCGCAAGACACTCCAGTCGTGCAAGATCTTCATGTACTTTCCAATGTTCAATTTGTGTGATAATGGTCTTGGAAATGCTCTTAATGCACAGTCGGGAGCCATGATCACCAAGGGAATTCCCAATGATTTGTATTACAACTTCAACGCATTGGCAATCATTGTCATGATCCCAATCATGGACTACATGATTTACCCATTGATGAGAAAGTATAAGATCCCATTCCACCCAGTATGGAGAATTACTTTTGGTTTCTTCATCTGCGCTGGTGCTCAAGCTGTTGCTGCTGTTCTTCAGCATTTCATTTACAAGACCTCTCCATGTGGTGACCAGGCCAGCACCTGTGACCTTCCCTCCAATGTTGACGGATGGTGGGAAATTACTGTCTGGGTCATGACTGGTGTTGCTGAGTGTTTTGCTAATGTTACTGCCTTTGAGTTAGCTTACTCCCACTCCCCACCGCAGATGAGAGGTGTTGTGTTGGCATTGTTCCTTCTCACTTTTGCCATCGCTGCTGCTATTGGTGAGGCTTTCACTGCCTTAATTGTGGATCCAAATTTGGTGAGAATCTTTATCGGTACTGCTGTTTGTGGCTTCATCTTTACCTTCGCTTTCTATGCCCACTTCTACAACTTGCATCGCAAGGAGAGACAGAATGAGATTGAGAAGGAATCGGCCGTACAGATTGAAAGGACATTGGTGTCCAATGAGGATGCAGAAAAGTAAACCCTCAGGTAAGTTCTACATTTCCCAGGGTTACAAGTTGGTAGCCTTCAACTACTTCACAACTTGACTGCTGCAGCTTCAAACGATGCAGACTTCGAAAACACGTAGAAGTTTCAACGCCATAGTCATGGTTGGACAATTCAATTAAAGTAGCTGTATATATTTGATATCTCCTGTACGTCAAATTGTTGCAAAATCAATTTTGACACAACCGGATCCTGACAATTCTTAAAATAAACTACTCTTGATCGACAATGTTGTTCCAATATTTACTTTGTAATCGAATACGCGGATGGAAATGTATATCAAGATCAGAAATCTATACCCTCCAACTTCATTGGAAACCAATTAACTTCTCTTTGAGCAGACCCCGGGTAAGGTTTGCTTCGCTATGATCAAAATTAGGAGATCTAGAAGAATAGAAACCTTTGAAACGAAAAGCCGCAATGAGAGTACTTATTCAATGAAAGTTAGTTTCTGTCAGCACTTTGAACGTTCATGTTGGTTATTTTACTAGTCGAGGTAGGCGAAAATGCTGCTAGAGGGTTAGTATGTCTGCATCTCAGAAAAAGTCAGCTGAATTGTAGCCAGGGTTGATATTCTGGTTATTGGCGTATGAGGGCAACAGACCAGGAACACTTTGCTCCGTGAAAATATCTACCAAGTTGAATGTGATGTTTGAGTGATTAAACGATTGAAAAATGCGCTATCATAATCATGTCATTCTCCCATTCCAACCACCATCCTCAGCTATTCCTATCCTCTGCCTGTAGTCAGTACCGTCTGTCGACGGGGGCTTATTTGCTATTCATAGGCATCTCTACGATCTTCAGAGAGACTTCAATTAAATTATTACACCTATCTATACAAGGTCAAGAATGGATAAAGTCACGAAGATCGAGACATTCGAAGTTGCTTGGCTTTGAGACACTCGTTTAATGCAATCACCTTGTAACGCGAACCTCCTGTGTTTCAAGCAACATCTACTTTTTGAAGCCCTCCGTTGCTTCTACATACCCCATCAGAACAATATAAAACGATGGCCCTCTCTATTGCACACCAATCACAGACAACTCCAAAGTCCATACTCTTCTCACGTGAATTCCGACGCTCACCTCCTTTCCAAGTTTCTCTAGGCTCAGTCCCGCTGTGGGAACCATAAGCTCCTGGTTGGACCACCAACATTTTCTCGCTGGTTTTCTCCAGAAAAGTAGCAACTTCGCGTAACCAGGCTCGGTATTTTTTCTTGCTTTTGACAATGATCTCGATGCAGCACGGCTAGCGCTGGTTGCTATAGAGACAATTCTGGATCTTGACCGCGATCTCCCTGACGCATTCGAGGACACTGGCATCAACGATGGCGATTCTGGTGGGGTTGGCGGTTCTGTAACAAGACGAACCAAGGACAACGATTGGATGACGCATCTGTCGGGCTCCATTGAGCGGTTACCCCACAGCTCACCCCTATCAAAGCCAGATGTACATAACATATCGAAAAGATGTTGCTCGGCTGGGCCAAGCTTCTGTTCCACAGTAAGAGGCAAAGAAGGATCGTAGCCAAGTCCCGAGAAAACAAGCTTGTGGTTGACAATCCGAGAGCCAACTTCAATCTTAAGATGCTTGATGTCTTCAGCGGTGCACCCTGCAACTGGTGGGATTACGTAGTAGTCGAGATCTTCTCTTAACACAATGATGGCAGGTTTCGTTTGCAACACCGAGGCAGCAGAGTCAAATTTGCTACCACCAGAAATCTGTGGTGAAAGAGTGCCCAGCATGGCCAAGTGATCCTGCTGAGCCTGACCAAATGTGCTCAAGATATACTCGAAACATTCTGGGTCGAAATTAACATAAACAATATCATCCTCGGTCAAGTTGGTGATGACTTGGCCGTACAGATCCAAAAATACTCCGTTGGGAAACAAGCTCAATAATATACTCTCAGGCAAGCTCATAAGGTCGTCTCTGGTGATTTTGAAATCCTTGCCACGGATTTTCAAGTTGATTCGAGAGTTGTAGTCAATCTGACCATCACTCTCGTCGTAATTCAATGGGCCGGCACTGCTGTGGTCCTGTGTAACCTGGGTAATGAGGTTCTCGGCCATTTTTTAGGGAAGTGGTTTGTGTCCGGACAGGAAATATACTATCGGGAGAAGGAATCTGCTCCAGAGGGGTTGAAAAGCGGTAAAGTGGCAGCAAATCTGTCGGCGTAAGCTCAATAATCCAAAACTCTCGTACTCAAACTAGTTTCGATTTCGGAATATCTTGTTGATTGTCTCCCCGATATGTTCAGGTTTCCAGCACCATAAACTGGGTCGTAAAAGCAACTGAGGAACGCGTCGTATGGTCACGGGGCTACTGTAGGTAACTTCCGCTTATAGTATGAAGTATATGAGACCCGTAATAGCTGTGGATAGGTCGTAGATGAATTTTCCGAGATGGTACTTTAGACGAATTTGAGATAAGTCATTTTTAGCTCTGGGCCCGAGCCGTCACGTGACACACAAGGCACTTAATTCCATGTTAATAAATAGTACTCGATCAGTTGGACTGCTTGGAATTCAGCGGATTTAAAAAAAATAAATATAAAATTAAATGTTTTCCATGTTGATGTGATCTTTTCTTGATAAATTTGTCGACTATCAATGAACCATAATTTCTTGAATGTGTATGGAGTGTATATGGCCGCCCTTCCAGCCAGCAAATTGAGCCAGAAGAACCGAACACCCCACTCCTAAAAATTTGGGAAGAGAAAATAAAATGGCAATCCCAAATGTTTGGGCAAATTTGTGCAACAAATATCCCCCTATGCTTCCTCCGATTCTGACTTCGTACTTTTAACCGAAATTCCGTTACTTACGTCTTCACACAGGACAGCCATCACTTCCAAATCTCCAGCAATGCCTTGTACTGGAAATTGCAAGAGCAAGCCAAGGCCGGAAAAGGCAGAAATATCCAGTTTAGACGGTGATGATGATGTTTGGGCCAGCGATGACGAAAGTGTTTCTGCGTATGCTGATCGCCGAAGGGCCCAAATTAATCAAGGATATCTAGATGGAGTAACCTCGGCTCAGGAACTGGGATTGCAAGAAGGGTTTGATGAAGGGTATCCAGAGGGAGCCAAGTTGGGAATTCGGGTTGGAAGAATATTGGCTGGGTTGTATGGTAGCGAATTTTTTGAGCAAGCCAAGCGGGAGTTGAACATTACCAAAGTACTCGACCGCAAGTACTACAATGAGAAGTTGGATGCTAACGAGCCAGACCATCAATTGGTGGAATACTGGGAACAGAAAGTTAAATTTAAGCAATCATGATAAGCTTCCATTTGAGTAATTAGCGCCCAAGGGGCATGTCGGGGACAACCTCACTATTCAAATTGTCGTAAAGGCCAGAAAACTTCTCCAGGAACTTGAAGCGGCCCTTACACCAATCACTCCACGCCTCCGAGATGAGAAACTGAGTTTCCTGGAACATCACGAATTCGTCGAAGCAACAATTCTTGATGAGCCAGTCCTTGTTAAGTTGCTGGAACATCTCCTGTTTGTCATTGATGATTGACTGCCTAAGTTTGACAAGCTCACTGCCTTTGATATCCACATCGTCCTTGCTGAGACTCTCGTACTTGCGCTCGTTTTCTTGGATCTTCAGTTGGAGTTGCGGGATGGAGTTCACAGATAGCTTTTTGGATCGGTCAAAGAGTTCCTGAAGTGAGTAAAGGTAATCCAAGTAGTTCTTGAACTTTTCCAAAATGGTTGTGTTGATGATGTAGCTCTCATCGATAAGGATTGTGGAAGTTTTGTTGAAAAATGCAGAAATAAATGAAAGGGAGTCATTTATCGAGCTCGTATCATCCTTGTTCAACGCCGAAATCACCTTGTGTTCTGTATCCTTGTGTGGATAGAGTGTATCGTCATTGGCGGAGAATTTGGAGATCATTTCTACGAATTTGCTATTGTCGCAAGCAATCTGCTGCTGTCTCTTCTCATAGCGTTCGACCAACATCACCAATTTTGTCCAGGTGTCTATGAGCTTAGGAATATTGGCCTCCGCAGTCTTCCAATTGTTGAGAAACTCCTCTCCCACAGAGGGCCAGATGGAATTAATAAAGTTGGTCAGGATTTTTTGGCCCTTGAACTCCAAAGAGTAATCCACACGAGCTTGCTTTCTCCATGAATTCAAGTCCGTTGGTACACTAAGGAACGTCACAACGATGGGTTCTTGCCTCAATACTGGGTGCTTCACCAACTGGTTCAAAAACCGATGCAAGCCACGTCGTCTCCTTTGAAGAAACTGAGAATCTGGAGACGCTCCTACTAGAGTAATTAGTATAAGATCGAAATAAAACGAATGGTGAAATCACATACCCGAAAACTTCTTTGGCGGTAAGCCAGGGATCACCCGGAAGGGATACTTTTTAAGAAGAAACTCCAAGAGCCACACAAAGTCTGAGTAACGTCTAACAACTTTCTTGACTCCGTTGGGGCCATGCATGCCCAAATTGAGCTCGTGAGAAATGGCGTAATTAATATGCTTGAACAATAAGCCTTCCTTTTCGGGCACTTCCTTGATTTTGATTGCACCATTGTGGCCCACAAGCGGCTTGAACTCATCTCGGATCAGACTTACATACTTGTTGAGGTACGGATAGTCGTTCACATGAAGACTCTCGGGACTCGTAGTATCTGGGTCGATCAGAAGCGCCGTATGGTCAGCCAATAGACCATCGGAGGCGCCCCAATCTTTATCTCCGACATCTGGTTCCTCCGATATGGAAGAATTAGCCAATTGCACCGACAAAGGGTCAGCGGACTCAGCCATGGTAGGGGTTTCCAGTAGAAGAATATCGACAGATGCAGGGGGTAATGGTGGTAGTCCCGAATTCATCTTGAACTGGAGGGTAACGTAATCACCGGAGCCAGCCACATCCAACTCCAATGCCAAGAGTCCCAAAATCTGGAAAAAATTGTTCTCAATGGTAGCAGGCAACAAGCTGTGGTCGTACAAGGTGTCGATAATTCGAGACGCTTGATGACCAGTGATTTGGTGGGCCGAAATAAGCGGCTGGAATAACGAAGCTTGAAGTTCGCTCACCGACGCCACATCCGGCCGAAGTTTCTCGAAAATGGCACGATATTGGTCGGGAACGCGGGTGGAGACATCGATCGAGGGGCTGGAAGACTCGGTTTCGTTGGCATGCATCAATTGCAGAGACGTCAAGTATGTTGACGACGAGGGGAACGGCACGGAGAACGGCTGTTGGCGGCTATCGGCGGCATTATCGTTATCACCGGTGGCCCAGCCATTTTCGAATAAGTCATCGGTCCCGTAGACGCTATTCATGTTGGAGGGGAGTTTTGGGAGTGAAAGGGTGGCTAAACAGAAGATCGAGGAATGATAGACTGCATGCAGGACCAATATAGCAAGTTCAGTTTACAAGTAGTAGAAAGACAAGAAGATGGGAGACTAAGAAATGAAAAAGGAGAGAATTCGAACTGAGAGTGGGCATTTCGGATCTGGAGCTTCGACGTGGCGATAATGACATATTGAGTAGTTGAAAGTTTTTCTTGTATGTCCCCGTTCGCATCTTTCTGAGTCTTGATACACTCACTAAGGTTTTCAATTTTCACCAGGGTCTTTTTTGGCAGTTTCGTAGGCTTCATATGCATTCTTCAAAGCTTTCCGAACGTATGGTTATTCTACAGTGTTGATTTCGAGAACGCTGAGCGAATGGAAATGATTACTTTGTGAGTCCGCTGAAGTTGACCAGGGCAAGGTAATCATCATCTTCAATTCTCATGTAGTATATGAACATCTCAAGAACGTTACTGAGCTGTCCAATCATTTCATTTCTATTGAGATGGCACAATATGATTCAATATTAGTGAAATGAGTGAAGATGATCAGTCGTGATGAAATGACCTCCTCTTCCATGTGTCTGAAAGCCCTTTCACCAGGTAATCATCTTATTGTTGGCGTCAAACAAAGACTACACCATTCCTTCTCTTCCATCCAATCTGCCAATTTGCCACATTCAATGTAACGACCGCATGGCATTAGTTGTTTTTCTCTGTGTGGGCATTTCTTGTTTGTCTGGATGGGCATTTGTGGTGGTCAACTGAATGGCTGCGAAATAGAGGTTGGTTAGGAACTTGAAATAAAAGAATAAGCAGGACAGACTAACCCATTCGAGTGTGGGGTATTGATACTTGAACCGAGAATTTGCTACATAATCGAATTTTTCATTCATAGGCCAAGGGAGCCCCAGGGCTTGCGAATTCTGAAGTTGATCTCAATAAGACTTTTGGTGATGCGTTGCGACCTTTAGAATATCGCACATCGTTCCCTTACTTGCCTGCAGAAACTCGAAGTGCCAAGGAGTCGTACCAAGACCTACTTCTCGGAAAAGACAAATACCAATAATTACAGTCAATAAATAATCCTGCTATATAATACCCCAAACAATCTCCCATTTCCACGAACAATCTCCAATAACGATATTATGCCGAGGTAACTTCTTCGGTACCACCTGTTCTTCACGAAATGATGATTTGGGCACGTGACTACACCGCGTGGAGTAATGTGGTTATCAGCTATCATTACCACAGCCTACTCCATGAAGAACAGTATGGGTGCTGTTCACTCCTTTCTCAATTTTTTCCACCATGACCCGCGATTCAACAGGTCTACATTTGGTGTCGACCAGATAAAAGGCGGGCCGGCGTTCATATTCTGGAGAGTCACCGACGTTGTTCTCGTGGTCTTTTTGGCTGGCATCTTCAAACTTGCTTACAGCATCGAACCCTTCCAGCGGCAATTCTACATCAACGACTTACTGATTTCTCATCCTTTTGCAGAACTCGAGCGTGTCACAGGCAACCAGCTCTTTATTTATGCGGGAGCGGTGCCCCTTGCAGCTGTTGCTGCGGTTTCGCTAGTGATGACCAAGCCCAAGAACAAAATTTACGTCACTTACGTGGCAATTATTGGCCTCTTGTTGTCATTATTCACCACTAGCATCATCACCGATGTCTTGAAGAACGCCTTTGGACGTCATCGCCCCGACTTTTTGGCTCGTTGCATCCCTCGTGAGGATGCGCCAAAAGACGTATTGGTTTACGCTGTAGATGTCTGTACATCCACCAACAGAGATCGATTATTAGATGGTTTTAGAACGACCCCGCTGGGTCACTCCAGTTTATCGTTTGCAGGACTCCTTTACCTCCTGTACTTTTTGGCTGGCCAGTTGGCCGCAACAAGACCCCAGGCAGGAGCGTGGAGGAGCGTGGTGGCATTTATCCCCACTGTAGGTGCTGCCATGATCGCCTTGAGTCGTACAGAAGACTACAGACATCATTTTATCGATGTTTTCGTTGGACTGTGTCTTGGGGCCGTCATTGGACTGTGGCTGTATTTCCGGTTGTTCCCAGGATTGGCAACAATGCACTGCTACGAGCCACGGATGCTCAGACTTAAGGAGGAGTCCGAAGAACTTGATTATTCGCCGGTGGAGGAAGTGTGAATATCGTCCATGTACTGGATATGAGCACAGAAAAGTTGGTCTAAGGTTATTGAAGTAGCTGCGAAAAAGGTATCACCTGAAACAGATAAATCGATATAGATACATCGACACAGTCAAGGGATTACCGAAATTCTACTGGAGTTCATCACATTTAGATACTCATGACCAGTCTGTTCTAAGTAGACATATATCCGAACTTTTTTAGCTGTCGATCCTTAGGTCACAATTTACTCACACATTTGTAAAGATCCGATCCGCATCCGAGGACTATTGGTGAGACAATAATTTCGGATCGAGACGGTAGGTATACCATCGCCGGGCTACCCCAAAATTGGACCACTGCAAGCCGCATATCCCATTGAAATGTGTAAGCAACATGCAAAATGCAGTGTAAGCCGCTCGTTCGAACATTCGATACCAAAAACAACCCATCATAGAGTGCACCTGCAGGAGCCGAGCCGGGTGAACCGCCTAATGCGGAAAGTCCGAAACCCGACCGATGATCTTTGCTGACAATCCCACCTGGTCAAGAAATACATAAATACTGGGTCAAGTGGACTTGAATCTTAAAAACATCAAACAATCAACCCATCACCAAACAATGTCTTTGCAACTTCCAAAACCTGCTACTGGCTCTAATGCTCCATATAGCTTGGCGCCCGGATTGCCTTACGAGCATCCATTGGCTGAAGGAGTCGTTGGCTCTGCTGTCGAATTGACAGAGAAGACTCCTAAGCTCTTTCACCCATTGAAAATCAAGAACTTAGTTCTCCCCAACAGAATTGGAGTTTCTCCTATGTGTCAATGTTCGGCAGATAACTGCGAAGTCACTGACTACCATCGGATCCACTATGGAGGATTCTCGGCCCGTGGTCCCGGCTTAATTATGATCGAGGCCACTGCCGTCGCTCCTAACGCCGGAACCTCCGTTGCCGACTTGGGAATCTGGAAAGACTCCCAGGCCGAGAAATTCAAACCTATCGTGCAATATGCACATGCCAACACCGCCACAATCGGCATTCAGTTGGCTCATGCTGGACGCAAGTCGATGGAAATCCCAATGTTCGACTACTTGGAGAACTGGGATCCCAGAGGAGATGCGGACAAGCTTGTGGCACCTTCTGCCATTACCTTCAGACCTGGAGGAAGAATTCCAACCCCCAGAGCATTGACCGTCGACGAAATCCACACTTTGGTTGAGCAGTTTGGTGCTGCTGCCAAGAGAGCAGTCGATGCCGGTTTTGATTTTGTGGAGATCCACGCGGCCCACGGCTACTTGATCAACGAGTTTATGTCTTTGCACTCCAACAAGAGAACCGATGAATACGGTGGATCCTTTGAGAACAGAATCCGGTTTTTGTTGGAGATTATTGATTCAATCAAGGCCAACATCCCTCAAGATTATCCGCTTTTCTTGAGAATCAGTGGAAGCGAGTTGCACGACTCCAATCCTGATGCCTGGACAGTTGCCGACTCTGTCAAGTTGGCCCCAATTGTTGTAGAGCACGGCGTCGACTTACTTGATATTTCTGCTGGAGGAAACGACTCGGGTGCAGACAGACCCAAGAAATCATTTGGAATGTATGCTGACATTGCCAGAAAGGTCAAAGAGGCAGTGGGCGATACGGCCATGGTGGCAGCAGTTGGAAAAATGCATGACCCAGTTCAAATCAACCAAATGCTAGAAGAAGGTGCTATTGACTTTGCTTTGGTAGGCTCTCCTTTCATGGCCAACCAGGGTTTGGTGATTGACTGGGCAAAGACCATGGGTGTGGAAATCCATAATGCACCTCAAATGTGGCCCATGAGACCTAAATATCGTGAGATGATCGAGTATATATTGGAGTCGAAAGCCCGTGCTGAGAAGATGGGCTTATGAGTTTACTGAGTTTATAGAATTAAGGATATGTTTTAGAGTGAATGGTTGCAAAATTGATGTAGTGTTATGTACAGTGTCTAGTAGTGGATGTAAGGGTGTTTTTATCTTTGGTGTAAGGGTTTTCAATTTTCAGCTGTGAAGCCCATTTTTCATGCGGAAAGTATGGGTTGACCAGATGTAGGAGAAACGTCAGGTATAGATGCACAGATAGGTCGTGTCTGTGCTGGTCCTCGAGGTCTTCTACCACACGCACGAACTCCCTTCTATCGGAGGATTCGGACATGAGGGAGTAGACTGAAGTCCAGAGACTATGCAGGGTGACGATGGTTTCGGTGATGGTTGGGATATATGGATAACGTTGGGTGTGAGGCAATGGTAGAAGTAGCTAGATTCCCGACATTTGCTTCATATAAAATTGACTCTTTTACGTCTTGAGATGATATCACTGTATCCATACTCATCTACGATTTCTTACTCTTCTCCGTATTCTTACTAATACACTGCTGGAATGGATACGAGAATTGTGCAAGAGCTCGGAACACTGAAAGGTATAACATCCTTGAGAGATCGACACTTCTGAATCCATGAGGAATTCCCCAATCGAAATAAAGAAAATGTCCGTGTCTTCAAGTGATTCCCTTGTTTCCTCTACGTGCATCAGCACACCCGTACACCACACCGATCTACATCATCGCCATACGTCAGGATTTTTCTTTTCCTTTCTCTTCCTCCTTTCCTTTCTCTTCCTCCTTTCCTCCTTTCCTCCTTTCCTCCTTTCCTCCTTTCCTCCTTTTCAGCTGAAGCAAGTCGGGCGATTTGGTTGAGTTGAAAAGGAGCGAAAACACCTAAAACACCTTCTACACTACACAAAAATGCAATCTTTCCAGTCTTCCTTCTTGGATCTTGCCTTGGAGTCCCAGGCATTAACGTTCGGAACCTTCACATTGAAGTCCGGCCGCCAATCTCCATACTTCTTCAACTTGGGCTTGTTCAACGTAGGCAAGTTGTTGTCGACGTTGGCTTCCGCCTATGCCGAGGCCATCATCAACTCTGGTATCGAGTTTGACATTCTTTTTGGCCCAGCTTACAAGGGTATTCCATTGGCTGCCATCACCGTTGCTAAGTTGGCCGAGCTCGACCCAGAGAACTACGGCAACATCGGATACTCTTTCAACAGAAAGGAGAAAAAGGATCACGGCGAGGGCGGCTCCATTGTTGGTTGTGGTTTGGAAGGCAAGAAGGTGTTGATCATTGACGACGCCATAACGGCAGGAACCGCCATCAACGAGGCTTTCGGAATCATCAAGGAGGAAAAGGGTACCGTGGTGGGATGTGTAATTGCCTTGGACAGACAGGAGACTACTGCTGACTGCAACCAGTCTGCTACCCAGGCAGTAAGTGCCAGATACGGAATCCCAGTGTATTCCATTGTTACTTTGTCTGATATTGTTGCTCACTTGCAAGATAAGTTGTCTGCCGAGAACTTGGCTGCTATTGCCGACTACAGACAGAAGTACTCTCCAAGTGGTTAGTTGAGTATATTAAGTGTAGTGAATGACTGATTGCCCAGTAGTGCAGTAATAGTCTCTAATTGTAATAACCAGCAGCTCCATAATGCTACTCTCTCCACTGTATTCTCTTTCTCCTAATTGCTCATGGTCTCTTTACAATATACCTATCCACGAATCTTCATCACCTTTTGTGATTGGTAAAATAAATATTGAAGACGGAGGATGTGGCCAGAGCATTGTGAAATGTGGTCCATGTTTGCCCCAGGAAGCCCGACTAATAGATTCAGACATTCGCAATAATTGATTCGTTTGCTCGATTTTAAATACTCCGAACTTTCATCTTCGCTGTTTAAAACCTCCACACCGTACATCCGTGAGGAATTAACTAGCTATTATGTCATGCATAATGAAAAATCCTACAAGAGAAGAATGATTTGTTAAACTTGACCATTGTGCGCTCAAGCAATGACGTTAGCTATTTATATCCAGATTGGAGGATGGTAATCTCGTTTTGGAGGTACGGGTGAATATTCCAGGTCCAAGCAAGAAAAAGAAAACAATCCATAGAGATATCTCTACTTCTCTTTAGTTCTTATTCCTTTTGCCTCCTCGTTTAGATCATTATACATCTCTTCCTCTTCCTTCTCCTTTGCTTCTCTTCTTTTCTCTCGTCTCATTATCTCCCTAATCAAGCATGTGATATTCGCACTAAGAGTACCAGCAAGATTTATCCAAATACCATCGCCAACACTTAACCAATAAGAAATCACCAAATAAGTAACATGTCCAAAGCAATGACCACCTAGCATTCACCCGCCAGATCCACCACACGTCTCATTCGTTATCTCCACTATCTCCTGGCCAGACCACAGTTTATATGCAGGCGACACGACATGATCTCATTCCATCTTCAAGATAATCTCTCTAACTTGCCTTCTGTTTCTAGCACCACATCCATTTTCACGCACTCATACCTTCACTTTCTTTTTCTGTCCATGGCTCCGCTGATATACTGCATCTTGTCGGGAGGTGCTGTCCATTGTGTGCCGGTAGTGGCATTCAACCAAATGTCCACAGCACAGCCACCAGAACTCGCCAGAAAACCCGCTGTGAACATCCAGTCTGACCTGGTGGTGACTCCGCTCGCGCAGCTGCCGGCAATTCTCAAAATCAAAAACAAAAACCTCCTATATACCCTCAATAACCCGCTGTTATCTGATCTTGAATCTGATGCTCATGCTACTAACGATAGCAGACGTTTGAGTGCAACTTCACAGGACGAAGAGCCATGGGACCTGCCTCCGTCGACTCCACTGAAGCGGGGCGTGCTGCTGCTTCAATTTGTGCCTCAATCGCGGAATGGAGACGGAGAATGTGACGAGAATACCAACGATATAGATTTGCACAGGGACTCCAGCACCAATGACCCGGCCAATAGCCTCTTGAAGCCGGCCACGTTACTCAACCTCAATATTGGAGATGAAGACTTGGAAGAGTCTCTGCCAGCAAATATCCTGTCCATATTGGAGCAGTATGCAACCCACGCCGTATACTTGCCCCAGTACTCAGTAGATCTCCAGACAAACCTCGACAGCGACTACACACAGATCAAATCGTTGCTCACCAAGGTGTTTCCCTCGTGGAGCTCGGATATCGCTGTCAAACAACTCACTGGAGGTATCACAAATATGCTCTTGATGTGCACTCACATTCCGTCGCTGGAAACGCTACTTATGCGTGTGTACGGCCAGGGGACGAACCTAATTATCGATCGTCACCGCGAGTTTGTTTCGCATCTTGTGCTCAACTCCCTCAAGTTGGCTCCTCCTATCCATGCTAGGTTCTCCAATGGTCTCATATATGGGTTTCTCCCGGGAAGATCTTTGGATCCCAAGGAGCTCAGTAATCCTTACTTATACCCGATGATCGCACAGCAGTTGGGAAACTGGCACAACCAGGTTGATTGCGATTACATTGAGGACGGCGTGGAGAAGCTCAGAAAGTTCACGGCAAACTTGAAGAAGCAGTACCAACTCATGAGCGACACACAGAAACCACTGAAGCGCGAGAAAAAGGTTAAGAAAATCATCAGCAGCATCTGGGATCTCATCGACGACTGGATCCTGATTGTTCCTACCAACGAGGCTCTCGTTAACATCTTCAGGACGAATTTGGAGGACAGTAACATCACGGAAGAGAATATCCGAGACGTGATCCACAAAGAGTTCAAATGGCTCAAGAGCACTCTAAACCGAGTCACCAAGTCGTCTGTGGTGGTGTCCCATTGCGATTTGCTCTCGGGAAACATCATTATCCCAGAAACTCAAGAGTTTGCCTTGAAAGTCGCAGAAGGTGCTTCTGACCCCACACTTCCTCCATTAAAGGATAACCCAATCCAATTCATCGATTACGAGTACATGCTTCCGGCTCCCCGAGCCTTCGACATTGCAAACCATTTTGCAGAATGGCAGGGATTCGATTGTGACCGCTCGGCCATCCCAGAACCTTCTATCGACAACCCAGTGATGGTGAGATGGTGTAAGGGCTATCTCAATGATAGCGACGCATCAGAGCAGGAAGTTCTGGGTTTGATAAACGAAATCGAATGCTACTACGGTATGCCTGGCTTCTACTGGGGCATCTGGGCAATGATTCAAAGTGAGCTTTCAAACATTGATTTCAACTATGCCGAATACAGCGAGCTCCGCTTGCAAGAGTACTGGGATTGGAAGAAGAGTTTCTGTTCCAAAAAACACCAAACCATATTTATAGATTCAACTTAAGGCTATAGATTCTGACAGAAATTCTCTGCTCACCTTTGAAGATCCACAATTGTAGTTTTATCTGTCTTGGGTGAATGCAAAATTGCCCAGGGCGTGCCCTTGGATGCTTCCTTATTAAGCGTGTCATGGATGGCACTTGCGTACGACTTGGGGAGCTTGTTATTGGTAAAGAACAACTTCTTAAACCATTCTTCAAACAGCACCTGAACCGATGTTGTCAGAATCATGTCGAGCACGGAATCACTCAGGTCAACGGTGACAATTGGAGCTTTGGCCAATTGTTTCATCATGTTGGACGATGCCAACTTAGAGTCATTTTCGAGTTCCCATTTGTCCTTTTTATTATTCTTCCTTCCCCTTGGAGCTGCATTGGGAACCACAATGACTTTTTGATCGATGTCAAGGTTGAAAATCGGCTCTCCAATTCTAGTTTGATCATTTCCAGACTCTCCGTTTTCTCCACTGTTTCCAGTTGATTCAGCAAAGAACGACTCGCTGGTTTCGTTGTTTCTCTCTTCAATTTCATTGGCCAAGTGGGCCAACAACTCGAAATAATCCACATCAGTTTCCCTGTTCATGCTAATGTTCTTCACTCGTATAGGTTTGAACAGGCCCTTTTTGCCCTTCTTTCGTGATAAATTCGTCTGTCTCAAATGAACAATCCAATTTGAACCGTCTTCAAGTGCTTTGTTGAGACAATTTTCCTGGAATGAAGTTACAAGCCAGTCGCAACTTATATTCTGAGCCCACATCTGGCTTAGCAATTCATACCCGGAATCTCTGATGATCGACTCATCCAGACTTGTGAGCAATACATCGCACCTTACTTTCCTCCATTTAGCCATAGATTTTGATGCTCCACTGGAGGTGCTTGCTCGCTTCAAGGTATTCTTCATCAACCAGAAGAGCAAGGTCGTCGTTAATTGGAAACCGACTCCATGAGGAGTTCTGGACTTCGAAAGGCCATCATTGGAAAGAGAATCGATCAAGTTGTCATAGCGGCCACCAGTGGCAACTCTTGAAAATTTCCTATTCTTGTCGATTCTATGAATTGCTTGGAACATGAAAGATCCATCATAGTACTTCGCATTGTAATTGCTCAATGGGCAAAATGATACCTTTGACTTCACTCCGAATTTCTTGACAACATCCAAGATATCCTTGATATTGTTGAGAGCTCGCTCCACCTTCGCCAAAAGAGGCGAGTCCACCATGATCTTCTTCAACTTTTGCATGGCCCTTTCTGGCTCCACCGTGAAATTGAAGACATCAATTAGATCCTTGATAACCGTATGCTGTATCTTAAAGTCATTACGCAAGTACCCCTTGATATCGTCCGCTCCTCTTTCAATACCCAACTGTGACAAGACCCCCATGAGCTCATATCTCCTTGATTGTGAAATAGTATGAGACCGCCCGAAAGCAAAGTCTATAACGCTGTTCAAAATGTCAGAGTGGTTGATGATGATAAAAGTCTGAGCGTTCTTCGTCTTGAAACAGGGAAATGTGCTCAATATCTCGTCTGCTGCCTTAATACACTCGGCACTGTTTGAGGTAAGACTAAGCTGGTTTTCGGAAAAAATGTCGAACGAAACAGCGTAATACTTATCCGGCCTACCAACACCTCTCAAGTTGGGGCGGTAGACAAATCCATGTCTGTACAACTTCATAACCTCCATCCTGTGGCGACTCAAGTGACGGGCAGTTGGGAGAACCAAATCATAATTCATCGTCAACACCGATCCGCTTCTATCTAACAATTCATAAACCATCTTCTTAGACTGAGCCAGCAGCTTAGGAAGCAAAGTGCTACCATCATAATCTTCGACACCACCGTGGTTATCAAAAATTCTGGAGAGCTCATGAAGCGTTTGACTCAATACTAAGTAGTCATTGCTAGTATTCTCGAGGATTCCGCTGTGTGAATTCTTCCCCACATTCTCAAACATCAAGTCTTGTGCCAACAGATATGGTTGATTAAACAAAGTTTCTCGCACCTGCTGCTGCCAAGGGGAAGCAGGGTCAGCCAAAGATTTGAGTGCTTCTTTGATAATAATATCTTGATGCTCAAGAGGAATCAATCCGCTCTGCAAAAGCTCCATTGCTCCTGGTCGTTTGTGCGGATCATGGTCCAACAATCGACGAATGATTCTCTTCTCTGTTGGTTTCCGAGAATCGACGAATCCAGTTGGGAACTTGACATCAGCCAACCGCAAGTCATTTAGGATCATAGCGCGTTCCATTCCAGTACCTAACTGGTAGCACATCTCGAAAAAGATAATACCTAATGAGTACATGTCTATCTTTTCATCATACTCTCCAGATGCAACCTCGTTTGCCGTGTAGAAGAATGTTCCCACAACAGTGGAGAGGTCCTTGTTTGCCTTAGAAGTGACTTGGTTATTCGTCAGCACAGCAGACGAAAATTGGGAATTTTTCGCAAGGCCAAAGTCTCCCACCTTGATATTATTAGACTTATCGATGAAAATGTTTGTAGGTTTCAAATCTCGATGAATGAACCCAGAGCTATGGATGTAAGACACAGCCTCCAAGATCTGTCTAAACAATCTCCAGTATTCATTAGGATTTGCTGGGAGGCCACGTTCGATGAGATTGAGTAAGGTATTGTTCTCACAAAACTCCATTTGGATGTATAAAATTGACTTCCCTTGCACCTTACCGTGGGTTCTTGCCATGGGAGCGACATTTCTCGGCGTTGAAGAGTCATCGGTGTAACTTTCAGAAACTTCTTCGCCATCATCTTCATCTTGATAAGAGTCTTCATCCTTGCCAGATGTATCTTCGTCGCTGTCACTGTTGGCAAAAACAATCCTGTCATCGAAATCACTATCATCATAATCTAGCAGTGGATCAATGGAGTTCTTGAAATAATCAATTTGGAACGAACTATCATGGCTTTCCAAGAAGGAGGTCGACCGGACGTTCAAGTTACTCTCAAATCCCTCGTCGTCATCCGTCGAAATGCTTTCGTCTTCATCAGAAGAAACCACAGCGCTATGCTCCTTACTTTGTGCATCAGGAAGCTCTTCCACCCAACATCCATAGTATCTGACAATGTACTGATGATTCAACCGGGCCAAAGATAGCACTTCCGACAAAAGCGTCTCCAACTTATCAGAGCGGTGCTTAATTTTCTTGATGGCATAAAACGTGCCTTCCATTCTATTGCGGACTTTTACGACTTCTCCAAAGCCACCCTTTCCAAGCTTGCCCACCTCCTCGAATTCTCTCTCGTACCGCGATTCTTGGGCGCTTCCTCCCGAAGTGGTCTCGTTAGAGTAAAATGGACTTATAGTTTGATTGTTGGAATTCCTCCTCTTGGAAACTTGAGAGACTGCCACGTTTCGTCTTGCAGCATCTAGGGCCGAAGTTTGATACTTGGACGAGCCAATGGGATCACGCTTGAAACGACTCTGGAAGTCAACTGGGGATTGATTAGTGCTTGTGTCGAGAGCTTTTGATGCTTCCACCCACCGAGATCTGGGCCCTTGCATGTTCATCTCTATTCCGGCCCGGAGGAATCTGAGAGCATTGAGTTCCAAAAGACTCAGGCGTTTAGATGCCTTAGGCTGAAGCATCTTCGTGAGGAGATCATAGACTCGCTCTGCATCTTCTTCAAGGCCCGGAAATGCATGGACGTCGAAATTAGAGAAGAATTCTTCCGGTGTGTGATACTCAGTCGTAAGTACGTCGTAGCTGAACATTACTCTCATGAGCAAGACTCCAAGCTCCCAAATATCCGTTTTGATGTAACCACCAGAAGGATCAGGATCAATCCAAGCCTTTGGAATGAACTTATAGAGGAAGTCTTCCCCATTGGACTTGCAAGAATTCACCATCAGTAGAAGCGTGAATCCGTAGGCCGGATGACAGAACTTCAATGTTTTAACATGTCGCTGGGTCAGATCCTCCTGGTCATTCTCACACACAAGCACACTCAATGGACATATTAGATGATGGCATAGTCCGTTATCGTGCATGTTCTCCAACGCAGGAAGCAACTGGATCAACCAGTTGCGTGCAAGTCCCCAGTGGATGAATTCGGCCGTGCTAAGAATATCGTCGAGAGACTGCAGCACCACCGGCATCTCCGTTAGTAGGCGGATGGTCCATTCCGATGAAGAATGCGCATGCTGATCGATCTGGAAACCAAACACCTTGAGAACTGCCTGGGAGTTCAAGGCCATGACCTGCTCGAACTCGAATTCCAAAGCACGGATTTCGGCTTTGCCATCGCTTGTCAGCCAGCGGTGGTTATTCAATTTAATCACCGTGAGAAGATAGGACACATCGAGGTTCCGATCATCAAACTTCTTTTGCAAATCAGGGGGAAGATACGGCTTGACAATGTACTGTGTACCCACCTCCAGCAAAATATCGTGTGTGTGGGCACGAATAAAGCCCTGGACGGCTTTGAACTGGAATCGCGAGTTACTCTTGGGGACATCTCCCCAGAGAATATTGGCAAACTCGAAAAGCTGTCCGGATATCAACTTGGGCACAAGTGTATGGTCAGAAACGTCGACGGCAGCGTCCATGGCATTGCTGGAGTCGCCGTATTGTGAGCTGCCGTAGTCATCTTTCATTTGGAGAATCTGCTCGTTTGCTTCTTTAGTCTGTTTTTGCTTGGCCAGCTGCTCTTTCCTCTGCACCTCTTTTTCATGCTGCTCAAGCAATTTGCGTTCAGTCTCGAGCCGTTTCGCCCTCTCCTCTTCGAGCGAAAGCACCTGCTCGGTTGTCTGCTGGAAATCATCGAGCAATTCCTTCACGTCCATGATAATGGTGAAACACACCTCCTCGCCCGCATACTCCTTCAAAACTTCTGCAATCTTGGCGTCAATTTTCGCTAAACTCGCCTTGAGCAAATTCTTAGGTTCTACAACCTTCACAATTGGCAGCAGAACGGGATACGTCGTCGTGAATTGTACATCTAGAACCAAGGAAACAACGGGGCGATCGGGGTTTTCCTGCGACAGAAGTGCCACCTGGAAGTGAGGACTAGCCTTTTTGCTCCAGACCGTGCTCGATGGGGTGATGTTGGTGAAGATATCGCCGTAGATGGACTCGAGAGACTCGATTTCGTCCTTTTGACGAGCCTCCCAGTCTGCCATCGATTGTATTAACAGAGAAAATGCCTAAAATGTGCCCTCTTGGCTTCTTCAAGTAGACTTCTGTCAATTGATATCGTTATCTGAACGGTAGCTAAGATGACAAGATCTGTGTGCCAGAAGCTAATGATGTAGTTAGAAGTTATGTGCATTCTTACATCAACTGAATAGCTGCTACTAATTGAACATTTGAAGTTGAGGTCACAATTGTTGGGGAAAAAGTAATTGGCGTAAAGAAACTTAAAATATCCATATCTGCTGCTTACCAATCATGCCTCCGGTCGATAACATCCGTCCGGGCCCAGACACTATTCGTATACTTCTCACTACTGACAATCACGTCGGATACCTCGAAAATGACCCTGTGCGGGGGGACGACTCGTGGAAAACGTTCCAGGAGGTGACGTATTTGGCCAAGACTCACGATGTTGACATGCTCGTGCAAGGCGGCGACTTGTTCCATGTGACAAAGCCGCTGAAGAAGTCGCTCTATCATGTCATTCAGTCACTTCGGCTCAATTGCCTCGGAGATCGGCCCTGCGAGTTGGAATTGCTCAGCGATCCTGCGTTGGCTCTCCGGTCGGGCGAAACGGTCAACTACGAGGACCCCAACTTGAATGTAGCCGTGCCGGTATTTGCCATTTCGGGAAATCACGATGATGCAACTGGAGAAGGCATGCTTTCGCCGTTAGACGTAATGGCGGCCACCGGCCTAGTCAACTACTTTGGTCAGATTCCACAATCCGACAAGATCAAGGTCACGCCGCTCTTGTTTCAGAAAGGCACCTCCAAGTTGGCATTATATGGAATCAATAATATGAGGGACGAGAGGCTACAGAGGATCATGAAAAACGGCGATGTGACCTTCCAGAGATCAAAAGACCACACCGATTTCTTCAATCTCATGTGCATCCACCAGAACCACTTCAGGCATACCATGACCTCCTACGTGCCCGAAGACTTTCTTCCATCGTTTCTTGACTTTGTGCTCTGGGGCCACGAACACGAGTGTATCCCATTTCCACAATATAACCCCACTACGGGGTTTGACACTCTTCAAGCGGGCTCTACGGTGGCGACATCGCTCAGTGAGGGAGAAACAGCACCAAAACACGTATTCCTCTTGGATATCAAGGGGAAAGAGTACCTGATCACGCCAATACCACTCCAATCGGTTCGACCGTTTGTAATGAAAGATATCTCGTTGTCTAGGGAGAATTTTGTCGAGGGCCCTGCCTCTAAGGCTGACATTCAATCGTTCTTGATGCATCTGGTGGAATCTCTCATTGAAGATGCAAAGAAAGAGCATGAACTGACGGGCGCTACAGATACAGATATTCTCCCGCTTGTCAGGTTGCGCGTGGACCACACAGGCGACTACGAGGTCGAGAACTCTCGTCGGTTCTCCAATAAGTTTGTGGGAAAAATTGCCAATGTGGACGACATCCTCCTTTACCACAAGAAGAAGGCTGCAAAGCAGGAGAGTCAGCGGAAGCTTAACGAGCCTACTGTTGAGTCAGATAATACACTGAAAGTCTCCATTCAGCAGCTTCTCAAGCAGGTTCTTGGCGAGTCTAATCTTTACTTGATTCCTGAAGATGGAATGTTCGATGTGACGAAACGATTTATTGAACAGGAAGACAAGCAGGTCTTCAACGATTATGTAGAAAAGACCATTCAAAACTCGGCCAAGGCGTTGCTCGATGTCAATATCGATGAGGAAGAGTTCCACGTTGGCGACGAAGGAAGTGTGAAAAAATCTTTCCGCCAGTTGTTGAATAAACTTCGAATGGACTCGCAGAGGAAACCAATCATGGAAGGAAATACGTGGGAAGAGTCAGCAGCCCGTCCTACCAAAGGGTCCGCCAAAGTCAAGAGCATCTTGCTTTCTGATGATGAGTTTTCAGTCGAAAAGAGACCGAAACCTACGAGGAAAAGGGCCACAAAACAAGTCGAAATCAATAGCGACTCAGATGTGCTGATGGAGGAGCCTGAGAGTCGCAAGGCCCGCAAGCCTCCAGCCAGAAGAAAACCAGCGAAATCTGCCGAGATCGTTAGCGATGCCTCTGAAGACGACGAACCCAAACCAAAAGCAAAACCACGCAAAGTTCCAGCCAAGAGATCTACAAAAGCTAAACCCACAACTCGAAAGAAAGGGGACGAGGGTCAGGCGTCAATGCTCGACGATATTCTCAGTCTAGCAGGGTAGAGAGAGTCCAGAGACAACAACATGATATTATATGTACAGCTAATCGAATGAGGCTGCCTCCTCAATGAGTTTATCCATGTCGAAATGATCACTTCCCTCTGTGAAAGCATTCAACAAGGCCAATTTCCTGGCGGATCCATCGGACTCTGTCAATCCACCATAGAACCTTTGCACGTTGAGAACCAAAAGCTGGGCTTCGTCTATGGTCAACAGCGAGTCCGTCTCCAACTGTCCGTTCATCAACACCAACCCAGTATCATCTACCAATTCCTGGTGGAACATGAGAGTAGTGTGAGGTTTGGCATATTCCTTGTGGAGCTTGTACTCCGCCAACGACGTCAACATGCAGTGGGTGGTATATGGACCCACAAATGCCCATTGCACAAAATGCATCTCGTAGCCCTGACCGTCCTTTGGCAAAGGCAAGATGAAGTTAGCGTTCTTAAAGGCGTTGGCATAGATGTTGGCAAACTGAGTGGCATTGAGCGTTGCATGCATGGCACCTTCCTTATTCAGGAAGCGGGCCTTCCAGATGAACTGCAACTCTTTTTCCGGCAACTCGGTCATCTTCTCGACGTCAACAAACGACGAGAGGGTCTTGTATGGAGCCTGGGGCTCGGAGCGATCGATGGGGCCTCTGTCAGGTGCCAGACTCTTCTTTTTTTGCTTCAACTTCTCCGCCTGCCTCTGTTCGTACTCGTCGAGCTCCTTGAGCGGGTCCAAAGCGTTGAACTCGCGCTTCTTCTCGGCGATTTCGTCTTTCAACTTGTGTTTCAAGTCTTCGACCGAGCCTAGCCCCATGGCCTCGGCTTTCTTCTGGAGCTTTTCTATGTAGAGCTCATGCGTAGAAGAGGGCTTTGATGCGAGGAAACGAACACTTCTGGCCGATCTGGCCGCGATTCTAGGGAGGAATCTCAACATTGGTGGAATCTTTAATCTGGAGTTGGATGCGAAATGTATGTAGGAAGTAGGAAGATGGAGTTGCAAGGGCAAGGTATAGAGAATTGGGGTAATAAAACAGAGAAATGGAGTTCGGAGAAAGGGGGAAGTGGAAAGAAGGAAATTGGAAATTTACTGGGAATCACATATTACGACCGTGATGTAGAAAATATTAACATATCTGATCATTGTGGAAGGAACATTTCCAAAACTTTAGGTATGGACCCAGAATAGAAAAGTACGTACAGAAATCATAGAAATCCTAATTCTTTTCGATAAACATCCAGAAATCCTAATTCCTTTCGAAAATCATCCAGAAATCAAATTTCTATCGAAAACATCCAGAAATCAAATTCCTTTCGGAACATTTATTACAGAATCCCACACCTATATACATAATCCCCAACCCTAGTCCTATACCCTACTTCTTCTCCGGCTCCGGCAACTCTGTACTTACAGAATCCTTGTGGAACTCCTCCGGGGCATCTTTGGCATGGTGGCCGATAGTTGACCGCAACGATTCGGGAATGTCTTCAAAAGCCAAATCATCGGTGGTGGTCGCCACAGACTCGCCCTTGGCCTTCAAAAGGTCCTCCAAGTTGACATTGTTGTCTCTAAAGATTTTCAAGTTGTCTGCTATCAAATGACGGTTCTTGCACCCAGGACATTGGATTAGAACTGTTCCCTTCTGGTATGCCTGTTTTGAGAATGTATGGGAAGATCTGGTATCACATTTGTTACAGGTGAATGCGATCATGAGCTGGGGCTGGTCCGTTTTTAATGTGGCGGTCTTGTTGGAAGAGTTGTATCTGATTGGAGAAATTGAAAATGGAGAAAATGGACCTGAAGGAGAGAATGGAGCCATTGCACTAGCCATGGCAGGAAGGCGCCGGTGAAGCGCAGTAGCGAGTGCAGATTTGGATAATTGGGGGAGTGGACGCAATAACGGGCGAAACATGGCGAAACAGGGTGTTCTGGAGCGTTTATTCCTTTAGTAGATCAATCTGCAATAGAAGAAATGGTTGCAGATGGGTAGGATGGTTTTTCCTGCATAACTCCTTCTGGAACCGTCTACTGTTATGTGATGCGTAATTGTTAATTGAGTGATTGGCAGATAATAGACCCTCTTCCATGTCAGGAATCGTGATATCGTTCTTTGATGGATTTTCTTTTTTGAGGTTTCTCGCATTGTCTTGCTTTGTCACTTCTTTCGTCATTCTATCATCGTTACTTCTTCGTTCTATCATCATCTCTTAATCGTTCTTTCATCGTTTTTTCATCTTTCTTTCATCTTTCTTTCATCTTTCTTTCATCTTTCTTTCATCTTACTTTCATCTTTCTTTCATCGTTCTTTCATCTTTCATCTTTCAATGCCATCTTTCATTTCTTCCTCTGCTATCCCTTCATCATTACTGACATCAACTCAGTCTCTCATCGTTACTTCTTCCTTATTTCTTTTTGAGCTGCTTCCTTTTCAACTTCTCTGCCTTCTTGTCTACTATCGTAATTCCCCAGTCGTCCTCCTCCTTAGGTGCAGCAGTGGCGAGACCCTGTCCCCACATTCCATTGCTAGTAACCACAGGCTTCACAGGAGGAATCTCCTTGCGTGTGGACTTCTTAGTAAGCGTAGGATATTTATCTTCGGCGAGGTTGAACCCAGATGGCAGCTGAGCACGAGACAGGCCGCGAGAACTTGACGCAGATACCGTCGACGAAACGCTGGAGCCACCTAGAATCGGTAGATTCGACTCTGACTGAGCCCTCGACAGACTCTCCAAGTAACTGGGTCTGTAGGAAGAATCACCCTGGAAAGTCTTGAGCGTAACCTTTGGTTTTGGCTCAGGTTTCTTCAACACCGTGTATCTCACAGGAGCGTTCTTAATCACCGGCGAGGTTGTTCGGGTAGGCTTGGAAAGCGCAGGGAATAATTCGTCTCTTGATTTTCTGGCCACTCCAGAACCCCACGAAGAGTTGGAGATCGACAGAGACGAGCCATTGCCCAAAATAGGAAAGTTCTGTCCAATGGTAGGGGCTGCAGCGCTCGGGTTGAGGTTGTTGTAGGCCATTTCAAGCTGAGTCCTCTGCTCAGAATACTCCGGGTACAATTCGGTGAGCTCAAACACCAAAAGCGACACATCCAGGTCTTCAGAGGTAAAAAGCTTCTTGTACTCATCCACGAGCTGGGCGGCCGTCAATTTGCGCAGCTTAAACTGGTTATTGAGCTGGGTGAACTTAGAAATAGCGGCGGGGTCGTTGTTGAGATAGTGCTTGGCTCTTTCCTCCAATCTACGCTTTTTCGTATCTCTGGAGTCCACATCGCTCTTCTGGGTGGTTTTCCTTGGAAACGTCAGGAGTTGCGACTGGAAATGCGACAGTGTGGCTCCAATCACCACTTTTCCGTTCTGGCCCGTGAGCCCCCCGTGCTCCTTGAGCATATGAGCCGTCAAGTCGAGATCTTCTCGGAAAACCACAAATCGCTTCTCCACACACGACGGAACGGGACATACATAGTGGGCAGAACGAAAATGGTTGTACAAGTCATCATAGTTGCGGTAGTAGTCATGCGAGGCGTGTCTGTCTTGGTCACAGATGTAGCAGCGCTCGTGCCTGTCACGAATATGGACATTGAGCTCATCCTCCGAGTAAAACCGCTTGTTTCTGCAGAAACGGCACCGTGGATGGCCAGTGAAACCTTCCTTGTCACCTTCATTGATATGGATCTGAAGTTGCTTATGCGTATAGAGCGTCAACTCACATACAAATGCCTTCTTGTGAGTAGCACAGATATCACAAAATTGTCGTTCGTGAATCGCCTTGGTATGGACGCTGAGCTCATCAAACTTGGCAAATTTCTCGTTACATATGGGACATATCACTTGGAGCAACTTTTCCGTATCGTCGTAGACGTACTGGGTGGTGAAATGGACGCCATGCTTGTCGTCCAGAATTGCCCTGGACTGAGTGTAGAAAGTATCGTAGCGTGAGTCATCCACAGTGGGTTGCTCTGTGAAAATGACATCGTCATGTTCAGTTCGACAAACCAAACATGTTTTTTTGCCATAAAGCGCTCTTTGGCGGAAACAACAGAGGTGACAAGTGACATTGTTGCATGGAGACACCGCAGAATACTTGATTGGCTCGGCGCAGATAATACACAGATGGTCGGGATCCGCCGACACCGAATTCTTCATTTGGTTATAACGATCAGACTTTTGCGCCGATCGGCCGGCATTCTTGTCTCTGTTACGGCGTGGTCCAGACATTAGACAGTTATCGGAGATGAAAAAATTCTGTGCGCAGTTGATTATGTAGGTGGTGGAGATAGTTAAAGTGAAGCTAATACTGGAAGGAAATTACAGTTTGAACTTCGTAATGGCTTAAGATTGAATATCAGAGAAATTGAAGTTTTTCGGTGGATGTCAGAGTTTTTTTCTGTGGGTTCGTTTTATTGTACCTGTATTGGATGACTAATTAGATGAATTGGGATAAGAACTGGACGAACTATTGCAAAGTATCGGAAACAATGGGGTTAGTATAACAGAACAGTTTTTGACATCCAAAAATATCAATACAGTGAGTTTGGTAATGAAAGTTTGGTTTTGGGGACATTTTCCTGAGAACCATGGGTTTCTGTTACTGCTGTAAGAATATTATGGGAAATGTTGGAAGGATAAGGATAACCTTTAATCGTAATGACCTGTAGAGATATATAAATAGAGGGACAACAAAGAGAGTGTAGACATATTGAAGGGGAGAATAACAAGAATAATATTCGAAACTCAGAAATGAAATTACTTGAATAGAATCGAGTCTTACGATCGTTGCTAGTCTACTTCCTTCTGCTAGAGTATTGTGACCCCCAGAAGATCGATTGTTCATGTGCTTACGGTGGAAAGATTGCAGTAATAAAATTTTAATACAATGAAGGTTTCCCCTTCAATAGAGCTTGGTATTACTTGATAGAACATGGAAATATAGGCACAACGGAAAACAATGGCAATGAGTTACCCATTAAGTTTACCAAAAGCTTTAGTCAAATAGTAGAGAAGAAGATTCCTATTTATCGCAAGTTCTTGCCTCCTTTCTTATCAGAATTATCTAATTTGTCAAGATGGGCCCGCATTTCTGGAACGCTCACAAATTTCCAATCAGAAAGGCGGGAAACTCAGCACAGCCTCAAACACTGAGTATCTAACAACTTCGTTTCGTCCCTTAATTGAACAGACACATTGCTCTTCAATATTCCCCACATGTATGCCAACGGGCAAAGTCTGCGTCTTTTCATCACTGAATGCATTTGGCTGCAAAACTTCAAAACTACTATTCAGAGTTTGGCCCAAATCCGTTTAACAAACAAAATCGATCTAGTAGATACTGAGTCAAAATGTTACCTCATTACACTGTATGATCCATTGCTACACATTTCCCTGAAGGTAGAATGGTTTCATTCTTGAAAGTTCAGTTGTTGAATTCTACGGATACGAACATTCTGTGTATTGCACTTGTAGTCAGTAACATGGAGAAATACTATTGAAGTAAAAGACAATAGTGTGCAAATAGATATCTTCTACAATTGATAGCTCCCTTTCTTTTCCAATCGTCCGCACACATGTTTGGCAAACTTTTTGTGGATCAACATTGCCTAGGAATCCCTAGTCGGGCTGGGCTGGTCGGAGAGGTATTACCGTTGCTGAGGAAGAGTGGGGGTGGTAGATTGTTAATTTGAAGAACTGTGCCCAGGAAACATAGCGCTTGCTGGTTGGGTTGTGAAGTTCGTTAGTGATGCTGATAATATTACTAGCGATCGCTCGTGAAATGCTCCAGATTTATGATTGGGACATTGCATGCCTGAGGTATTATAAAATGTGAATAATTTCAGCAAGAGAAATCTACAAGCTGGTGAAAGGGAATTGCCATTCTAAGGTCTGCTTCATTTTTTTAGTTTCAGTACATACTTTACACTTTAAAATAACATAAAAAAGGAATGTTATGACCGGCACAGCAACAGAGCACCCGATCGGTCACCAAAGATAAGGGTATCAAAGATAAGGGTGTTAAAGGTGTTTCCGAACAAGAGATTATTCGCGATAACAATAGAATATATGCAAATCACGCTAGTTCGAATTTTCCGTTAGAACTATCGTATATCACAAAGTATTATTTGTATCCTTCTGTAATATTGTTACAGTGTAGCGGGTTAACAGATACCAGAATACTTAGTTGAATCTATACGAAACGGTGCGATGAGACGCTTAAATAGAGGAGGGAGAAGGTACGGAGTCATTAAAAAATTAATAAAACAGTTGACTCTGATTGACAGGGCAATCTATTACACCTTCACCTACGCGATCTCCCACTGCGCAATTCCGGGGTACTTTCCAGAACCAGTTCCGAACACAAAAAGCAAATAGACACATAGAACAAAAGATCACTTCCTCAAAACTAATTATATCCAAATAATCTCCTCGCTTCCTCCCATTTCAGCGTCGTCAGAGTAGTCGCGATTATTCGCCCATACATTCTCTACCCTTATCTCCTCCTACAACATCACCACCTCTATCTACACTCTTGGAACCCACCACCACCAACATGCAACTCTTCAACGCTTCCGCCACCCTCAACGCCTCGCGGTTGCTCTATAATCCGACCCTCTGTCTTCCTCACGTGACAGTCAAGTCGTTCGACAACTTGCCCATCCCGTTGAGAATTCCCGGCCACAATGTTGAAATCAAAGGCATTGTGTTGGACAAAGATAACTGCTTTGCAAAAGACCACGACGATAAGGTGTGGCCCGCATATGCAGAGACTTGGAAGCATCTTCTAAGCGTCTACCCGAAAGAACGGGTGCTTATTGTGTCTAACTCCGCCGGCACCAACGACGATGTCGACTATGCCCAGGCCGACAAACTTGAAAGTGAAACAGGTGTCACGGTGCTCCGTCACCCTACGAAGAAACCTGGATGTCACGACGAAATCATGGCATACTTCGCCGACCAGGGAATCACCAAGCCCAGCGAGATCGCTGTAGTGGGGGACCGTTTATTCACAGATATGCTTATGGCAAATATGATGGGAGCGTGGGGCATTTGGCTCAGTGAGGGAGTGGAGTTATCGGAAAAGATGTTTCCCAAGTTTGAACGCATGTTGTATGACAAGATGGTAGCATCAAGGGACGATCCGTTCATCGCACCAAACCCACAGTAAGAGACTGAGTGTCTGTGGGATTAGAAGTGACACCTGTCGAGTTGGTAGATTTATGTTACATCGAACAGGCACTCGATAGGTATATATTCACATTAGAGTAGGAGAATCATAGTCGGTGGGATTATAAATGACACCTGTCGTTTATTGGGTGGATGCACTAGAAGAGCTTTTAATTTTAATTTCACTAATGGTTGATTTTGAATTTACAACTAGAAATCGATTTTAGAACTGGCACTCGCCAGGTATATATTCACATTATAATCTGTTGCTTAGCAGCATTCTCTATTCTACATCTCTATTCGATCTCTGTACATCACCAGAGCTCCTCATTTACCCACTGCAGACTTGATGGAAGTGACTGGAATCAAGTCAACTCTCTTCTCAACCCCGCCGTAAGCAATCTCCGAGCCAGTCAGAGCCTCGATCTCCTTGTTTTTCTGCAACTTCTCTTTCTCGGCCTGCTCCACGGCCATCTTCTTGTGCAAGTTTCTGAAGTGGATGAAGAAGGCAATGGCAAACACGTATCCGGCCACAGCAGTACCAATGAAGGTTCTGACCAAAAGTGGATCGACAAGAGCAGCCGTCAATGCCTCACCAATGGCAGCGGAAATGGCAGAAGTGAAAAGGAACATGGCCATAACCAAACCCTTCATTTGTGGAGGAGAACGAGTGTAAGCCAATTCGTAGGCAGTGGTGTTAGCAAAACATTCACCAGCAGCACCCAAAACGTACAAAATGACTTCCAACCAACCGTTGACATTGGATACAGTGTCACAGGTACTTGCGTAGTTTCCACATGGCGAAGTCTTGTAGACAAAGTGCTGAAGAATAGCAGCCACGGTCTGGGAAGTAGCACTCAAAACGAAACCAAAGGTGATTCTCCACACGGGGTGGAAAGGAATCTTGTGCTTTCTCAAGAATGGATACACAAGGTAGTCCAAGATAGGAATCAACACGATAATCGTCAATGGGTTGAAGTTGTTGTACAAATCGTTGGGGATACCTTGGGTGATCATGGCACCGGCCTGAGCGTTCTCGGCGTTTCCGATTCCTCCATCGGTCAAGTTGAAAATAGGGAAGTACAAAAAGATCTTGCACGACTCAACCGTTTGCTTGATGTCCAAGACCCACTGGTCATCCCAACTAATGGAGATCTGCTTCTTTTCCTTGTACCATTGCTCTCCGCGAGCCAACATGTTGGAGGGTCTAGCGTATTCCCACAACGAACCGTTTCTGTATCTGGCGATCCAGTTGCCTCTGAAAGTGACTCTGAACACTCTCCATGCGTTGGAGAGAACCGAACCGTCGGGCTTTTCTTTGATAAGCTTTGGTTGCAAATATACCAAAACCACTGGAACAATAAGGTACATAATGATAGGCACAAAAAATGCAAGCCAGAAACCGATTCTTCTCTCACAGTAAGAAGTGGCCAACTGGAAGAAGGCACCGATGTTGATGGCCCAGTAGAAAATCAACGTCATTCTCTCCAAAGTTTTCTGACGGTCCACAATCACTTTTTCTCCCGAAGGTAAAATCTTGACCACGTCCTGCTTGAACTTGTACTGGTCCATAAGCAATGGCAAGAGATTAGGCTTGATGAATCCGGTTCCGATAGCTAAAGTGATGATAGCAATGATTGTAGGGGCCAAAGCCTTTCCGCTGGCAATAACAGCGGGGATAGCAGCAATGATAAAGAAAATGTGGGAGAAGAATCCGGCAATGACTCCGATCCAGATGGCCTTGAACTTACCCAATCTGGTATCAGCGACGAAACCACCATACAAAGGCACAACGTAGGCCAAAAACGTCAACAACAACGTGAAAGCAGACGAGGTGGTGATACCCAATCCCAAGGCTCCGGCGTTCTGCGAAGAAGTTTTGGAAAGTGGAGCACCCGTAGTACTTCCTGGAGGCAATGGTCTCTGGATGAAATTGGCCAAGATACCTTGCACTCCGTAGTAAGAACCTCTTTCTGCCAATTCTGTAAGACAAATCAAGTAGGAGGCATAGGTAGCACGGCCAAGAACACGACGAAGGGTCTGGGACTCGTGGACAGTGGGTCTTCTCAATCCCATGGGGTTGTGCTCATCGACGTACTCGGTGAAGTAGTTTGATGGGTCGTTGTAGTCGTAGTCCTCATCTGCCGAAAGGTCACTGGCAGAGACTTGACTTCCCAACGCAGTTTGTTCCTCGACGGCCACTTGCTTCTCGAGCTCGGGCAGGTTTTCCAGCAGTGATTTTCTGTTCATTGCGATGATACTGAAGATACTGTTTAGCTACGAGGGATATCGTCCATGTTTTATGCTTCCACCACAATCTCTATTGTGGGTCAGCCTCCGCGTGGAGCCGCTGTCTCCCATCCATTGTACGGCTGCAAATGGCTTATCTGTGCCATTCCTCGACTTGTGGCGTGGGGTGCCGCGGCAGCCAGTTAAAGTTTGACTTTCTGTAAGATTTTTTTTTTCATTTGTGACACTACTAGCATTCGCATACCTCGTCCTATTCTATTCTGTTTCAACTTCTCTGAAGATTTGCGTCTTGTTTCCAGCTTCTTTCATATTCAGGGCACTATGTCGATCAAATGCAAATCTCCTGTCAAAACGGCCAGGGCAACGCATCCCCCAATATTTCGCCCAATCATCCATTTCCCTGGTAATCACGCATGCATGCGATAAGCCGTCAGATGCCGTGGTGATGCTTTAGGCAGGTTGCCTTTTTTTTTTTTTTTTACTGTCTCTGGCTTATCGCGATTTGAGAATGAAAAGATAAGTGAGTTTTCTTTTCCCTTAGCGCTCCTCGTTGTTAGCGGCAACTCTACGTTTGTGACATATCTTTGCCAAGACTGTCTAATGTGTCAAGAACATGGACAACGGCATTTACTACTGTGGTCAATTCCTCATGTGGTACATTCCTAATGTTCTCATTTTGTCAGCAAGGCATGTCGCGGAAAAAGTTGAACTTTTCCTTCTGCACTCTACATTGCTTTTATCCACTGTCAGTATGTAGTTGGTGATACGTTTATCACGATTTTAATTTTACTACAATAAGAAGCTTGCACACAATTGGCTTGCCTTATTGATTTCTGATACCCTCGGGTTACTCCACACTACATTCTCTTAAGCCCTCTGCTTGTACGGCACCAAGGCGATTTGTGGTAAGCCCACCCGTGCTCAAAACCAGTAAACCGTTACTATCTCAACTCCTCGGCTCAGCCAACTTATCCACATTTCGGTACTATGCACGAACGGCACCATGGCGTATCAGTAGTGTTGAAGTTGGCGTGATCAAAAACTTGCGCCAGATCAGGTAATAATTTCTTTCATTATTAGATTAAGTAATTATTAGAACATTATGTAATTTTTCTGTCGTTATTAGAACATTATTAGATATTAAGTAATTATTCTTTCTTCATTAGAAATATGCCATCCATAACGTATCAGCCGCAGCAAGGTTATGTGGGTTGACAGCCTGAGCTATCATCTCCAAAACACTCTGGGTGCTGACCCCCGATCCCGAGGAGCTATGGGCCATCGAAAGCACCCTCTTGATGATTAATTCCACATTGACCATCACAATTTCCCGTAACTGGCTGTCTTGTGGGATGGGTCGTGGTGGGTCTTGTTGCGTGCACCAAGAAATCACTTCGTCACGTACAAACAATGTAAGATACTGCTCCAAGTCGGACTTTGGCTCGGTCAACGCCCGAGCAATAACAAGGACATAAACAGACAAAATACCTTCGAGTCCAGACTCTCCGATCAACTTTTGGATATTTGGAGTTAAACGGAATGGCACCATTTCTGCATTGTAGAACAATGGGGCAGGTCTTCCCCCACTGGAGCCGTCCAAAGATGCATTCTTGCTAGCAATCTTGCATGGCAACATATCAGATGTCCACACATCACCAGAACCTCTGTTGACATGAATCTTTTGTGGCTGTCTGGTGTTCACGCACATCATGTAAGTTGTGAAGATGAATGAAGCGTACTGCGATGTGAATTGCTTGCGGAAGAGCCAGAAGTCTTCGAAGTTTGGATAGAGGTCAACAAAGTAATTCTTCAACACAGTCGAAGGAACCAACTCAGTTTGAATTGCGCTCAAGATTTCCACACGAATGCTCATTATATCTGGCTTAGGCAAGCGAGGATCAAAGGCAGCACGCAATCTCTCAATTGTGTAAATGAAAGGCTCGTCACGGTCCTTTCCATTACGGAAACAAAAGTCCTCGTAGATCTTTTGCATGCTGATGTCTCTTGAATCGTCGTTGATAATCCTGATATGTGGAGATAAAGGCACTGCAATTGGAAGGGTAAATTGGATGTTACGGCGACGAGTCTCAACCTTCTTTGACAAGGTGTCAGCAAAGATACGGAACAATTGGAAAAGACTTTCTTCCCGACGACAGTGTCTGGCAGCTGGGAATTGCACAGCAAACGAGTGCAAACTTCCATTGTTACCACGAATCTTCATTCTCTTGTAGCAAGCATTTGTACCTCGAGCCAAATCAATGGTGGGCAAGAATCTTTCAATCTTCACAAAGTGGGTGTTGTTGTCCTTATTCAACAAGTACTGACCAGGAACCTCAATGTCCTCAAACTTCTGGTGATGGAACTCACTCAAGTGTGGACACAAATTCTCCAAGTTCACCTCAGTGAATCTTCTGTCAAGCTTATCTTCAAGACGGTCTCTCCATTTCCTTAGCTTCACAATGTATGTTTCCAAGTTTGGTTTACCAATCACCAAGTCCTTTTCAAACTCCGCGCGGATCAGCTTGGGAAGAACAGTTTCAGCAAACCTGGTAATATTAACCTCTGTGACAGGTGGCAACTTTGCGTCTTCGCGCGGGTTCCCAAGTCTGTTGAGGTACTGGATACCATCATTCAACAAAGCAACTGCCAATCTATAGGCATCTTCATCTGCAGTGCACTTGAATCTCTGATTGATCTGATCAACTAAGGACTCCAACGAGAGAGCAAGTAAGGGATATGCCGTTTTCAAAATACCCATAATCTCTTCCACATATTCCCAAGACCGGTGAATGGCAGCAGCAGCTGGAGGAAGCTTAGAGTCAACGGACGGTTTAGCGCCTGAACCGTTTTCTGACTTGGAGTCACCATTTGGTTTCTCAGATGCATTCTCTTCCTTAACGTCCACATTCATGCCATCCTCCTTTGAGCTGTCGCTCTTGTCGTCTCCGATTCCGTTTTCATTTTTCTGTTCACCAGCCAGGGGAGAAGCACTGGATGTCTTGTGCCTCGATAGTTCAATGGACTGGCGCTGCTTAGCAGCAAAATCTTCCTTAGTAGTTCTGAGCTGGAAATGCAATGCTTGTGGGTAACTTTTTGCGATTCTAATAAGTATTTGCCTCACGAGCTTGGCTTCCTTGTAGGACAAAGACGTCAACAACTGAGGAATAAACGTAATCCAGTACCACACTGGAACTTCACCTCTGAAGTTCTCAAATGCCTGGGCCAAAGTGCCCGAAGCATCATCCAAACTGATCAACCATAGAATTCTTGCAAGCAACTTGCGAGTCTTTCCGTTCTTGTAAAGACCAGCAGCCTGCAAGTAACAACTAATGGCATTGTTCGCGTAGACCAAATCGTTTGGATTCTCCTTATATCTCTTATCGTTGAAAATACCCCATTCTGCCCAAGCCTTTGGCAAGTTGAGATCGATCTGGACGGAGGTTGCAAATGCTTTGTTAGCCTCATCCTTCTGATTGAGCTTGCTCAAGAACATACCCTTCAAAGTAAAGAACTCAGCCTTCTGTTGAGTAGCAAAGTACACCAAGTTGGTGTTTCTGATAACATCAAGACCAGTATTGAGCTCGTTTGGATTCTGGTAGTGACACTTGACCTGCTCCTTCAATTTCAAGAACGCTTCTTGAATCTCAATATTTGGAAGTTGGTAAATCTTGGTAAGCTGGTTGATACAAACGTCTGGCATGTTGTGTTTTCTGGCAACATTAGCAAACCTGTTAATTACCCATGCGATTTCGTGGAATCCTCTGTAAGCGTATGAGTTCGCGTTACCATCAGAATTGGATTGCTGCAAAATTGGTATGAATGGCATGTAAACCTTGTTAATGACTTGGAAAGCATGTTGTCTCCATGTTACAAGGTCGTTCCATATGTTAATATCATCCCAAGTGTTTGGTAACCTCTCTCTCCAAACTTGCAAAACACGTTTAAGTTCTTGAGACTTGACGTCTAAGTTTCGGGCATTAGTGGAAACAAGACTGGAGTAGACTTGGCTGGCCTCCATGAATTCGACATATTGCTGGAAAGTGTGGAGCAATGGGATGTGGGCATTACCAAATCTCTGAGGAAGCCCATGCCATTTTCGGAGAGCCAACTGAATACCTTCATCACAAAGTCTTGAGAGCTCTTGCAAAGTCTCCTTCTCCTGTCCAAATCCTTGCAAACAAAGGAAAGTTTCAAACACTTGTCTTCGTGGCGTTGGAACATCCATAACGCTCTTGACAGTCTGCTCAAGAGTTTCTCTGTCCGTATTCCAGTCTGCCACTCTCCAACCGCACTCAAGCAAGAGGTCAGAGAAGCCTTCATGTTTTGCAAGTTCAGTAAGGATGTCCCAGTGCTGCAACTTCTCAGCACACAATATCCAATGGTCTTCCCAAAGGGCATATTCAGACTGACCATATGGCAATGCGCCGCTTCTTGCCTTGATTTGGGCAGTTTCATATAACTGCTGAGCCTTGTCCCACATTCCAATTTGTTCGTAAGACAATGCAGAAATAGTTTCTGAATACTTTGCACGTCGTCTCCAAAGACCATAGAACATGTCGTCTTCCTTCAAAGTAGCGTATATCTTGGCCAATGCATCCTGTGTGACCTCACGAACCTCTGCATTACCATGAATTGACAGACTCTCAATGTTCTCGAGAATATGAATGCCTTGTGACCAAGCATCGAAGTTTGATGCCAAACACTCCACAGCAAAGGGAGGAAGTTGGAGTTCTTCACATCTGGACACACCTTCCAACAAAGATTGAATCACGTTTGGTCTAGAATCAATTTGTCTCGTGTGATAATCCTTTGACAAGAGAATAACCATACAACGAGTGAAATCTAAGTGTTCTGAACGAGGAACAGACATGAATGCAATTGGGAACACACAGGACCACATTCGGTGAACTGTCTCGCTGCTTTGGTAGAACATGTCAATCAACGGTTCAAGAATTGCACCGGCACTAACACCGGAGATGTCATTCAAGAATTGATTGTGGTCCTTCAACAACTTGGTGAGTTCGGGATTCACATTATCCATGTCCATATCCTTGTGTGTATATGGGAATGTAGTCAATGGAGGCAACTTGTTTTCCTCAGGAATCAACTCGAGCTTTTCGTCCTTATTGAATGCACCAAAAAGAAGTTGAAGACCTTGATTCAACCACGGGTAATCAGCTAAATACTCCCAGTTCTGTTCTCTGACGACGTAGTAGAGGCGTTTGCTGATGTCTTTTTCTAAACTGTTGTTCAAGATAGACATAAGCTTGCGACGAACAGACACTTCTGAAGAGCGAGTTCCCACTAAAAATGGTTGCTCCATGCGCACAGTCAACTCAGTGCAACTGAAAGTATCGTCCTCAAATATATCAACAATGATCTTATAGAACTCCTTGGACAACGCGGGCTCGCCACGAATCTCAAAAATCATCATCTTTGCCAAGATCGCAGCCTTCTCCTTTGTTGTTGGAAAGAGATCGGTTCTAGAAAACACCCAAGACTTGACAATCTTGATGATCTTCTCCAAAATATCTTTATCCAAGGACCGTTCGATCAACTGAGCAAGAAGAGACAAGAAGATTCTTCTTTGGTCACCAAGGCTGGAAATCCTCATTGAGCACAAATTCAAGATCTTCTCCAAAAGTTTGGTGGTCATCTTCGCCTCATCATTGGATGCAGCGGAATCCTTTGACTGAGCACCTTGATGAGTAATTGCTATGTGGTCCTTGCAGAGCTTGTTGAAAGTTCTCATGATCGAAGGCAACAATGGATCAAGTGTAGCTGGTCTGTAATTAGCTAATGTCCACGACAATGTAACACCAGCAGCCATAGAAGTTGTGTCACCCAAATCTTCTGAAACTGTAGTTGTGAGTAAGTTGATGAAAGTCTTTGTCTCTGACTCCTCATTGTCCAGGGTATCCACATCCCCTTGAGCATTAACAGCCAGAAGAATGATACGCAACACTCGCTGAAGAACTTCCTGAATGTCATGATTTTCGGATTTGATACACTTCTCGAGAAGCTTGTGAAGATATCCGAGATTGGAAATTATCCAATCGGCAGGCTTCCATTCCAAAACAACACCCAAAACCTCCAATGCATTCAAACAATAACCCAACAAGTTAGCGGAGTTCAAATCATTGGATAGCAAGAATTTCTCAAAAAAGGTGATCTTCACGGACACTTCTGGCCAGTGCTGTGGACTCAAGAGATCATAAAGAATACCCAATGACTTTTGTCCCAACTCACTCTCAGAAGCCCTTTGAGGACTGATACAGACGTACCTGATAAGGAAAGTTACACAGGCTTCTCTCTGACCAAATGGTATCACATAATCATCAGAAGTTGAGAAGTCAGTAGTGTCCTTCATCTCACCATTCGTTTCAGATGTACCGCTTTCAATCTTTTTTTGCTTCTTCAAAGCCTCTGCCTTCTTTTCCCAACTCAATATGATTTCCGCTAAGTCGATGGCAAGTACCTGGTTCTCCAACGCAGCGTTGGCCAAGATAGTCAACTTACCCATAGCAGTAATGATATTGGAAATGAAATGCTCTCTAGCTGGGAAGAATAAATCAGGATGTTGATCGATGAACTGGTACACGTTCAAAACCTGTGTGACATTAAAACCATCTTCCGAAAGGACTCTTCTTGGCCATTTGAGCCAGCTGTTGGGAGAATCTCCGTCAACTAGCCTCAAAGACATCACTGGAGCAAGAATATCAAGAGCTTCTCTCACCAAGTGTCTGGAATCACTCTGGTGAGTCTTGAGAAGTGCAACAAATACCTGCGTTGCGAGCTGAGCTGGAGTATCGTAGGCCGCAATGAAAAAAGAAGTGGTCACATATGCAACTTGCTTTGTAATGTTATCCTCTAATTTGATGTAGTTCCAACTGAATTTAATCACGTCCTTCCTGTACTCATTGAGTTGGCCAGAGGACCATTTGAGAAGAATAGTAGTACTTTCAAGCAAAGCAAATCTGTATGAGTCAATCTTTCCGGATGTTCTGTCAGTGATGATGTCGTTGGTGGATTTCCAGATGCTCTCGTTGAATTTCTCTAACCAGGAAGGACCATTTGCAAACAAAGTGTCCGCATTGCCATTCTTGTCGATCTCGTACAAGAGTGTGGAATCAAATACCTTCTTCAAAACAAATATTTTTGCCTTTAATTGAGTGTCATCAGCAATGAAGTCCACACACTTGTTCATGTAATGCTGTCTGTGCTCGACATCCTGAGACTTCACAACAGTCTCAAAAATGAAATCTTGAATTCGATCTTCAATCTTCAAAGTCAACATGCTGAGACGGTTAATGGTCTTAAAGAGGAGATTAACATCTCTAGGATTTCTTTCCATATAATCCACAATTAGAATCTGAAGATTGGAGATGGCTTGACTTGCCTGGAGATGTGTGCTAGAAGTCAATGGCAACTGGCCCTTTATCTCCATGAGGTCTTCAACCATTTCAGACAAGGTTTCCAAAAGTGGAGACTGCTGGTCAAACCATTCAGAATCGTACTTGGAAATAGCAGCGATTAAATCCACCGTGTTAGCAAATTTGATGATCTTGACCTCGTTATCGGTCTCTGCCCGGAGGTCTTTCACGATACTTTCGATCTTACCCTTCGCAACCTGACGAATTTGTGGTCCATCTTCCTCACCAGCAAAGTATGCCAACATGTTTCCCAACTTCCTATTTTTATAGTGTGCAATGTAATAGTCCAAACAGTTGTCGGCAAATCTATTCAAGAACTTCAAAACTGGCTTTCTGAATGGAGAATTCTGGTGGCGGTCTAAGTGTCCTTCCAAATATTGCAAAGTATTGATGATCTCTTCCATAAAGGAATAAGCTTTCGCTGGCAAGAGGTGGAAAATGTTCAAGATAGCAATCACAATTTGTACGGTATGATTGTTCTCTAAATCCTGGCCTGCAATCAGACGCAAGGTATTGATTTGCGCCCAAGCCATCAAGTGATCGAGCAATTTCCTACCAATCTCAACACGGAAATAAGAGATCAATAATTCAAGAAGACGTGCCAAAGCTTCAAGACCAGAAACTGTCAACTTCTTATGATCAGATAGGTTCATAAGCATTGGACGAAGTCCATTCTGCAAAAGCTCTTTGGGAAGCTTTGCGCTCTCATCAAGACTCGCTTTCAAACCAAGATGTGCCGCATTGATAATTTCGGTAGACTTGTTACAAAGAGCCTTGAAGAACACACCAAGGATTCTAATTCTTGCTTCGGACAACGAACCCAAAGAGAACCCAGGTTTGGTGAGAGCCAACGAAAGTAACTTAATGCACACAACACGGATTTCAATAAGTTGCTTAGCAGTTCTGTGCTCATGTAAGCGATGAACATTTGCAAGCGATTCGTCCTCTGCATCCACAAGCGCCAATGCTTCAAGTAGCAATCTGTTCAATTCATCATTGAAGGTTGTGAAAGTATCCTCCAAGCCCAAACAGAAAGTAATAGCGTTGATATTTCCGATTTGCATTGGGAATGGCAATGCTCTTAAAGGCTTACCGAAGATTGGAGTGAGCAAAAGATGCTTAGACGGTCCGATAATGGTTGCGATTGGAACACCAGTAGCATCAGACAAGACTCCTAATGCTTCTTGGGAAACCTCTCTGACAATCGGAACCGCACTAGCGAGATCATAGACCAAAGCTCCAACCAAGGTTTGGAATGGTTTCTCAAGAATAGTTTCCTTCGAAACTTCAGAGTTACATTCCTTAAGAATATGCAACACGAGAATCTTGGCCATATGACGAACCTCAAATGGGGCTGTATCGGGAGTATCACGCAAAATGAAAAAAATGGATCTGACAAGTTCGAACTGGCGCTTGAAGAACCATTTTGAAGGAATATTCAAGTCCTCGAACATGGTCTTCAAACCCAACACTCCTCCAAGCTTACTATGGTAAAATTCACTGTAGCAGCAATGGGTGAACTTGTAGAACATCGTTCGGAATAAAGGAGAATACAAGGCATCCTCATCTGATCCAAACATGACCACAGTAGTGTTGTAGAGATTCTTGATTGTCTGGATTCCCTTCTCACGAACATCTTTGTCCCAAAAACTCAAGGCATAATTAAGGGCATTGAAGAATACTGATTCGCTGATGAATGCTTTTCCTTCTTGATCTTTGACAGAGAATGGGCGATCTTTTTTGATCTTTCCAATGACGGAAGTACCCAAGTGGATGAGAGTAAAATGCGAGGCGATGTTGTCGATCAACGCACCCGATTCTTCCTTCAACTCCGGAATAGAGTATGCAAAGAACAAACCTTCCAAAAGACGGCTGAACAACTTCTGTTGGCGATCTAACTTAGCAGCATCTTTGATGTTGGAAGATTCAAGATCAGGAAAGTCGTCGAGAACGTCCTGCTTCAAGAGATTAACTTGTTCCTTGATGTAGACGGGATAGTCCAGTGGAATTGGAGTAGTATCGATGAAGAGCTTCAAAATGCTGGACAAGTACTTGTAGGCACTGATTCTGTAGTGAACTTTCAACCGAGGGTCTTCGAGCAACTTGAAGGCAGATTCAACACCAGGCGTGACAGAGAGTGGGATTCTATTTCCCAAACCATGAATTGAGAAGAGAGCCTTGATCTCTTGATCTAACTCGGACTGCGTTCGGAGGTCAGCGCAAGGCTTCAAATGCTTGTGATTCCGGCCACCAAGCTTTCCGAGTATTCTTATGGCAGTGTGCGAGTGTTGGTGATGGTATGGTACAGGTTCCAAATGTTTCCATAATGCTGCCATGATGTCGTCAATAACTGGCATAATCATCGGATCGAAGTATTCCGCAGTCAAGTTATCCACACATAATTCGAATGTACGTAATCCCTGGCTGACAAGCTCCTGTGAACCATTAAGGGCATGCACCAATGGGGTAGTCAAGTAATTCAAGTGTGGAACAAGCACTGATAAACGAACTGGCACTGTCAAACACAATTCAACATAGATGTCACGCTCATATGGTCGGCGGGAGTTTGCAATCAACTTGTTAAGACTTTCAAGCAAAACTGGCAAGATAGGCATGATCTCCTTATACAAAATTTCAAATCTGCCACCACTGATACTTCTGAATAAGGTTCTCACCAAATATGAATAGATGATAGGTTCTTCGGCTTTTGTGGCAAGATTCAATGATTCCAAAATCAAATAATTCAAGTGGGGGAGAATGACATTCTCATTAGCGGTGGGAAACAAGTTGACGGACATGAAGCAAAGCCTGAATAAACGCATAAGGATGTTGGACTTCACCAAGTCCACCTTGTCGAGTTGATCCAACTTTGAGCGTAAAAACGACATCAAGATTCCAGAGAAATTTGCTGAAGTGATCTCGCTTGCTAAGAAGAACTGCGGAAGATGAAGTAATGCCGCATTCTCGAGCATGGACTCAAACATGAATGGCAACTCTGCACTAACAATCTCGTTGAATGAAGCTGGGTCGATGTGAATGAAAATAGTTGCGAAGATCTCCATCAAATCCTTCTCCTCTTTCGAAGAGGTGATCGGGAGATTAGGACCACCAGATGAGAAGTCAAACGCCTTGGGCAGAATGGCCTGGGCGGGCTTGGAAACAGAGAAAAATCTCAAGCAGCTGATACCACCTCTGAAGAGACTGCGAAGGATCGTAATCTCTTCAAGAGATGTCAATTTCGCGGAATCATTCCACTTATCGTAGTTCACAACCTGTCCAGGGTTCCTAGGGTCTGGTTGTGGCTGCGGTGGCACTGGAGGATTGCAGTTCTTCAAACCAAAGATAACAGATTTGAGGAAGGTCATTAATGTTCTGAACAAGTATCTGGCGTCTTTCAATAAGTCAGTGTTATTGCTTGAAGACGAAATTGAAATAGGTGAAAGCTCTTCGACGCTAAACATATCTTCAGGAAGTTCGAGCTTTTCTTCGTTGTCAGCTTCTATATCAACTTCCATCAGGTCAGCATCTTTGGCATCCTCACTGGGTTCTTCTGACATATTGGCATTAGGAATTTCTGGTGCCTTTGATCTATACCGCTCCACGGCATCTTCGGCAGCATTCTCCTTGATTTTCCTCTTCTCTTCGAATTGTTGGTGTTTCTTGAGAATGTAGTCATACTTTCTATTGAGACTGTGAAATCTTTTTGCATAGGAGTCAATGATGATTATGAACAACTGTCTTCCTTCAAGTTTGTTAGGCAACTTCATTATTCTGTCCACCAAATTGAGCAAAAGCTTTGCGCTCATAATCTGGACTGTCAATGCAAGCGAGTCGTCCTTCAAGAGATCACAATAGATTTGGACGGTTGACCATATTTGCTTCGGAGTTAGCTCGTTACGAACATTATGGATGAAGTCGGCAACTGTGGAATACGCCAATGGTCGAAGTGTCTCAAATGCCGTTAAGCCGTGACCAATAAGAATCTTTTCGTCAAAGAGAAATTCGATTTTTGGCACAAAATGCGACCGGAATGGAGTTGAAAGAATGTGACGAGTGGCATGTAGAAGCTCTTTACGTGCAACGGAAAGTTCTGCCGGGCAGTCCTGGAGCAATCTGATGATTACATCGGGAACAACTTCAGCCTGCGACTCCGGGAGGTGGTGGGTGGCGTATCCTCGGATGAAAACGTATGCCAAGAACGAGGCGGCTTTCACTTGACCCAAAATGAACTCGGAGTACGCCTGTCTATTGATGATTTGTGGCAGAATGGCCGTGACCGATGTGGAGGTCTTCAAGAGCTCCTCCCGGAATTCTTTTTGTTGTTTCACCTGTAAAAGCAAAATGTGGATGATTTTAGGCAAGAATATCGGTAGTGACGTCTGCACAAGCGTCTTGTATGACGAATATAACGACACCATGGTGATAGGGCACTCGGCCAAAGTTTTAAAAGAATACATCGCCTTGTTGAGGGTTTTCGAGTTGTTCGAGTCCTCGATAAACGGCCCAGCCTCATTATCCTCCTCGGCCAGAGCCTGCTGACTCTCAGAAAACACATTATTCACTGTTTCGTCCATGTTATCATACACTTTGTTGATGATGTCAATAAACGGATCAACATGGTGTTGCAACGTAGTCTTGTACGCCTTGTGCAAAGAGGTAATGATCTTCATACAGAGTACGCCATTGTCTTCGTTTTCAAGCTCCAAAATTCTTGTCAAAGTAACCAAAATCTCTTCAGCATAAGGCTGAAATGTCTCGGTCATAATGGACCGGTGGATGATTTCGAGTACCAGGTTACGCAATTTTTGTTCGGGACTGCTACTGTTGAATGAAATGGGCACATCATCCAATTTTTGCATGAAAATTGGCACCATATTCTTCAAAAAGTACTCATACTCTGCTGCTCCATTGAAAGCTCCAATCATGTCTAGAAGTTCCAGAAAAACCGACTGCAGCTCCTTATAGTCGTTGCCGGCGTCGTTGAGACGCAGGACAAACGTGTCTAGCTGCTGCATATAATTCATTTTCTGGGAAGAAAGGTAGAATTTAGAAGCAATTGGGAGTAGCAGGTAAAACAAAGATTTGTGAAGTCAAGTCGCGATTGAAAAGTGGGAACTGGTAGTGAGAGAATGCGGTTTACGCACGTGATATTCATGTGATGTTTAATCACGTGCGAAATCGGTAAAAAAAATACTGATTATATACAGGATAGATTCACAACATCGCCTTCTCGATTGTGGTAGAAAGCTGGGATGCTATATATTTTGAGTTCCTACAATATATTTCTTTGATACCATTTTATATTCAATTACTGACTAGGTTGGATCAATTAGATACTTTTTTTGATTCCATTTTATTTTCCTATCCTCTTCCTTTTCCGTTGGTTTGTGCTAGGGCCAGAATTATCTAGTGTCGCGTATGTACCCATTCTGAACTTTGGGCTTCTGGGCTCATCTTCTACCTGTGTTTGGAAAACTGTAAATTTCTTTCCTATCTCTTCGTACTCACATCCCCCGATTCCTTACGCTAACGTCTTTCGTCCGGCTCTCCTGCCAACACCCTAATACTAGCCCAATCGTCGCCACAGCCAAAAACAGAAACGCCGTCCACGTCATCGCCTCCGCCCTTCCTCCCCGACTTGATGTTATAAGACCCATAGAGCTAATTTCCACAAGCTTTACCGTCGTCAGCACCGTCTGGTGCTGAAGCATGGCTCCGAGGCCCCACAAAAGAACCGTCAAAACTCCAAGACCAAGTGTTACACGGCGAATAAACATTTTGGCTGGAACAAGCGGGATTGCAAGCCAGAGAATGAGGACAATCAACGCAAGACTCATTATGATGCAGCAAATGAGAAGTCGAGGGTTGCACACATCAGAGAGGGCGCTGGAAACGTCGGCTAGACTGATAGTTCCTTCTTCAAGCACTATGCTGGAAGATGAGTAGAGAAGACTCAGATTATGCACAGCCACACAATCTATGGCCGAATCAATACTCACGCACATGGCCAAGTACCCTGCTCTCAATGTTATGTCTGGCAACGACAGGTTTTGCGAGACCAGGGCAGCGGTTTCACTAAACAGTAACTTCAAAAGATACACCAGCGAGTACGTCAGGTCGGGCGAATAGCATCCAACTAGCAAGAATGATAAAAGAAACGCGGCGATAACCACCGACACAAGATTCAAATATTTGGTTACAAATAGAAGACCAAACATAGTGGGGAAGGCAAATCGGAAGAAATGTAGATGGAAGAAACATTGGATAGTCTGCTCCATGTATATATAGCATTGGCCACCTGTTTCATGATGGTTCGAAGTTGTCCTGAAAATGATCTAGAATGGTAGAATTTGTATCATTTTCGCAGCCAAATTGTGTAGAATTGAAGAAGGTGTAGGAACGCGGGAACAAGGCACATAAGCGAAACATGTCTTATGGTCTATTTGCAATACAATCGCCACAAGCTCATCACCGCAAGGCGCAAAATAAGAATAGTGGTGGCCAAGACTGCAAATGGAGCAACAACCTCAAGGGGGCTCCTCAACTTGAAATCTGCCGTCACAGTTCTGGAGTTCGCATTGTCAGGTTCCGCAAAAGTACCTGTCTTGTAGTACTTGTCCATGAGCTTGTCCTTCTCATACCAAACCTCGAATAGCCACTCCTCAAACTCCCTTAACACCTCAGGCGCCACCGCGTCGATATCAATGGAATCATCGTTTCCAAGCGGAATGTCCTTGATATTCCATGCACGAATATGGTAGTTCACTGACGAGGGCCCGTAGCCTAGCAAATAGAATGCTTTGAGGGTAAACACATCTTCTCCGTAATCCTCCGGTGAAAGTCCCCCGTATCCACATGCAACATCATACACCACCTCACAAGTACCACGCAACAGCCTCAACATCAAGAAGATGCCTCTGACTCGTGGAAGCAAGACGTGCTTGAGAAGAGGACGCTGTAATTTCGTAACAAACTTATCTGATCTCTCTCTTGTGTGACGAGATTTGACAGTTCCCTCCGGATAGATAATCATCTGATATGGCCAGATCTTGTTGCTTGGATGGTCTCCCTTTGGCCATTGAGCCACCCCAGGCAAAGTTACATTTGTAGAAGAAATACACCTGACTCCGGATGCCGGGCCCATTCCTCTGGCATCTGCATCTATTTCTAACAATTGGTTGGTCAACTTGGCCTTGTCGGACTCCCATTTTCGAGACAAGAAGAGAAACTTGAACACCTTCATTCCGGGCCCTAGAACAGGAATGTCACCCAATGCAGCCTTCAACACGATGTACACGGAGTCTGCAAAGTGGCCGGTATATGCCAAGAACCATAAAAACAACCAGTCCGTGTAGATCTGGTGATTGGAGATCCACACAGCGTTGGGTGAGATGATGCTTGAGAGATTACCACTTGGATCGACTTTGAAGCTGTTAGAGTCGGGCAATTGGTCGATATTGTAGGTTACAATCACCTTGGAGGGATTGATAATGGAGGTCAAAAATGTTAGCAACGTGACGAAATGCACCTTTGTCAAGTTGACAATCAGATGATATAGCCAAGGCAGCGACTTCAAGATTAATCCTGCCACAGTTTGGGTAAATCGGATGCTAAGCAGGCCCACAATAAAAAAAACTACACAAAAGGCTGTCCTGATGGCCACTATGGGCCATGAGTGACGAGAAAGAAATGGCATTGGCAAACAATCTGAACCACTGGAGACGTTTTGAGCTTCACTTGAAAACAAAGAACCGAATTACTTGCCTAGGAATAACTTGGAGACAATGTTGGGTTGATCTCATTAGAGCTGGGGTTGTGGCGTCCTGTCTGCAGGACCATCTTTGAGGCGGCGAAGATGTGATAATCGGCGGAATATTTATACTGTGCGAATGAGTGGCTGCAAAAAATCAAAGCGGACTATAAATTGTAGGGGGTTCCCCATCATTTTCTCAATATTTATTTTTACTTTTCTGGCTTTCTTGGACCCACAAACTGTCTCTTTTTTATCGGGTGTCTAGCGTTATCTAGAGGTTATATTTGAACTTCATTCATAGTAGGATTTCTGGAAGTTGGGGCCAACTTATTGCGTAATTCTCAATTGATCACACCAAGTTGCTCGCTGTTGAAAAAAATGTTCTACATGCCTACTTGATGAAGTTCACTCTGAGTATATTGATCATTGAAGATAATCAGTATTCATCCTGCAGATGAAGAGAACAATCATTCTTGTGTGGTTGCCTACTCTCATGAGTTGTGGAACGGGGTATTCCATTGTGAAGCTCAATTATGAAGCTCAATAGTGATAGAATGAGTTTATTCCCTTCTTCAGTTTGAAATTATTATTTTTTTCATGCTACTCAAACGGCGTGAGCTTTACCACTAATTATGTTTACCAACCCTCATCGATGGGTACCCGATTTGACGCGAGAGAGAACTCAATCTCAAATCTTATTCATAGACCTCTATTCTACCGAAATCAATTAGCTGCGGACCATCTTGTCGTAGAGACTTTCGGCTTTCGGGCATCTCGACAATTCTCCTTGATCGGCTCCAAAAAAAGCCGCATGGTCTCATAACCGTTGTATGACATGAGTCATGTGCATCCGAGTTGAACTACATGTGATAATTGATCCGAGTTTCAATCTTGATTTGAGTGTTGGATTCGTCACTGTTGGCAATTTTCATACACATTTGAGTATATGTTAATGGTTTATTCCTTTTTCTTGTGAAAACAATGGCAGTAATATCTGAATACAGTTGAGAAATGGAGCATACCGTTCACTATCCCGGAACCAAGATGCGTCCTGTACTACCAGGGTACTTCGACTGCGAAGTCTCACGAGGTCAGTAAGCTAGAGATTACTTGTTCCTTTTCTTATCATGTCGGCTCGAGTTTCTCTAGCAAGTTCGGTTTCCGATTTGCTGCTCACTCTGTTAGATCAAGAGCAACAGCCTCTTCCAAGGACATATGGCGACAGAAACAGCCTACATTCGGTTAACACTCCGGATTCAGGCACCAGCCCGGAGCAGTTGGAAGAAGTGGTTGGAACTAAGACCAAAGTCTCGATGGCAACCACCACTAATCAAAAGGTTCCTGTGTCACAAAGAAGAGGTCCCTTGTCCTTTCTCACAGTTATTCCAGAGATTGAAGATGCCAGAAATTACAGTCGTGTGAGAAAGATTATCATCATTAGTGTTGTGGCTTTCGCTGCTATCACAGGGCCCATGGGTACCTCTATCTTGTTGCCTGCTGTGGACGACATGGCCAGAGACCTAAATACCACAGTTAGTGTAGTTAACGTATCTGTGGGTATATATCTTGTGTCGATGGGTATCTTCCCTATGTGGTGGTCGAACTTCTCAGAGAGACACGGCCGCCGAATGGTCTATGTCTTCTCGTTTGTTCTTTTCTTGGCGTTTTCCATTGGTTGTGCTTTAGCTCCTTCCATTTCATCTTTTATTATTTTGCGGTTCCTAGTTGGTGCTTGTGCATCGGCAGTGCAAGCGTGTGGGGCAGCAACAGTTGCTGATCTATACGTTACAGAGGAGCGCGGAACTGCTTTGGGTATCTTCTACTTGGGACCTCTTTTAGGACCGTTTTTGTCGCCAATTATTGGTGGTGGTGTTGCCCAGGCATGGGGTTGGCGAGCTACAATGTGGGTAATGGTCATTTTTTGTGGAGTGAACGTGGTCCTGGTCATGCTTTTGCTCCCCGAAACCCTTCGGTTGGAAGACAGTATGGAGAAAGTCCGCCAGAGGTTGAAAGAACAGCTTGCAGAGAAGGAGACCACTATGGACGAGAACGAGCTCGAGAGAATTGCAACAAATCTATCACAGAGCTTGTCGATGCGAATACAAGTGCTAAACGACGAAACTCCAATGGATTTGGTTACTCCGTCGTTACTGAGACCCGCAACCAACGTTTCAATATATTCCAGAATGATTCAAGAATATGAAAAGTCAATGGCTGAATCACAACCCCTGAAGGACACTTCGAAGTGGAGTCATATTCTTTATGACTACATTATTCGCCCAGCACATGCAGTGGTGCTACTTGGATATCCCCCTGTTGCCCTTGCAATTTACTTTTCGGCACTCACGTTTATGGGTATCTACCTTTTCAACATTTCCATTACAAATTCCTACAGTGCTGCGCCATACAATTTCAGTTCAGTTATTGTGGGATTGATGTATATTCCCAACTCTTTCACGTACATCATTGCGTCTATTCTTGGTGGCAGATGGAATGACAGACTCATACGTCAGTGCGCAAAAAAAAATAATGGCGAGATGATTCCTGAGTCCCGTATTTCTTGGAATGCAGTATTGGCTGTGTCTTTGTATGTCCCAGCATGTTTGATTTTCGGTTGGTGTTTAGACAAACGAGAATACTGGTTGGTACCATTGATCGGTACAGCATTATTTGGATTTTCCTCTATGCTTATAATTGGAGTGACATTAACTTACATCATTGATGTTTTGCCTGGAAAAGGTGCTACAGGTGTGGCCCTTAATAATTTAGTGAGACAGCTTTTAGCAGCAGTCGCCACTTTTGTGACTGAACCACTAACTAAAGCATTGACGACTGGGGTGTTGTTCTCTATATATGCAGCATTGATCACAATCTCTGCTTTCGCTTTGTTATATTTGAAGCGCAAAGGTGGAACGCTACGTCAACAGTATGACATTGTGAATTATTATGCCAAGCTTTGAAAGCTTTGTCCATATTCAACAAAAGTTCCTCTCTATTCACTGGCCCTTCTACGTGTACGCCGAGATTGGACGGCATTGAAGAATGCCATCAAATAGATAGTCCACATTGAGACCTTCTTTTTTGAGCTGGCGGAGCTGGGGCTCAATCACGCTTACTAGCTCCTTGTAGTACTTTGGATCCTTAACCTGCCACTCATTAGAAACCTTCCCTAGCAATGTTCCTGAAGCATGTCTTTCAATGGACTCCACGAGCTGAGAAATTTGGGTCACGCACCAAGTTACAAACCCACTGGAGTCTGTCGAGCCATTATCCCTGCTCAAAATAGGCTCAATGCATGTCTTGTGGATATTCACAGCACGCTTGACTATCAGCACGTATATAATGGTCAAGTTGGCAAGATAATTCACAATGTCGACTCTGGTGGACCCATGAGCGTTCGAGATGAACTTCCCAACAGTTTGCGAGAGGTGATTCGACATTGCATCGAGGAACACCGTGATTCCCTCTTCCAACTTGTTGAAAGTCAAGTAGTACTCAATTATCTCGCCAATATCCTGCGCCAGTAGCCCCGCAATGCTATGATGCAACACAAACTGAAGTCCTTGCTTTACCTTCATTCTTCTGGCATTGATTTTGATCTTCACCACATCCACAAGAAGCCGGAGCTCTTCCGTATAAATATCGTCGGGTTTTGCGAGAGAAATACGCTCCACCACTTCGGCAACTTTCGTATCAATGTGGTTGAGAAGTCCCACTGCATTCATGTACTCGTTGTGGGCCAAATGAACATCCACTTCGTCTAGTTTATCGTCGCAGGTCTTCAAGTCGGAAAACAGTCTTGCCGGCAGATTATCCGCTTTGCTGCCCGTCCGCTCTAAGTTAAGATCATGCGATCTGTTTCGCTGGTGGACCCGGGCAGAAATGTCCTTGAGAAGAATATCAGAACTCTGTCGCTGCGAGTTGGGTCTTCTGGTGACATCTTCTGTCGAGGGCAGCGGCAGACCCATGAGTCCCGACCTTCTGAGCGAGTCTCGCAACTGACGTTTATCGGAGTATTCATCCGCCAAACTGCCAGCACTGGCATTTCTATGATGGCCCATTTCTTGCCCAGGCGGTCTTGACGATTCCTCCTCGATGATTCTCTCCTGTTGGGTGATTTCGGATTTTCCCTTCATGAATGCGTTCATTACCCGCATGAAGTGATCGTACCGATCCGTCTGGTAAACGTAGGACATGGAATTGCTGCGGACGTTAATCACATACATTCGGTCATCGCCGCTTTTATTCGGCTGCGCCGGCGCCTGAATCTCCGAGATGCTCACCTGCTGAAGCGGCCAGCAGTATACAGCTTGGAGTCGCTTGGAGTTTCCGTCCTGGGCCAGCTTTCTCGTGGCCACAAGCACCGCATCGTTCAAGAGGAAAATATGGATGGGCTTGGTGGGTTTCCACGTGCCGATGTTGATCTCATGCCACCGCCCACTCTCGCCCAAGATGTGTCTACCAGGAATAGGCTGGACATACTTCTGGGCTCCGTCCACATGCTTGTACAACAGTTGGAGTTCCAGCACCCACATTTTCTGGAGCACCATCACCGACAGTCTGTCTCTTTTTTTTGGAGGAGCACGGAGCTGTTGCGATGAAGTAGAAGCCGGAAGCGTCCCTCCGCCTGGAATTCTCGCGTCTTTCTCTTCGATGTCGATTCTACGCTCGGCCGCATCGGTGAATTCGGCCAAAATCCCATACAATTCTTTGGTCAGCACCCGCAACAGCATCAATTCTTCCTGGGTCACCTGCAAGTTGTCTGTCAACTGCAAAATGTTGCGCTGGTTCTGGTTGATCTTGTCCTTGATATCTCTTTCCAATGTCTGTTTCTGTCCAACCAATGACTTGTAAAAATCGTCGATGGTGGTTGCATCTTTGTCACGAAGCTCCATCTTAATAATGTCTACGATATCCTCCTCCCGCTTGTCCCGCATCTGTGACCGCATAGATACCAAGTCGGAGTTGTTAGTGGAAGTTCGATACATGCTTGGGGCTCCCGGCAATGGGGGTAGCATGCCGCTGTCAAACTGAGGCTGGCCTGCTGTGGCTGAAGCATGGATCGAGAGTCGCCGCGTTTGTCTTCTGCTCTTGGACGCTGCAGTTTTCGGCACCTGAAGTGTGTTGGAGGTTGGCTCTTTTGTTTCGACTATAGACGTGGCGTCGGCGTAGGGATTGGACCCACCACGTGCACGCTGGTTCTGCCAGGGGGCTCTTGATTTCCTATTGGCCTTGCTGTCCATTTGAGGAGGATATTGGGGCAATTGTAGCAATTGAAGATAGTAGAATGTATGCTTGATCGGATATAGATTTGCGCGTGCCAGGCTCATAAGACCAGTGAACAAATGGACGGCAACTAGGAGGGAGAATGGACCCTACGAAAAGAGGGCGTAAAAGGGCGGAAATAAACGGGAAAACATGGAATTCAAATCCATTGGTGTAGTTGACTGGGCAATAATTGCTAATTTTCCTTTTTCTTCTCCCAAACTCCAGATATGTCGACCTAAGCCGCTTCCTCTTTCTGGCACCACCCAGCATCCTGCAGGAACCCATTCACAACATAATCATCAAAAATCAAAAAATTACTCCATCTTCATCATGTCGCTCACAAGCCTAGAACTCAACTACCTCATATGGAAATATCTACAAGAGAGCGGATATGAGGTAGCCGCGTTTGCTCTCCAGAAAAAGTCCCAATGCCTTGAGTATGAACACGAGAAGAACCGATTCATAGAATCTATAGAACCCGGTTGTTTGGTCAATTTGGTCCAGAAAGGAATACTATATACGTTTGTGGAGGATGCAGCGGATGGGAAGGAGGAGCGCCTCACGTTGGTGAACGCACTCATCAGGGAAAACGAGGTTTCAAAGGCAGAAAACGAAAGTTCCCAAACCCTTCCACTAAAGATCCAAGCCAATGGTGGACTGGCACCAGATGTGGAGATGAAGGACGCAATTTCTGTCACTGAAACTGAAGAACGACAAAAGGACGATGTCGCTACATCAGGAACTGGCGAGTCCGAGAAAATCAGCCCTCTACCGTTCACAACGACTATTCTCAAACCATTTCTACATTTTTCGCCGTCAGTAGCCGCCCAGTGGCATCCACACTCCGAAGTGTTTGCATTTGGCCGCGACGACGCCTCGGCGCTTATCCATGCTCTAGACTCGCATGGGGTTGTGGAAAGCGTCACCCTCAATCACCCACCAGTATTGATGGATGAGCATCCCGTCAGCAACGAGATCAGTACGGTCACGTGGGCTCCACAGGGGACAATGATCCTTACGTCGGGTATAGACGGTGAAATCCGTGCTTGGACGCCCGACGGGCGCCTCAAGAACATCGTTAACTCCGCAACTGACTCTGATAGAGTGCCGGCCACCCTCCACTCGCTATTATGGAACACCAGAGGGCTGCTTTTGTTGACCATAGATGTAAATAACACCGTGGGAGTATGGAATGGAGCCACGCTAGCGCCTGTTGGCGAGATTGTCCAGCCGCCAGCTTCGAATGCTCATACTATTCCTTCAGCTCACAATAATCAACCTGGCCAACCTCCTCAGATCGTTACCGCGTGCTGGGTTTCTGACTCCAAGTTTGCAGTCCTGACTTCAAAGAACGCCATCAAGATCTACAGCGTGAATCCGTTGGCTCCGTTTGATACTTCGGTCATGGCAGTGGGTCAGCTAGTAGGACATGCGAACGCCATATCTGCAATTCTGTTTGGAAACGTATCCAAGTTGCTAGCATCTGCTTCTGACACAGACTACATCATCAAGGTGTGGAACAGCTCGCTGTCGCAAGATGCGCTTGAACTCAACGTTGCATCTGAACACGAGCCGAATGTCTATTACCACACTACCCCCATTGTATGTCTCTCATGGCTTTCACGCGCCGGCGATATCCAAGGCAATGAGTTGATCTCGGTGTCTATGGACGGTGCCGTCAACATATGGGACGCTTTTTCTGGTGAGTCCATTGTCAGTGCCAGCATCTTCAAGAATCCAGATAATTTCCGATTTGAGGAAGATATCGACATTGACCAGAAGTATGCGTTGGTGTTTGCGGCCACCGCTTCGCCCGACTCCAAGTACCTTGCTATTGGCGACGATATGGGAAATGTAAGCATCTGGGACATCCAGCTGCTGCACTACCGAGGAGTGAACGATCTCTTACGGTGTGTGGGATTTTACTCTGTGGGCAAGAAAGAAGATGTTGGAATCTGCGACATTGTGTGGGATGCCAAGGGCACGCATCTATGTGTATCCTACAAGGGAGTCGACAGTATTGTCTTGGAGTGGAGCGAGAGTCCGAAAGAGGAAGGTTCCATATAGTGAACCCCACAGAGTGCCGGCGTAAAAGCCGGCCGCAATTGTACTATAGCCAGAATGTATTATACTATTACAAAGAGCTGGCGGCGTCGGTGGCAGTAGAAACCGCCTCAGCAGCAGCGGTAGAGACCGATTCCGCAGCCTTGATGGCAGCTCTCTTCAACGAAGGGCTGCTGGATGGGAAAAAGAACTCCACGTAGCACGTGAGCAAAGAAATGAAGGCAAACATCAACTTCAACAACGGAGGCTGTGCTCCAGCGTCTTTCGATGAAGCAGGCTTGTTGTTGGGCTCGGACAAGTAAGACTGGACACCCAAAAACACCGACGACCACGACATGATTTTGCTTCTCATGAACATGGCGGCCATGGGCAACGTCTGACTCATCATACCGGAAGCCGATTCGCTTCTTGGCTTGGCAGGAACATGGTTGTATCTGAGGTTAGTATTCAGAGATATGGTGATGATAAAGCGATGTGGAATGGATCTTGGAGTGGAATTTGGAATTATAGAATGTGGAATTTAGAATTGTGGAAATTTGAATGGATGTTACTGAAACGGTTGGAAATAGTACGACCAAGGGAAATGAAGCATGTCGTGACATTTCATTCCCATTCCTTGTTTCCAGATGGAAATGATTGGGAAATCTATCAAGATTCAGCCATCTTTGGATGGAAACTAGTCGCATAGGAAAAGCAGATACAATGGAGACTAGACTTTGCAGAAAAGTTCGTACTTAGAAATCCAACAATTCGCTATCTCAAAATAGCTCAGTACATACGGAACAACCAAGTCTTCTCTGATTGGACTGGACATTGGGGAAAAGTAGAGTTGAACTTGAACTTTCGACACAGATTATACGCAGGTGGAGGAGTTGGAATTAGTGGAGAAATCTTGCAAGGAAGGAAAGGCATCGAGTATTAAAAAAGAGAATTGACAAGGCAACTGCATTTTTGAAAGCTTGGAGGGTGCAACAAAGTGTGGGCTTATTAGACAAAGAAGCAAATCTGAATGGAGAGGTCAACGTATAGGTTGAAAATGGGTTTTCAGGCGTAGAGAAATAGTTGACCTGATCTAATGATTCGCATCTGGACGAAACAGTTCGTTGGAAATGGTGGATTCGAGAAGAGACTGTTTAATTGGTGGAAGCCCAAACTATCAATTCGGATTCCTGAAGGTGTAGAATGAATTGCATGACATCAGAAAGAATGAATTGCGGTGGGTAGTTTCTAAACTTATCGAACCAACTCGCTCACTTCAGAAAAAGTAAATTACCCTATATTACTCGCCCAACTTGTAATATTCTTACCTGGATGATTATGAAAGTTGTGTTCAATCTGCCAATTGTAATTTCAGAATTTCTCCAACATCGATAGTTCAGAGGACAGAGATAACCTACAAGACCCCAAATTAAATTACAATTTCTTTCGATGTTGGTGATAGCTTCTGGAATAAACTCTCCTTGTGTCAATACGATGGAATACTCAGTTCTCAACAATTAGAAGCCTAGCAAGATTCTTACGACTCCAATATCACTGTTTACAAGAACTTAAACAAGTATGCATTAAAATGAAATCAGAGTATGGTGAGAGGCAATAAAATAACAAGAACAAAAACAAACAAATGACCCTGAGGAAGTGGACCGTAACGGTCAATTCTCGGTCAACTTCATCTCCATCCAAACGCACTCAGACAACTCAATGAGTGCTCTTCCTATAGACGCATCCAAGGTCTCCAACACTTTGACACCTTGGGTAATATCATCCACATTGCAAGTAACAAGCAATTTTGCATCGCGGAAATAGTCTCTGTGGTATTCTCCAAATGCTTTGATGAAGTAGGTCTTTCCACACATCTCTTCGAGTTCTAGGGTGGAAGAGGTGGGATACGATTTAGATAACGTCTTGGCGAGGAATTCGTCGAAGGTCAGCAACACCGTAGAAACGGCAGCAGCACAGGTTTTGGATTCATCGGCATAGTAATTGAGTGCCTCGTTCATTTCACGGACCACGTCCATGGCACTGTTGCTCACAATGTAAAGACTGTCTCTCAAGATTGCAAGATGCTTTCTCTCGGAATGCACTGACATCCGAATATCGTCCAATGACCATAAATCGTTAGCGTGACGGTAGGTCTCCAACATCATTTCGTATCTGTTTGCCATTCCAAGATATGAGTTGAAAACCTGAGCAACTAGCTTTACGGTTCTGACGCATTTCTCCACATATACATGGAGACCGTAAATCTTAACTTCAGCAACACCAGTTGAGAGATTCACAAATGTCAATTGGGAAATATCAATGAAATACTCCAAATCTTCCCAGTACTCGTCTCCAATATCGTCAGGGCATCTGCTGACATGAGTTGCGCTAATGAAACGATCACAAAGTTCATTAAAAAACGCTTTGTCAGCTTCAAAGTTAGCCAACTCATCCTTAACGCCATGTGGCTTGTCAGAAGTAACATCTACTTCTGAGCTAACGGACTGGCTTCTCTTTAGACAGCTCTTGAGGGGCTCCAACTCATAAATTTCGGAGTCAGAGTCCGTTGCAAGTGCCAGAGGAGCGTCTTCATTATAAAAGACAGCAATTTGATTGAAATCAGAGAACTCAACGATGGAGATGCGGTCTATTTCCTCGAATTCCGCTTCTGCTGGCTGGTACTCCATGTTTGCGAAGTAGAACAGTCTGAAGTCAGGCATTTCTTTGGTAGCGTTATTGACAAAGTCCAAAATGCCTTCATTCTCATTCACTTCTTCCGTTTCAACTTTGATCCCAGCCAAGCTGGCTACCTCAAGTTCAGAAACGTTTACTTCCACCTCGTTCACTTCTTCTATCACATTCAAAGTTTCATCAGAGAAAGCATTCCTGAAACCAAAAGAGGCAGAAAGATCTTTAGGAATTGTCCAGGAATTAACATTCCACAACACATATTCAACATATTGTTCTGTTGGTGGTACCCTTCTGGAAAGGGGAGGGGCCACATACAAACAACTGACAGGAAAAACACGAGATAATATGAGCTTAAAGTCAAAGGATCTGACACCTTTCAAATATTTGAAGGCATCAATTTTCACAGGAGAAAGGGACTCAGAAACAAAGGTTCCCTGGCAAGCTGTCTTAATCTCGGCACCTGAGTAAGTAGGGCAATATTCTTGCAAGACCACAAATAATTGCAACAATCTCTTGAAAAAGAAAACAGAAAATTCGCTCTGGGTGCAAGCAAGGGTAGTCATCATAGCAGCTTCAGCATTCTTGTTGTCATCTGGAGTAGAATCAGTGGCAAGGATCCAATCAGTGGCACAAACAGGAACACCTTCAAAATCAAACAAATTGGCATTGACCTCTGCCGCGGCAAAAATAGAATCAATAGAGCCAAGAATAGCATCAGCTGTATCGGAGAACAAAGTTTGGAGGCTCTTTCGAGAGAACTCAATGGTTGCCAAAGAAGTGTCTATAGTGGTGTTGCTCGCAATAAGAGAAAGGGCCAGGTTCCTTTTGGAGGAAGCAGCATCTTCAATTGAAGGAAGGTACAAAGCTCTCATGGAGTAAAATACTTCGTGGGAATAGTCACAGGGAGAGAATTCTTCAGGATCGTCAGGGAAGAATTGGAATTCACGGGGAATGTTGGAGATACAGTCAATAGTAGAAACATCGGCAAGGTTGGTGGCAGTTTCTGGGGATTCAGTGTAGTCATGGGCGACGTCATCCTTAAAGGAAGTCCGATCTCTGCTAAAGGTCTTTCTGAACTTCAGCTTCAAAGTCTTGGCCCTGGCTACAAGTCTCTTGCATGGTTCGAATGCTCTGAACCGGTTTGATTTGGACTCAGGCGGAAAGGTAACATTGGGGTCATCCGCAAACTCCTCGATTTTCTCCGAGAGGTTGGAATTAAAAGCGTTGCTGCCAGTAGCTGGCTTGGGACTGTTGGGGTTTGTGTTGGAATAGGCACAAATAGAGGCCTTGAAACGGCGGAAGATCCGAGTGAAAGTGACCATTGGAAATGTCCTCTAGTCAATCAAAGGGACCCCTGGAAGCTTTTCAGAACGCTGGAGTTTAATTCTGGTGAAGTAAACTGGGCGGCTGTGAAAAGAAGAGTGGTGAGAAAAGGTTATACCATTGGGAAATGCGCAAAGTGGAAATGCTGAAAGTGGATTAGAGGATGTTCAGGTTCAGGTAGCCCGGCGTGAGAGGGAGAATTCTAATATTAGACAATGATGATGATTATTTTGATATCAATTACGTTGAATTTGGCATAAATTGGAACTACCTTTCTTGCGTTTGCTCCATGTTAATCTTTTCGCAGCCATTTCTTCTTCGCATATAACGTGCGGCTGAAGGGCGGGTTACTTAGGAAACAATGGCAATGATCAAATTAAATAAAATTTCTCACAGTCTATGTTGCTTTCACTCCTTGGGTAACTTATCGTCACCCATAAATTGGATTCATTCAAATAGGGCGGATTCCTTTCCCTTCTTTGGTTCGAATCACCGTCACAAAGTAAACTCAAAAGTCCTGATCTACTGCCTACAACTCAATGAACAAGTAACTTCTTCAGTTTCTGGCTTCAGAAACTCCTCGCTACACACCTATAGAACCCATAACCGAAAATTAACATAACATCGTAAATCATCACATAATTAAGTGATGCGATGTCATTGCTTGTTCAAAATCTTGTCAGCCCACTGAGGCAACACAAACGAAGCCTCGTGCACCTTATAATTGTAGTACTTCAAGTTCTCAGACACATACTCGTCATCCCAATCGTGTCTCAATGGTTTCTTGACGTTGGCGTCAGGGTTCTTGCTGCACACCATGAATCCAATGGTACCGGATGGGTAGGTTGGGATCGAAGTGTAGGCGTACTCAGCAACTGGGAAAATCTCCTTACAGTCGGCCTTCAACTTGGAGATGATGTCCATGTGCAACCAGATACTCTCGGCCTGAGTGGTGATAACACCGTTCTCGGTCAAGGCACCCTTCAACAACTCAAAGTATGGCTTCTGGAACAACGACTCGGCTGGTCCCTCTGGGTCGGACGAGTCGGTGACAATCACGTCGAAGGTGTTCTTGTAGTCTTCCAAGAACTTGAATCCATCACCAATGTGAACCTTGGTTCTTGGGTCGTTGTACGACTCGGACATTCCTGGCAAGTACTTCTTGGACACCTCAATCACAGCCTCGTCGATGTCACACAACCAAGCCTCCTCAATGGAAGAGTGCTTCAACATTTCTCTCAACACACCTCCGTCACCTCCACCAATGACCAAAGCCTTCTTTGGGTTTGGGTGAGAGTTCATGGCCAAGTGAGTGATCATCTCCTGGTAAGAGTACTCGTCTCTCTCGGTAACCTGGATACAGTTATCCAAAACCAACACATTTCCCCAGTTGGTGGACTTGAACACCAAAACGTCCTGGTACTTGGACTTTTCAGCGTGCAACACTTTCTCCACCTTCAAGGACATGGCGGAGCCAGGCCACATGGTGTCGGAGATTTCGGCGAACCAGCCGTCTTTGATGGAGGGGTGAGTCAATTCCTGAGACATTGGAAAGAAAGTAGGGGGAAGAAGAAATGGGAAGGGAGAAATGAAAATTTTCAATGAGTGCTAGGTCACGTGGGGAGGAAAGAAATGGAGGAAAGGTGATGGGGGAAGGGGTGAAAAGGGTTTTGTGATTGGGCGAAATGAATTTGGTCATTCTATCTACAGAAAACAATTCTCATTTTGCGAATTAGGCCGTTTGCTAGTGTTTTCCTCTATCTTGAAGTTGAGATTTGTACATTAGATTGACATGAAGAAGCATAGACAGGATCGAGCGGAATTGACGAGGCTGGTGTAGAATCGGCTATGCGGCGGCAAGTATCCGATTGCATTAGATAGTGATTGGCGGGGGGATGTTTCTTGCTATGGAAATTTGCAAGAGAGGTGATCTTTTTTATTTTTTTTTTTTGCCTTCTATCATTTCTGACTGGCATATGTTTGTTGTTGCGAATTTTCCTTCTTGCAATTCCAACTAGTCCTATTTCTTCGAACCAACTTTCAACGGTTATCTAATTATCTGCAGGATGGTTCCAGTGTAGAGATTCTAAGTTCCTTATACAGGATTACAGCGTGATGAGAGATACTTAGTAACGTATAATACCTCTCAGTTAGGGAAAGCCTTGTAGTCTCTCTAGTAAACTTAGTAGAATGATAGATCGATAGTGAAAGACTGGCATAAAACCCTAGTTATATAGTTATCTGGAATATCACACAGGCAAGCCCATTACACATCGGCAACTTAGCCTTCACTATATTCAGTGACAAGGGTAACACATCAATACTGATTACCCCTTTAGATAGACAAACACTCTAGAGATATATCGCCTATCTCAAACATTCTAGAGCTTAATCACACTTTCACCAATAGTGCTCTGCTCATAGAACTGCATATCACTATAGGAACAGTGTGCATGCTCAACATCCAGCCCATAATTTAGTATATGAATCTTACTGAATGACCAGAGGAAGCAAATCTTTGGTCTGTTACCCTTTTAATAATTATTCAATAACCCCCGATTTAATCCTCAATCACAATAGGATTGTACTCAGCATCCATATACTGGTAGAATACGTCAGCACACTCCACAAGTCCAGTTTCAGCAACATACTGAGACCAATACTCAACCATCTGTTTTAATCTCTCCGGTTCATTCTCAGCTAAATCAGTGGTTTCCCCCGGATCCTCGTCGAGATTGAAAAGCTGCCATTTGTCTGGTCCCATGGGCTTGGGAATAAAGAGTGCTTTATACTTTCCCTTTCTAATTGCCTGCTGAGCGAAGAGCTCCCATCCCGTGACAGTTTCCTCGTCGTGGACATGGCCAGCTCGTCCAATCAAATAATCCTTCCACGACTTTCCTCTTGGGGTCACCACCTTTCTATTTCTGAAGGTCTCTCCAGGATGTGATACTCCGGCTATATCGAGAATAGTAGGCAAGATATCCATCACAGTATTAAACCCGTGACGCACGGCTCCCTTGTCGTTAATCAAGTTTGGATGGTGTACTATAAGCGGACATCTAATTCCGCCTTCACTGGCCCACATCTTGTACATGTATGCTGGAGCAGTCGCTGCCTGAGCCCACTGGTCTGAATACCATACGAAACTGTTTGCTTTTCCAATATTGTCGAACGTGTTATCATAATACTTCTCCACGTTGGTTTCGAACTTCTCATTCCAGAGCGGTAACGCCTCCATCATCATGCCTTCAGCTCCGTTATCAGACATGAAAAGAATGAAGGTGCTCTCCAATTCGTTGGTCTTTTCCAATTGGTCAATTACTCGCCCAATGTTCTGGTCCAAAATGTCCACCATGGCAGCATAGACTTCCATGATTCTAGCCTCGAATTTCCTTTCATCTTCTGTCAAATCAGCCCAAGCTTTATCTCTCTGGGTCTCCACGTTGTGAGGAGTGACTCCATCTGGAATAATTCCATTCTTCACAGCATTTGCCAATCTCTGCTTTCTTAATATTGCTGGTCCATCATCATATCTTCCCTTGTACTTGGAAATGACCTCTTCGTGGGCTTGGAATGGCCAATGGGGAGCCGTGTATGTTAAGAAGCCGAAAAACGGCCGCTCATCACGCACATCGTCTTGTAAGAACTCAATAAATTTGTTTGTGAAGGAATCTGTGCTGTAATAGTCGTCACCCAAATCAAAGGGGTTTAGGGACTTGCCATTTTCCTCAAAGAGCGGTTTCATGAACTGAATGGTGTCGCCGGTATTCTCATCAATCGGAAAGTACTTGTAATGGTTACCGGCTCCGGGCAACAATGAAAACGACCTTTCAAATCCTCTTTTCGAGGGCCAGTACTCTTTGGTGAATCCCAAATGCCACTTTCCACTGATGAAGTTGTAGTAGCCCGCATCCTGGAGAATTTCAGGGAGTGCAGCCACTCTGAAGTTCAAGTAGCCTTCGTATCCCGGCTTTCCAGCAAACTTTTCCGGGATTTGCCTTGCAAACTCCGCCATTTGGCCCAACCCAGCAATATGATTGTCAGTTCCAGAAAGAAGCATAGATCTGGTTGGCGAACAGGCAGATGCCGTATGAAAATCGGTGAATCTTAGTCCATTCTTGGCTAATCTGTTGAGATTGGGAGTGTCGATCTCTCCACCGAAAGGAGAAGTGTCGGTAAAGCCCAAGTCATCAGCTACAATGACAATGAAGTTTGGTCTTTTCGATTTAGTCATGAATAAGAATGTTCGTCATCGACTTAAAATGGCATTGTTCAGTGGCTATTTATGTAGCGACTGCAGAGTGTAGCGTGAGTTGTGGCTCAAATTACGAAGAGAGCTAAGGAAAAAGACCCAATGGGGAAAATGTCCGAGGACTAGTTACTGTCGAAGAATTTCATGATTTTGACGACTAGAGAAGCTTCCTCTGCATCACAATAGTTCCAGTTTATTGATAGAATTTCCTTGCTGATTTCGTAGATTTCAATATAGGAGTATGTGAAAGTTTATTTGGAGGTAGCGTTGAGCTTTCAAAATGGAATGTCATTAAAGTTTGGCTATGTTTCTTGTTGCTTGTTATGCAAGGACCATCAGGATTTTTACTATTAGCCTGTCCATTGTCAAAAAAATTGTCAGAACAATCTGTATGTTAGATGCTGGTAGGAGGGGCGGGAAGCCTAAATCAGGAGTCAGGAAGCGGACTACAAATCGTTTGAGGTTAAGCCACATAACTGATACTAGTAGGTGTGAAGAAAATCGTGTTGTCATTCTACTCGATAGTGATGAACTTCCATCGATTCAATAAGTTTTAATTCCAGCGAACTAATACATGCAAGAATAAGAAGGCAAGTCTCCAAGAACTTTCATGTAGACTATATTGTAGCAAATAATTAGGCTTCATGTTTTCTACAGCTGGATTTGTTTCTTGCATATAGTTATAATTTGCCTCATATAGTGCCTACATCCTTTCTGCGCAAACTTGGCCTGGCTAGCTCAATGGCTAGAGCGTGTGACTTTTAATCACAAGGTTGCGGGTTCGACCCCCGCGTCGGGCTGAATTTTTTTTTTTTGATTTTATCGTTTATTTTGTAGACCACACTATTGTTTAAATTTTATTGTTGTTTTCAGATAGCATCAATTAGTATATGGATATTCTTCATCTACATTGAGGAGTAGACTGATTTGAGAAAAGTGATCTTGTGGGCACTAGCTTCCATCACACATGAAACATTTAGCATATCTCAATAAGGCTTCTCAAGACGGCTCAGGAGTAATCGATTTTCTAAAGTTGTTAAGTGCCTGAAGATTGGCATGACAATTTCCTGACCATGAAGTAGATAGTTATAGTCATAGTATATGGTCGCATGCCCTCCAATGCGCTCACTGAAATAAGTCTGTATACTTTCTCTCTTGCATTGTCATTTACTTTATTGGTCATTTATTTCAATTTCTGGTTGTCTCTATTATTTCTACCACTTCCTCAAGTAAGTTTCTTTCTCCACACTTCACCGCATTCTTAATTTTTCTTGATTTCGCAGCCAAATCCAATTAAATCAAAAATCACCACACCAACACAAATTCTTTCCTTTTTCCCTCTCTATCTACCCAATTCTAACCCAAAATCTCCACAACTCCATAACTTCCACTTTCCCCATTTCCGTCGCCTTTTCCACCCAATAGAATCCGGCCCTTTTCCTCTGACTCATAATCGCACAGATACCAGATCACCCAGTACAGGAACAACCACCGTGAAAATTTATCGCCAGGCCATACTCATCTCTCCACACATCATGTCTATGTTCCAATCATGCAGACTCGCTAAGGGCTTGCGCACATTCGCCACATCGACGTCTCTACTTCGTGGACAAAATTTGACTGAGAAAATCGTCCAAAACTATGCTGTGGGACTTCCTCAGGGCAAGAAGGTATTCAGTGGAGATTACGTCTCCATCAAGCCAGCCCACTGCATGTCCCATGACAACTCCTGGCCCGTTGCTACCAAATTTATGGGATTAGGTGCCAAAAAAGTGAAGGACAACCGCCAGATTGTGTGCACTTTGGACCACGATGTCCAGAACAAGTCTGAAAAGAACTTGGAGAAGTACCATAACATCGAGAAGTTTGCTGGCGAACAGGGCATTGATTTCTACCCAGCAGGCAGAGGTATTGGCCACCAGATCATGATTGAAGAGGGCTATGCTTTTCCATTGAACTTGACAGTTGCATCTGATTCTCACTCCAATACTTATGGAGGTGTGGGATCATTGGGAACTCCGATTGTAAGAACGGACGCTGCGTCGATCTGGGCCACGGGCCAGACCTGGTGGCAGATTCCACCTGTGGCCAGAGTGGAGTTGGTGGGCGAGTTGCCTAAAGGTGTCACTGGTAAGGATGTTATTGTGGCATTGTGTGGAATCTTCAACAACGACGAGGTTTTGAACCACGCCATCGAGTTTGTTGGAGAGGGCGTTCCAAAATTGTCTGTGGACTACAGATTGACCATCGCCAATATGACCACCGAGTGGGGTGCGTTGTCTGGTTTGTTTCCAGTGGACGATACTTTGGTGGAGTTTTACAAGGAGAGAATCACGAAGTTGCCGCAACCACACCCTCGTGTGAACACCGAAACTGTCGCTGAGCTCGATCAGAACAAGGTGGCTTCGGATTCAGATGCCGTTTATGCCAAGCATTTGAAGATCGACTTGTCGTCGCTCTCTCCATACATTTCCGGCCCCAACTCGGTCAAGGTGTCCAACTCGCTAGCAGACTTGTCGGCCAAGGATATCAAGATCAATAAGGCATACTTGGTGTCTTGCACGAACTCGAGATTGAGTGATATCAAGGCTGCTGCCGACATCATCAAGGGCCATAAGGTCGCCGACGGAGTGGAATTCTACGTGGCTGCTGCATCGTCCAATGTCCAGAAGGATGCCGAGGCTATTGGAGCCTGGAAGGACATTTTGGACGCCGGAGCCATTCCTCTTCCTGCTGGATGTGGTCCATGTATCGGATTGGGAGCTGGATTGTTGAAGGAGGGCGAGGTGGGAATTTCTGCCACAAACAGAAACTTCAAGGGCCGGATGGGTTCGAAGGATGCATTGGCATATTTGGCATCGCCGGAAGTGGTTGCAGCATCTGCTGTTTTGGGTAAGATTGGAGGCCCCGAGGAGATTGGTGGAGGTGCCGTCAAATCTTCGTCGGACATTGTGAAGTCTGTGGAGGTAACGTCACCACCAGCTTCTTCAGATGATTCTGGAGCCGTGGAGGTGTTGGACGGTTTCCCCAAGACCATTGAAGGTGAGTTGATCTTGTGTGATGCTGACAACATCAACACCGACGGTATTTACCCAGGTAAGTACACCTACCAGGATGATATTCCCAAGGAGAAGATGGCAGAGGTGTGTATGGAGAACTACGACGGAGAGTTCAAGAACAAGACCAAGGCCAGCGATATTATCATCTCCGGTTACAATTTCGGTACTGGATCATCAAGAGAGCAGGCTGCCACATGTATTTTGGCCAGAGGCATGAAGTTGGTTGTTGCCGGATCGTTTGGTAACATTTTCTCCAGAAACTCCATCAACAACGCCTTGTTGACGTTGGAGATCCCTGCATTGATCAACCAGTTGAGAGAGAAGTACAAGGGTGCAAATGAATTGACGATTAGAACCGGGTGGTTTTTGAAGTGGGATGTTACCAAGGCACTTGTGACTGTCAAGGATTCGGAGGGAAACGTTGTTCTTGAGCAGAAAGTTGGTGAGCTTGGTACGAATTTGCAAGATATCATTGTGAAGGGAGGACTCGAAGGATGGGTGCGTTCGGAGCTTGCCAGCCAGGAGTAGTTGTAGAATTTCCTAGTAATATAGTTTATCGACAGCTTGGGGCTAATCTTGAGATGAAAACAAACAATTAGCGGTGTATCTAAATTGCAAGTTCACTTGGATGCTTCAATGGAGTACTGGTTTAATTTTAAGGAAGAGAGAATCCGAAACTACTGGGAAAAATATGAAAGAAATGATGTCGGCCACTGCTATAGTTAAAAAAACTGTGCCAGAAAAAAGAAGGGGGCGAGCTGGGAATTGAACCCAGGGCCTCTCGCATGCTTGTATGTCAGTTTAGTTTACCAAACCGTCGCCCAAAGCGAGAATCATACCACTAGACCACACGCCCGAATCTGGAAGCTTCTCAATGCCTTTTGTTATGACAGATATCTTGGAATGCTCATTCTGACAAATCTGTGATCATATGAGATTATTTAGTGATTCAAGTTGAGAGACAAGATTTAGTGTGTACGTATTGGTGTTGTTGATTACATTACCAGCTTTTTAGCTATGATTCGGACACTCACATTTTCTACGGTTCAGCGTGGTTGAAGGATCGGAAGAGCACCTCAAATTGCAGTTGTTCGCTCGCGATCACTGTCTGGAACCTTATCTGGTGCACTCAGAGCAGACTGTTCCCTGGCACGCACTACTTTTAGGCAATACTGTCCCGTTCAGCGAGGACCCGACGAAATCCACCCGTGATCATTTACGGGACTCGGACTTTTTTACTCCTCAGGAACATGCGTATCTCGAAGCTTGGTTTACCATCGTGGAGCCGCTCTTCGTGAATAATGACAGGTGCCAATTGTTTCCCACTACTCAATTTGCGACCCTGATGAAAGACCCTGTGCGCATTGAAACTGTGCAAAGCCGCATCAAGGACTATTCCATTGAATTATTCAAGAGCTACAGTCACAAGTACCATGAAACGCATTCCCAAGTTCGCCGTTGTCCAGCGTTGAGTCCGTTGGTTACACGAAAACTCAATTGGACCGACTTCTGGAAGGACCTCAAGACATCTGCCTACAGCCTCACTGCTCGGGTAGATAATATTCGCTGTTTCAACTTGGGTATGTTCTTTTATCAGACTAAGCGCCCTGGTCAACCGAATGTCTGCTGTTTATGCTTGCAGCCGATTCCCGCTTCTCCAGTGGTCCATGATTCCTCAATAGCTCATGTTTACCTTGGATGTCCTGTTTCAGGGCGTGTTTGGACATATCTTCACTTACCCGAAGGTCTCAGATGTGCGAACGTCGTAGTAGGCCGTTATTCTTCAAAGCCAACAATTAGCTTTAACTATCTGCAGCTTGATAAGTATCTTTATATTGTCCAACGTCTCAATTACGCTCGACGAACTCGTTGGGTGGCGTATCCTCTGGATGCCCTCCCTGAGTTAACCGAGCCCGAGTTGATGCATTGGATACGGTTTTATACGCTGCAGTATAGATAGCTGCTAGTTTCGATTAGCGGTACAAGCTTTTCACACCTTCTTTTTTGGCCTTTTCTCAGTCTTTCTGGATTCTTTTTCGGATTATTTTTCAGTTTCTTCATGAGGGGTTTTTTTGTTTTTCATTTCCCCTGGTTTTTAGTTGTATGTGGTAATTAGTAATTAGTTATTAGTTATTAGTTATAATGTATAATCTTGATTCGTAAAAAAAAAAAAAAAAAATCCGCATGTGCTGAATATATGATGTGCGACGTACGTGAATGGATCCACATCCGGATCAGCGGTTTATAAGCTGCAGTATAGATAGCTGCTAATTTTGAATATCGGTATAAGCTAGTTCAATCTTCCTCTTTTTCATTTTGTCTGGTTTTTTGCGGAATATTCTACACTTTCTTCAGGAGGGGTTTTGTTTTTCCCTTCTCCTGGTTGCAACTATATGTTGTAATCAGTTATTAGTTAATAGTTATAATGTATAATCTAGACTCCTAAAGAAAGAATAAAAATTCCGGGTCAAAAGGTCAACATCTTTCGAATACATCGTGGATTTGTCGATCTGTAGAGTACATGAAATTACCTGCCGGAGGCATGAATGTTACTTACATACCAAACCCACGTCTTTTCAATTTATTAGTTAGAATCTGTATCATTCTGGCCACCCATGATGATAATGAAAGAAGACTGAAAGAAAAATTATTATAGGCTGGCCTTCTATTCTATGAAACAAAAGGAAGTCAAAAGTAAATGCCGAAATTGATCTTGTGACATTCACCGCAAATCTTAAAAAGTTCTGTATTGTGGGAATGGTGGATGGAGCCCTCATCGATTCAATAGGATAATTAAAAAGTTTCCCAGAAGTAGTCAAAAAGAAAAGAAAGTTCAGAAGTATAACCAGGAAGTGTAATATAGGCTTTGCGGGAGCCTTCCGTAACCAATTCGTGGTGCCGTCAATACTCATTTACATAATGTGATTCCCCACAAACCAATAAATTCTTTCGGAACGGAATCCAAGCCGATGCCCTCTTTCCCAGTCACAGCAAATCCACCTATCCACTTCTTGCTATTATTTTTCTTGTGATTGCTGCTTCGGGCTTTACCACTAGCGCTGGAGTGACCTTTCCGGCAGGATAGTTCCGATTGTCTATTTTCTTATGGTGGTATTGTTACATGGCGGGAAGTGCAGTTAAGAAAAGCTACAGGCAGAACACGGATTATCCTACTGCAGCAAGCGGAGAAGAGATGTCATTTGTGTTGGTAGCACTGGCTATATATATGGTTTCGCGATTGAGCTAATGAGCCGAAGTCGGCAGATGCTTAACTACGCTTAGAATGGTGGTGTTTGGAACCTCACCCCACAATCAATGCGGGGATACCTTCGATTTGTTCGGCGACGTTAAACATGTCAGGTGGTTTTTTAGTTGATGTTCTTGTACATCTGGTAGTTAAAAAAGGTTCGTATGAGTTGCACTTTTTGATGCACCTTGTTCACGAATCGAATCACCCCTTCTGAAATTGTAAGAACAAAAAGCAAGCAGCTCATCAAACAGTAGATGGCTGTATCTACTATCAGCAGTAGTTGATTGTTGCCATATTGGTCGTACATTCGAGACAATAATGACATCGGATACCATAGTATGGCCCAGTAGGTTTCTAGTATGCTGAAGGTGGCAGGTTCCACCACTGGTTGGGTGTAGTTGGTCATTATGGATTAGGGCAGGAAATGTGACATATTCCAAGTTTTTATAACGTTGCCGATTTTCAAAAGCAATATTAGTCAACAGTTCCCCACTATTGAATGTGCCACGCACATCATGCATTCTGCAGTTGCCATTGCAACCACTGAATGTTCGGTCACCTCTCTGCAGGGCTACTGCTCCATTCCGCTAAAAAGCAAATAATGCTTATTCTTGATCTCGTGGTAATAGGTGCTCCACCCGCTGCTTAGACTGTTGCTGTTGGTGAGAGCACGGTTGATCGCCTTGGACAACTTGATCACCGACCGGAGAGTGTTCTCGTAACTCTCCAGCTCCTGCGCACTGGCCTTGCTTCGGAGTTTCTTGTTGATCACCTTGGTGAGCGAGGCGATCAACTCATGCTGGTTAGTAATCCTGGTCAAAATGTTTTCGTCATTCTGAATAAGCTGGAGCAAGTTCAAAACGGTCAAGTTAACAATATCGCTCTCCGGGTCAGGGAGCCCTTTCACCAGTAACACTTCAAACATTTGCACCTGATCCACCACACTCATGTCCTTCTCCATCTTGTCTGTATCCACACTAATAATAGCACTCAACAACTCAAAGCTCAATTTGCGAACTTCAAGTCCTTCGTCCACAACGTATTTGTAAGGACCCATGGGAATAACTTTCTTGAACTCTTCCTTGGCTGTCAACTCATTGTAGATTCTTGGAAGAATTACGTCGTTGATTATTCCCGACAAAGAAACGCTCTTGCTGTAGATACAGGTAAGCAACGTACTTACAATGGCCTGCTTCAATTCAAGATTGAGTATAGATAGGAAGTTCAACATTTTCCCAATCAACTCGATGTTAAAGTCGTCGTGAGTGGTGCTAAGAAGCCTCTTGATAATCACAACGGCAGTGTAAACCATGAACTCGTTGCACACATCACCGGAATTCTGATCTAAAATGTGCAAGATCCTGTTCTGGTAGTTCTCTGATGGATCAAGATCTGCTACTTGGCTCAATACCAGCCCTGCCAACTTCAATTCGGAAACATCTGCATGGGTCAAGTTCCCTTCTCTCGAACTAAGAACTTGGATAATTCTATCCCAAATGAAAGTACCAGTTTTGTCTTGCACAGAATTCTCCTTCAATACCTGCTTGATTGAAACCAAAATTAGACTTCCTTTGTTTCGTTCGTCTCTGATAGATGTCAGGTAGCATTCCAATAAGGTAGGCAAATATCTCTCCAAGTCTCTGGTAATGCACAATCCCAATGCTCTGGCTGCGGCCAAACAAACTTGTTCGTTGGCATCGGAATTAAGGATCGTGAAAAAATCATCAAATGTGATCTTGGCGCAAGTTGATTTTAAAGAGATGCAGCCCAAATAATGAATATCAAAGATTATTCTCTCCAAAGGAACAGACAGGTCACCTTCATGAGCAAACAGGATGAGTTCTTCTTGCGCATTATTAACTTTGTCCAAGAGGTTACTCAGCAAAGTAATCATAGACAAAATCTTAGAACTGATGAAGTTCTTGAGAGTAAGGTTCGAAATTCCAATTGCAAACAATTCATCCTTGGGCACAACACTATGTTTGGTCAATTGTGATACCAAGTACTCGACAGAACTCAAGTCCACATCGTCAACATCAGCGAACTTAGGATTAATAATCTTGACAATGAGATTCTCAAAATATGCACCTTCTGCTGGAATGATATCCAACGAGTGGCCAAGAATGCGCAAGCCCTTGTTAACAAGATTCAAGTCATTAGAGACCTGAAGAAGCTCGAAAATATTTGTTGACAATGCAGCTAATTCCTCAGAGTCTCCGCGATGGTCTGTTTTGTCGAAAATTGTATCCAATAAAACCAAGGAACTCGAATATAAGCTTGCGTCACTAGAACCCAAGTAAGTATTGAGCTTTTCCACAATCAAATTGCAGAGTTCCTGGGACGAGAACAACTCTGGTTTCTTCTTGCACACAGTGATCAAGTTGTCGATGGTGAAATTGACAGTAACCTCATAATTCAAGCTCTGTTGAAACGTGTCAATGGCATTGACAAGATTTTCAGGCGAGACTTCAAGGTTAACGACAAAAGAGGTCAAGGTACTGAGGAGGTTCTGTCTGACATCACTAGAGAGCTGTTTCAGATTGGCATTGGTAGCAAACGATGAAAAGAAATCCTTGTTGAGCACAGCCTCATATTCGACATTTCCGGAAACAAGCTCGAAAAGCAATCTGCACACGAATAGGATATCCCCGATGTATCCATGATAAGAGGTCGAGTCGTGCAAAGAACTCCTCAAGTCGCCAATAATGTAGTTCAAGAGCGAGGTTGGAATCGAATCAAGATCGAAGTTGCTCAAGATAACTCTGAACAACCGAACAAGATCGGGATACACCTTCAAGGTCAACTTAAAGGCCGAAAGACGATCATACAAGGTTTGGAGAAAGGAGTCGGAGAGTGAGTTGGCAGCTCCAGAGATTAAACTCTCAATCAATGCCTTGGTGCTAGAGAAACGGCTAATATTCTTGGCGGTGAGGAGATAGTCGAAGATCTGGGCCTCATATTCTCCACAATACTTGTCACATAATCGAGCATATGGAGTCTTCCCACGGTTTCCATCAGTAGCCATACTAATGTCCGAATTAGCTCTGGACCTAGAAGTGGTTTTCTCACAGGTTTTAGTCACCAAAATCCCAGAAACCGTGATGGCTTCGGAGGAAACCGTATCGTTTCTGTCGCTGAGTGCTTTGACTAACAACTCAATCAATTCCTCATCAAAAACAACGGAAATGAACTGCGGGAAAGAAATGATCAAATTCTTCAACAAAGCAATTGCCTGCAAACGCAACCTGGCCGCCAATCCATCATTTTCGCCCCCGTCCTCAAATTGCTCAATTTCCTCCTCATCATCGGAAAAGTCCACCATAGATCCGTCGTCATCCGAATATTCATCGGGATCCTGGTCGAGCAATGGATCGTAAACAATCGATTTGTTGATAGTCTCAACCACTGTGGCAGCATACTTGACAGCAAAAATGTCATAGGGAATACAAACCACCAAGCTGGAAAGAGTGATCAATGCATCTTCCCTGACCAGGTTTGTAGCCACAAGAACATCGATATCCAAATTTTCAACATCAATGGCTTCGTCGAGCCCATCCAAGTCGACCTTGCCCATGATGAAGTCAAAAATGCCTTGCGTGGCGTCGTCCAGCAACACATTTTCCTTTGCTTTTTTGACATGTACCAATACCACCTGGAACAAAGTCAAGCAGATGTTTTCAGCGGACTTGTTACTACTCGATTGTAGATATCCATTGCTGATATCAGAAAAGACCTTATCGTAGAAAGATATCTGCTCCAGAGTTGAGGATGAGTCCACATATTGCAATGCACATTCGATGGCCATTATAGATCTTTTGCTGATGATTCCAGACTCCTTGTATGCTCCATTGACCAAAGAGGTGACCATGGATGACAACTCTGCCAATGTCAAGGTGGAACCCAAGTTATTGATCAAATCAATCAAAATCTCGATATTGTCGATGGTGAAGATGGTGTTGCTGGCGAACAATAAGGGCAAGAGCAAGTCTACAATCTCACGCGACAATTGCTTGCTGAATCTGGAGTGGGATTCGTTGAAAATCGACCGCAATGCTAAGTTGGGTACCGATGTAGTGAACTTGGAAGTGTTTGAGGCTTGATTTACCTCCGTGAACAACCTGGAAACGACATCTACAACCTCTTGGTCTTCAATGTGACGAACCATAGGAGCAAACGACTTGACGGCCTGATTCTGGACCTCAGTGGCCGAATCAGAGAGTAAGTCAAATAAAATGGGTATGAATGTGGAGACGAATCTGACTTGAACTTTTGGATCGTTGATGTTTTTTTGGAAATCTTCCAACGCCATGTACCGAAGGTCCGGATCGACATCCCGGGCTCTGTCCTCCAATTGTTTGATGTTGAAGGTGGACATTGTTGGCTGGAATAAAGAGTAAGTTAGACGGAAATATGGGTCATAATGGTGGATGTACGGATGTACGATATTACACTTACAGTTAGTAGAATTCGTACCAGCGAGAGTTTTGTGGTATGTCTGATGGTTATAAACTATGCATATGCTAGGAGAAATCGTTAGTGGCGGGGAGGAGAAGAGATTACTTCTTGTGCTTTCTATCCTTTTTCTTTTCCTTTTTGACCTTCTCCTTCTTCTCAGTCTTTTCCTTCTTCTCAGTCTTTTCCTTCTTCTCAGTCTTTTCCTTTTTCTCTGGTTTTTCCTTTTTATCTTTCTTTTCCTTCTTCTTCGTGTTCTCTTGCTCATTCTCTATCTTCTCTCCCTCCTCCGTGCTGTACTGGTAGTCCTCGACTTCAATATCTTCAATGACCAAATTATCACTTTCTTCTCTTTGGGCTTCATTTGCCATATTGTTCACTTCAACCTCCTCTGGCTGCTCATTCTTCTTCTCTTTCTCTTTCTCTTCCTCTTTTTCTTCCTCTTTTTCTTCCTCTTTCTCTTCCTCCACTTCAACACCCTTGATTTCGATATCCTCATCCAAACTGTTCAAGAGCTTTTTGCACCTGATCGCATACTCTCTCAGGGGCCCAGGCTCTTCCTTCTCTTCTTCCTTCTTTTCCTGCTTCTCTTCCTGTGCCTCACCCTCACTCTTATCTCCGTACAACTCAGCATTCACCTTATCCTCAATCTGCTGGGCTTCCTTATTCCATTCCTCCACCACTTTCTTCAAATCTATAACCAACCGCTCACGCGCACCTCCTTGTAATCCCTCCACATACACCACTAGAGACTTCTCGTAACTGTGAGGAATCTCCCTGATATTCTTGAGAATCCAGTTCTGTTTCTGCTTACTGAACTTCCACTTTTCTCTCTCGTCAGAATACTGGCGCAAGTATGCCAATTGGTCCTTTTCTGGAGGGGCTGCTCTCTCAGATTTGGGTAGTTTGACTCTCTTTGGAGGTTTCTTGGCCTTATTGGTAGTTTTGACCTCCTCTCGCTTTCTCTTCTTGTTGAGTTTCTTAGCTAATTTGTTGGTAACGGCATCATGTTCCAAATGCGTAGTGGTATTGAGAGGATCATTCTCAACTTCGTCTTTGACCTGAAGGCCCAAACGCTTCCAAGCAGGGACGGTACTCATTATATTTTTGAAGTAACGTAGATTTTGGAGATCAAGATGAGCGATGAGGCCAGTAGTGCATAGACCGATAGGTGAAGTGGTTGAAGATTAGAAACCTTTTGGTAGAAATTGGAGAAATATTAATATGATAACCGGAAATCTATTTGATTATTGATAGTTCTTCAGGATATGGGTGATATTTGAGTGAGTTGACCGTCAGCAAGATTTCTGTTTGTCGTCCATAGTTAAGGCTTCGGTGTTGATGGTGTTTCATAAGAGACCAAAACTCCTCGGGAAAAAAAAAAATATCAGAGCACTATCCCAAATTCAATCATTTTAATGATAATTTCTATGAATACCTCACTTTCCCTCTGAAATTCCAACGGTTGATGGGCATCTCGTTGTGGGGTCTGCCTGCAGTACCGCACTATAAAAACATCAATGTCCGCACTTTTTCTTCTCTAGACAAGTAATATACATCTTATAATATTTCCCTGTAGCATTTGCAGATGTAGGGCGCCGGAGTATTCCGGACCCGGCACACGGCGCAGTCATCGCTGCGTGCACTTCACATCGAGCTAGATCAATGACACATGGTTTGAGTCCACCTCGAGGAATCACTTGTGGTGGATATAGAGATTGTGTACATTACAACGTAAGCATTTATAACGAAATGTCATTCACAGAATAGCATTACAACGAAAGCGCATGGCCAATGAGTCTCTTGTAGCCATCCACAGCATCCAAGAGATCCTGATTGGACACAAACTCATCGTCGCCATGAGCTACATGAATAGATCCTGGCCCGTACAAAAATCTCTTCTTCAATGGAAGAGTGAGGTTGGGCACATCGGTAGTGTAGGCGACAACAATGGAGTCGAAACCTGGAACGTCGTAGTCCAAGAATTGTGGACGCAGACCAAAAGATGTTAGAGGTTGGACATGTTCCACTCCGTCAACGACGGAATGGACCAAACGAACGATTTCGTCGAGATCGTCAGCAACACGAATGGCCACGGTAGCCTTTCCATATCCCGGAACAACATTAGCCGCCACACCAGCGTTGATCATGCCGATGTTGATGGTGGAAGGTCCCAAAAGGTCGGACGATGGCAACTCCAAATTTTGCAACTTATACAAAATAGGAACGAGGATTTCCGTAGCAGAAACACCGAGCTCAGGATACCCAGAGTGGGAAGCGTGACCCACTACCTCGATCTCGAAAAGAACAATTCCTTTGTGGCCAATAGCCAACTTGTTTTCGGTGGGCTCACCAAAGATAGCAACACCCCAGCTAGCTCCGAGCCCATCGCTGGCAGCACGCATGCCTGAACCGGAATTTTCCTCTCCAACAACAAATAAGAGCGAAACGTCGCCCTCCTTTAGCTTTCCGCTGGAAATGAGGTCGAGAACAGCGATAATCTGTGTAGCAACAGAACCTTTGGCATCACAGGTTCCTCTGCCACGGATATCGGTTCCGTGGACCAGATAGGGAATAAACGGAGGCACCGTATCGATGTGGGATGTTACCACCACCGAAGTATTTCTCTGGGAGCCCAAATAGGCATAAACGTTGTACCTTTCCGGACCTTCAACTCTCTGCAACTCGACGGTGAATCCGGCACTTTTAAGGTAGGAGCCGAGCCATTGGCCAACTGCGATTTCGCCACCACTAATTGACTGGTGCTCAACCAAGTTGCGGTGGAGCTGGAGCAACGAGTACTTTTTGTCTACCACATAGTCTTGCAAGTTTAAGAATGCGGAGTCCAGTGAATATTGGCTAAGCGAGACAACATTTTGGGTCAGGTCAAACGCAAAGGGGCTGAGGGCGAGTGCTTGAGCAGCAACCACCGATAGAGTGGAGATTTTGGGCCAAAGCATGCGATTGTAGACGAAAGTGGTGAGTTCGGAAAAATTATAGAGATTGCGAAAAGAGATGTGGATTAGGCGAATACGGAATTAGAAAGTTGAGATCCCGCACATAATTCTTTGTGATAACACCTGGGAGATAAATTATGACAGTTCACTGTAACTAGATATGTGGAAAATACTTCGGCGGCTGTGTTAGAACATGTATCTCAGAATAACTATCCGCCACCATTATTCTCTCATGTGTCATTTCCGCTGTTTTAGGGACTTTGCTTTAATTTAGTCCGTTGTTCCGCCGCACAGTATCGAAGGCTCGGAAGTGATTATTATGGAACGGACTCAATGCGCCTTCAGAAACCCATTTCGATGCTCAGCCATTTAGAACCTTGTTGGTGCCAGATGAAATCTCAATATTGGGAAACGGATTCCTTGTTGCAGAATGGGCCAAGGGAGAAATGTGATACCCTTCATGCAGAGTAGCCAAGCTACTTCTGAGCCTGTTAGGAACATATCAAAATGTTCTACATCTTAAAGACTATATTATTAAAAAAATATCCTCTTTGCAAGTCAAATAATGTTCTACATCTTAAAGACTATATTATTAAAAAAATATCCTCTTTGCAAGTCAAATTCTACAGTAAGAACGTGTCTTTTAAGGTTTATAATTGCTGGGAATGAAAGTAGATTACTATGTGAGTCGCTCATTAGCAGCATTGCCTAGCTGTTACAATTGAGTTGCCTATTCCATAAATTCTCATTTCACTTCTTTCTCTTCATTTTGCATCAGTTTCTGCGATTTTGCCCAATTTTCAAACTTCTCCTTCAAGTCTTCAGCTATTTCCTTGGCAGCAGCATCCGAGTCAGACGCATTTTGCATCTTGTCAAACATGTTGGTTATATAGTTAAAGGTGCTGGTGATGTACTGGTCCATGGTGGGATTATCACCGTTGGGGTTTAGAAGGGTACGCACTGCTCCCTCAAATTGCTTGGTTTGCTCGGGGGTGGGTAAGTCGTTAACTTTGGGGGTCTTCTCGTCGTAAGTCATGGTGGTGTTTAAAGTGGCAGAACTGGTTCATATAAATACTTGGGGTCATGTGAAAGGGAGTATTACCGTATTGGGAAATTATCCACTCCGGAAGTATAGCATTAAAACAGTTATCGACAAAGTGCAATTGAGGTGTTCACAAGCCTATTAGGGTCTACTTTGTCTCGCCGAGGTCACCTTCAGCTTTTCCTAGGTTACCTTCGGTTTTACCTGGGTTACCTTCGGTTTTTCCCAAGTTTCCTTCAGCTTTTCCTAGGTTTCCCTCGGTTTTACCCAAGTCACCTTCAGCTTTTGCTAAATTACCTTCTGTTTTTCCTAGATTGCCCTCAGCTTTTCCTAGATTTCCCTCGGTCTTACCAGCACCTTCAACCTTACCGAGGTCACCCTCCGTTTTTCCAACATTACCCTCTGTTTTTCCAACATTACCCTCCGTTTTTCCAACATTACCCTCCGTCTTTCCAACATCGCCCTCGGTCTTTCCAACATTGCCCTCGACCTTTCCGGGACCTTCAGTTTTACCAGCATTGCTTGCATTCATGCTTCCGCTAGTCGTTGGCTTGCTGCCTGCAGCGGAAGCACCCTTGAGATCGCCCAATTCGCCCAATTCTTTCGACATGTTAATAGTTCTTGATGTAGTATTTTGGTTATCAGTGGTTGAAGTTCTTTCCAAATGAAATTACACAAGTAAGGATAGAGCAACTGACCTGCATCTACAAAGCATAAAACATTCACACCTCATCTACCCACCTACTATGCAGAGTAATAGACACGGGTATATAGTAGCTGGGTAGAGATGCCATTATCACGCCCATACTGTAATCTGGCGGTATTTGTCCGGTTTTGTCAGCGTGCATTGGGCATGCGGTGGCTCAGCTGCAACCCCCTGCATGTACTGTCGGTCTCCACGCGAGCAAACATGGTGGTAACCCGGTCGTTGACCGGACATACATCACCAATGGGCCGAGTGTTGGTGGCCGACTGGGACGAAACCATCACCGTGAGTGATACCACAGCGCTCGTGGCAGAGGTGGCCTACGATCACAAACAGCAATTGCCCCCCTTCTCAACCTACTTCAAGATGTACATGGACGCATTGACCGCATACAACTCGCGTTACACCGCAGAGCATGGCGTCGAATATTCGTTACAGAACGAGATCCGGTACCAGAAAGGCTTGAAAGCAGTGGAAATGACTTCAATATCGGCCCTAGAGCACGATGGCTTCTTCTCTGGCTTGACTCGTGATGATTTTGCTAACAAATCTGACGATATCGAGCTCAGGCCCGGTTTTGTGGAGTTTGCCAACAAAATCCTCCAACAAGGCATTCCCCTCTACATTCTCAGTATCAATTGGTGCCAAACGTTGATCGAGGCTACTTTGAAACGCCATGGGGTGCACGGTTGCATAATTCTAGCGAACGACCTCGAAGTTAATTGTGAAGGCATCACCACGGGTCGGTTCGAAATGCCGGATATCCGGACCGGTTATGATAAGATGTTGGAGTTAGACAAAATCCGAGGTTTCCACGGGGACTGCTCCATTGTATATGTTGGGGATAGTCGAGGAGACATTTTGCCGTTGGAAATTGCTGACACGGGCGTGATCATCACTGGGGGCCGTGCCAAGTTGAATTTCAACAACGTTGAAAAGGTTCATGTGGGTGGGCAGTTGCAGGCAGGAATCTGGGAGGCAGAGTGGGGAGAGCTTGATGCAGTGTGGTGAGAAACTACTGCAATGGGATTTTGATGATGAATTAGAATTATAGACATGCCACAAGTGGCGCCAAGAAGTCTAGAGGACACCAGTACATCTGTAGACGAGTGCTAAAGCAGTTGCTGGTTGCATATACATGATTGCGAGCTGATGCAGTTATTGCCGCCAGTTTGTCGTGCCGGCATACGGCTGAACATGAGCTAGCATACCGCCGTGCATAGGCACATACTGCCCGTATACATAACCTGGGTGATTGGCTACTGGGTAGCCCTCTCCCATCACATGGGGATGCACAAGTGGCGACCGATGTGGTCCCAGAACGGGCACCTGCGCTATGGATGGAGGCGTCATCACCCCATTAGGCGGAGGTGGGTACTGGGCCTGGAGTGGCACCTGGCCCTGGTACATGTGTGGTGGTTGGTGAGCCAATTGGTCTTGCAGTGGCCAATGGCGTGGTGGAGGATGAGGGAGCTGTGTTGGTGGGCCCGGCAGTTTATTGGCGGGCTTGAATGGCTGTGCAAGCTGAGGCATTGATTGTGGTGTTCTGACTGGAGGATATGACGGAGGAACCTGCGAGCTGTTAAACTGCTGTGGCTGTGGAGGCATTGGTTGTGCAATGGTTCTAGCCATTGGGTGCATTGAATCAGCTGCCACAGGACCTTCAAATGGTCTGGCAGGAGGGTTGGGACCTCCTTGTGGGGGCTCGGAATATGTAGGCGATCCATAGCCAAGAAACTTATCGCGGCCAGCCGGTTGTACTTGAGGAGACGCACCGGTGCCTTCACGCTTGACGTCGCCGGCGGGCGCCTTATTGGTGCCTTGAACAAAGGCAATGCGCTCCGAGGGTAACAAAGTCACCAAATCACGGAGAAAGTAGTTGGGCACTCCCAGTGGGCGAGTCAACGCTGGAACGGGCCCATTACCCAGCGCGGCAGCTTGCAATTTCTTTGCTCTGTTGAAGTAGTACTCGGCAGTCTCATTGTCGTTGAATGCACGGAAACACATGGCGGCCCTTGAACAGGCATCGGCCGCGTCAGCAAGCTGGTCGTCACAACGCTCGTAGACACAACTCAACCCTTCCCATGCTGCGGCGGTGCCGGGCAGATTCTCGTTCAATTGGAGTCTGAGGGCCTGCGAGTAAGCAGCCAATGCGTCGGGGAGCTGCTTCAACTCCAAATAGAGTTTACCCACTGCCAACCAGGTGATGGGCAGACTCGAGGCGCGTCTCAACGCAACCTGGTAGGAATCGTATGCTGCCCGAGGCGAATCGAGCACGTTATAGGCCATTCCGAGCAAGTACCAAGGCAAGAAGTCGCCCTGAGAGGTGTCGGCCCCTTCGCCGGACTTCTTGGGGTCTTTCAACTCCTGGGGCTCGGCCTCCACAACCTTGGTCAAGAGGTCGATGGCCTTCTGGGCATTTTCCTTGTTGTCATTCAACAAGAGCAAGTACGCATGGGTGATTAGAATCCGAGGAGAAGGACCCACCGCCACTTCTGCCCGCTCACACGCCTCCAAAGCCTCGTCAATACGGTTGGCCCGCTCCTTGGCAGTGGCAAATGCACACCAGAGTGCAATGTACTCGTCGGCCCGTGCCAATGGAGGAGGAGGCAACAGAAGGGTAGCGGTCAACTCGGCAATCAGAAGCTCAATATTGCCGTCGGCAGCGGCAATCGCCGCCAACTCGGCGTGGGCGTTACGGGCGGTTTCTACATCCACTTTGGAGAATTCTGCAAGCAGCAGAGGTAGAAGCAGAAGGCAGTGGGTCAAGGCATTGGCCGCTTGACCGCGAGCGCCTGCTCGAATTAGAGTTTGTGCCAGCAAAAGACTAAGCGCCGGGTCATTCGGAGTAAGCAGCATGGCCAGCTGAATCAGCTGATGGGCCTGTTCGTTGAGCCCAACCAATAAATAACATTCGGTGAGTTCTCGGTAGTACTTCAGGCTCTTGGTGAGATCGGGATACTTTTCGGCGGCTTTAGTGAGCCGCTGGATCGATGTCTGCGACCCCACCGTTTCGTTGGCGCTGATATCGTTCATTCGGAGCAGGTAGCTCCAGCCAATGAGCGCCTCCACCGATGCTGGCGTATGGGTAAGGGCCGATTCAAACAGTTTCATTGCCACCCCAATCATGCCGATGGTGATGGCACAGTTTCCCATGGCGATCCATGTTTCGGAAGTCTGGATAGGATATGAAAGATGCAGTGTTGATGGTCGCGGATGGCTAAGGCGTTTCAATACTTTGGGGGACGTGGATGCGGATCGTTTGCCCATGATGGCGGGTAAAATTATGAGGAAAGACGGTGGGGATTAAAAATGGAAAGGTGGAGCCCGGAAGATTTGGCGATGCAGTGGGAGGAAGAATAAGGAGTTGGTTGCGGAAGTGCGACGGCGGTGGCGACAAGGGGTGGGAGGTCAGGAAAAAACTAGTATAAGGAAAAAAACTAGTTGGGCTGAGGTTGTGAGGGAACTAATTGCGAAAAGGTTAGTTTGAACGAGCAAGAAATCAGGTGCATGACAATGAATGGAGGTGCAGCATGCATGCAGCAGTGTGATGGGCAATGCTGTGCGCCCGCATGTGCATGACGACAAATAACCTTGTGCGCACAAGTGGGAAACCATTCGGAGGCGCGGGCCCCTTCTGGTACTTTTACTTGCCCTGTTATTCTTCACCCCGGGAACTGTGGGTCATTGTGTGGGTAACGCAGACTACTGGACACACATGGAGATCCTAGTTTTTCTTGGTCTTGTCCATTATCTCGTTTATCTTTGTGCATACACCCAAAGATACTATATATTCTGCTTCTAGTTGGTATGCGGTGGATCGGTCCGATTTTTTCGATCCGGAATTCTACACTCCTTTTCCATGGATAATAGCAACATTGCATCTTCGAAATAATGGTAATAGTAAATTCTCCTCCCATCTTGTTCGGTTGTTGAGAGTACCACATTTCTTCAGTTATTCTATATCAACGATCATTGTCCTTTCCTATTTTGGGTATGCCGTCCAAAGCTTATTTATTGATGTCCTGTTGAAATTCGGGAAATCGGTAAACTTTCCTATTGCAATAAAGTGCCGATTTCCGATAATTTCTTCGGCGGTCTCCGTTATCATTTTAGACGCTTACATATAATACCATCTTAATCGTCTCTGAACAATAGAAGTTGTCGGATTTGGCTAATGGTATGTTAGTGCACGGACATATTTTTCACTGATTTCGCACTAGTTGGAATCGGGATTATTTCAGGACGGAGTTTGCCTGTGGCGTCATTTCGGGACAACAGTTACACATCTTAAATTTTCTATTTCTCCCACCACTCAATTGTCGATGGCTTCATCTATTACATTTTTGTCACTATTATATTTTTGTCACTATTACATCTTAGTGAACATCTGGTTATGTCACCTCGTTGCTATGCGCAAACTGGTTGTAGTTCCGTGATCTCGAACCCATTGGACGTTGTGCATGTTACTATGCAAGATGTTTTTGGATGCATGCTGCCATGCAAATGGTTGACGCAATGTACCTGCACCACTCGCTAGTGCTCCTAGGTGTAAGAACGTCACCATTATAGCAATGTTGTCTAATGTGAACTGACACTCTAACTGGAATCGTAATTACTCACTTTGCAACGCCAGTACGGTGTCCATTCAATTGCTTGGTTATTTTCGTTCTTGGATGCCTCGTTTGCTGATGGCTTGCCTTGGAATGCCCATTATTAGAAATCTGTGGCATGTCAAACAGATGGAGATATAGTTTCTTAGTTTAGAAACAGCGATCAAATTCATGGGATATTTCCAGAAAAGTTAACGCGGTGAGGGATTGGGAGCGAAACTGCAATGTGATCTCGGATATGTTTCATACTTCCGTCAAACAATTCCATTCTCAGTCTCCTCAAGGATATCATTGTGCGCAAATATAGATCGCCAGCAAAACAAACAAGAAATTATTGCCGGCACGCAGAAAATAGTCGAGGTGGAGTGGCCTGCACGATGCATTGTTCGAGATATACCCGCATGTGCAATAATCGGGCGAACGTTTCTTTGCAGACGCATGGCTAACAAATAAAATGATGACCTGTTCTTCCAAGAGAGTATCATGGAGTTCCATGTATGATGATCCCCTGGGTGTTGATTAGCAACGTTTTGTAAACTTCTCCCCTAGCGCCGGTTTGATTGTTATCCTGTCGGCTAGCTGCGGTTAGTCAAGGCACGATATTTACCGGCGTTTGCTGTCTTGATTTACATTGCATGCATCCTTGCGGTTATTGATTCACTTTATTTTGTTACATGCCGAACTGCGCATACTACCGCATTTCGATTATGCGCTAGACATACTGTATGCGCACGACCAGTGAGTACGAGTGCACCTTACCAAATGCGGTATACGGCTATACCTATACTTGGCCGATGCTTGTGAGGATCATTTTTGCTTTGTCGGACTTAAGAGCCATATGTCCAAACCTTTAAGGAAGTCGATACATGATCAGTCTTATAGGAGTGGCTACATCAGAATCCTGTAATTGTTAGTATTGGTCCGAAAATGAGCAAATGGGGTGTTTTTGGCGATGAATTCTACTTACAGTATAACGTTTGACAGCAATGCAATAGTTCGAAAATTCTGGTTGCGTGCGTCATTCTGACTTCATACATGCACGATCCCAAGTGAGTTATGCACTTCATTGTTGTTCCAGAAAATGAGAAAATGGATGAGATTCCGCATGCCGATCACTTTGTTTGCGTACCCCTACGAACTGTAAATGCGGATTTCAGTTGCGGTTCAAAGTGGTTTCTTGTGCGTGTGCTTTAATCAATGGTGCTTTAATGCCCAGCAATTTTATCGTTAGCTTGAAACCAAGCAAATAAAATAATGATCTCTCGCCGAACCTTATGGGCTACCTATATTGTTCTTGATGTTCGAGTATTGGCTTCAATCCGAGATGGTCTTGATATATTCCTCGTACCTTCAGGGGAATGTTTATGTACCAGCCAACTTTTAGAAACATGATTAAAGATCTGCAGTATTGCTGCATGAAGCAATATGCGCAATAGTGGGTCGAAATAATATTGAGTTCCCCGTACGTGCACCAGGAGCATATGGCAAAAAAAAAAAAAAATCCCATATTGAATCGAATCTCTAAATTCCAGAAGTGTGACCTCATGTACAGTTGCTGGAGATAAGTAGGGGGCAAAGTGTGATAGTTTGCCGAGTGGCGCCGTCAAAGCAAAAGATGATTCAATTTGTAGGATGACCGCTCGGATCGCGTGCCCAACCCCTTTTTTGGTGTTAGAGTTTGTTGCTACTTCAGTATGTGTTAAAGTAGTGGTCATGAACATGGGCAAAGTAAAAAAGATGGGATACGCAGCGGCGTACGTCTTCAACCGTAAACGTCAACTTGCAGGATACCCTCCTTGCATAAGTCGAAGTATAATGCAGCTTTGGCGTCAATGTGCATGGAACCACACCACTTTGCCGAGTGAATTCTCATTCGATCATCACGTGATAAATCTCCCGACTGTACGGATCTAACGCCGAAGCTGATGGGTCAAATTGTGAAGTCACGTGGATATCCATCTCTGATTTCACCATGAAAAGGTCATTATTTAGGGTATCTAGACGGCTATGTCTCCTAAGAGTTGGGTCGTATGTTGGGACTTCTCGGCCGGCAATAGTTACACCGATTCGTAGTGTGGCCACCATACCAAACACCCATTTGTCACTGCTCATCGCTGATTCCCTTCTTCCCAAATGTGGATCATGTGGAGTATTGCTCCAGAGCGAAGATCCGGGCAAAAAAGGATATTTTGTGGAAGAGAAAACTGGTAAGAATCTCCAAAACTTTGTCAAAACCGAAGATGCTGTCCACCTGCGGTTTCTACGCACCATGTCTGACGAAGATAAGATGCTACTACTCAATGGAGCATCCATGGGTGTTCCCGACGCCCAAAGTGAACTCACAAAGAAGAAAACTCATAAGGATATCCCGCTGGTGCAATGTACCAGGTGCCGCGATGCGTTGTTCCGGTCCAAGTTTGTTCCTGACCAGTATCACGTCGAAAGTGTAGCTGAGGTGATGGAGACCATTCCTCCCCATGCAAACTTGATCTATGTGGTGAGTGCCACTGATTTCCCAATGTCTATTAATGAAGATGTGTTCAAATATCGTGGATCTAGCACCATGCAATTTGTGGTGACGAAAATGGACCTCTTCTTTGCAAATAAGGCCATGGCAGCAAAGTATGGCCCTCAGTTTTTCCAGGACTACTTCTGGCGAACATACAAGGTCCCTCCAGAAAATGTTTTCTGTGTTTCGGGAACCGTAGATTGGCACACAGACAAATTATTCCTGGCTGTAAAAGACAATCTGTACTTTATTGGCACGGTTAATAGTGGCAAGTCTACTTTGATTCTGGCTCTCATGCATGTTGCAGAAAAACGCAGACAGGGTCTTCCCAACGCCAAGAGGGACCGCAAGATGCAGAAAATAGACGACGTGGCTCTTTCACAAGGAAAACCCACCACTAGACAGGCACTCGCCAAGCACAATGTGGCAGCAATCAAGAAGTTCAAGAAGCTCCACGGCCCCGGAACTTCCTACATGCCAGGGTTCACTCGAGGAAACCTCCCTTTCGAGCTTTCTAGAAATGTCACCATCTACGATGTTCCCGGGTTCTCATCAGCTGCTTCGGCCCAACTCTACGAGTTGATGGATCCAGCAGCCATCAAAAACATTCAGAAGGGTCAGAAAATGCACAAGAAAGGAACATACCAATCACACTACGAAACTGCGAAAGGTGGGCAGGTAGTGACAGTTGGCGGACTCTTTTTCCTCCAGGTTCCGCATGGAGCCATGTTGCAACTCCGCAATGTCATCAATCATAAGATGCACATATTCAAGGATATGGAAAAGGCTCTCTACATGTGGAATCACCCTCATTCCAACCCAGCACTTCAAGATGTGTTTGCGGTGGACCCTACGAAAACATCGTTAGTGAAGTACATCATTCCGTCCTTCTATGGTAGCGTCGATCTCGTGATTCGCTCCGTCGGATATGTTACCATTACTCCTACTGGGAAATTTTCGTCGCAACAGCCTTTCGCGGTATATTTGCCCTCTGGACTTGATGCAATAATCCGTCAACCCATAACGCATTACATTACGCGGACGTTGGCAGGACGAGACGCACAGGGAAACGTTCTTCGGAAAGAAAACTGGAAAGAGAAGAGTGTGACGGAGGTGAAAAGGTACACCGGAAGGCATCCGCTTCTGAGTCGTCTAATTCCGGGTGAAGATGCGGGCACAGATGACGCAGAAGTTATGCGGAAGTACGTGGAAGCTGTTAAGGGGAGTGGGGTGGCCCACGAGACGATATCAGACGCCAATCGTTATGCCAACTGGGTCTAGAGTAGTTGTTGCAAGTGATGCGCTTCTTGACCAAAACCATGTATATATATGCGGGCTATATGCCGCATGCACAATGCATCATCGCCCCGCGTCTTCAGGCATGTACAGGCTGTAACTTCAAGATTCGCTACAGAAACCCCTGGAATAACAAAATATAGCCACAACTGGAAAGCTCATGCAATCCAGCATGCGAACGTGGCTCAGGGCAACCGCTTCCCCATGAGAAATAATGCGAGCCTCCTGCCCTAGTCTCAGCCGGGAGTACGTAAATGCGCGGAGCTGATCGGGGAGGCATGGTGCCTCGCGTCGAAGGAGGCATTGAAAACCGCGGACGTCAACATGAACGTGCATGCAATGCATGAACGAGGCACATCAACAATAGCTTCGTTTCACAAAATTCCATCCCTAACGTCTTCTCGAAGTTTCGGATAGATATCAAATATATACTGGTCCCGTACCTTGCAAATTTCCTGCTCCTCATGATCCGCAGCCAGAGCATCACATTCACCGAAAAACGGAAAACGGGGATCTTGAATTCCCTCCGCAACAGGAAATCATCATCCAAAGACTTGAACGGGTTTCTAAAGTCCAAACCACTCAACCATTCAAATGCACTGAACACAGACGCCGCTACCAAGCGCCACTCCATGGTTATCTCGTTGCCGGATGACAAAGAATATAACGAAAACAAAGAGAACTTCAAACTCAGCTATACTGATAACAATACGAAACACACCGGTAGGCCCGATGCAAGAGGCTCTGAAATAACCATCCTCAAAGATAAACAAGTGTCGCGGAGTTCGCTGAGAATGTTTCAGCCGACACTCACTCCTCCTTCAAGCGAGAGAACATTAGCCACCACGGGCCAGGAGCCATGTGATGTGGTTCTGATGGAAACGCTCAGCTTAGATCCGCTCTCGCCTGGAAACTCCATTGATGTCAAAACAAAGTTGTCCATGTTGACCCCCCTCTCGTTCGAGGATTATGTCACCTATCTCGGGCAATTCGACGATGAACCTTCAACTCCCTCTAAATTGCACCGTACTGTCAACATTAACAACTTGCAAGATTTTCTCAAAAACATGGATGAGCACATAATTCCACTTGGCAACCGGAAGTCGCTTGATGTGGAAGCTTACGAGATCCAACAGTTACAGAGACACTTGAGCAATCAGCGAGACGATTTGCGCATGTACTTGGTGGAGAATGCGATGGTGATGAAGTTTTTTCTGCAGAGTGCTGATGAAGAGTTCCAGCGGCTGGCAAGACACTGGGATGATATCGATACGGACGAGATTTTCAAGTCTGAGAAGTACAACATGGACGAGAACATCCACATGTATATGTGAGGTGGAAATGACAATGGGTAGTATTGAATAAAAGATGAAGAAGGTAAATTGATAGGTTGATAATTCTGTTTTTAAACTTGGCATATTTTTTCGGTTCAGTGAGTTCCATTCTCAATTATCGAATGATTGACCGATAGTTCAGTACGTTTCCTTTTAAATCAAGTTGCTCGGATGGATCGCACTATGAATTAGACCGTATTCATTCGCTTGTTGTTTGTTTAGACTCTTCCAATGCTCGTCAAAAAGTCTCAGATCCACTCTCAATTTATTAGCCTTCTAAACGAAGGCTACAATAGGTTATATTCTTTCTTTGAGTTCTTATCCTTACTACTGGCCATAATCGACGCCCAACTAATCTCTCTTATGATGTCACATCCAAGAATTTTTATCATTTTTATCGTGTAGAACACGTACATGATATAAGTCCCACTTGATATCAGCTGTCTGGTGTGAAGAGGATAATAATCATTCTTGCATTGCAGATGTGACTCTCAAAAAAGTCACTCCAGTATCTAATGGAACATCTACATCGTTAAATGGGAATCTGGATTGAGAGTGAAGTTTTTTACAACAACTGAATAGGGCTTGCTTGATTGAATAAGTATTGGAGAAGCATAGAAGTTTCGTCTTTTTCAAACAGATAGATATGTGTCGATATAGACATTCTATGGTCCAGAAGTGTTGAGAGTAGGTATTGATTTAGTATATTGGCTGGAATTGGAGTATCTCCTACATCGACAGATTTCCTTGGAACGATCACTCTTACAAACTTGAATTATTTCTTCATGCAATTTCCATTGGTGCTGCCCCATTTTCCAATAATGTAGATGACTGAGAATATGGTGATTGATGAGGTTCACAAAGGTGCTGCAAAAAAGTGTCTCAGCTAAACCATTCAATAATAGGAATGAAAATCTCCACTAAACCTCAGTCCGCAACCCGACAAAATGGCAAATTCTCTGATGATAATGGCGCTCCCGAATCTTTACTTTCCCAATTTTCACTCATCCAATCTTCATTTTTGCCAATCCTCGTCCCCTAAATTCAACCTGTTAGTACTACTACCCCATCTCACACCCGTACACCAGAACCATACCAGATCAAAATTTCCTCCATTACTTGAATAATACAAACATGTCTGCTAGAGAAGAGTCCGACGCTGCGGAGTTGCTCTCATCGTTATCGTTGAAGCCTGAGGCTTCTGATGTTGCTACGGAAATCGAGCAGGAATCCCCCGAGAAGGAAGAAGTTACTGAAACCAAAGCTGAAGCGGAAGAAGTTAAAGAACCTGAGGTGGTAAAAGATACGGAGAAAGCCACCGACAAAGAGGCTGGCGAAGTCGCCGACATTAAAGATGAGGCACCCACGGAATCTTCGAATGAGTCCGCTGAATCACCGCAAACTCCATCCACCGAGTCCACCGAACCAGAATCCAAAGAACCAGAATCCAACTTGATCAAATCCACTTTCGAAGTCAAGGTCAAGTTGGCCGACTTGCAGGCGGACCCCAACTCGCCGCTTTTCTCCGTCAAGTCCTTCGACGACCTTGGACTAAGCGCCGAATTGCTCAAGGGTTTGTACGCCATGAAATTCAACAAACCGTCGAAAATCCAGGAAAAGGCATTGCCGCTCTTGTTGAAGAATCCTCCAACAAATATGATTGGCCAGTCGCAGTCGGGAACGGGAAAGACCGCCGCCTTCTCGTTGACGATGTTGTCGAGAGTTGACGAATCATTGCAAGACGTTCAGGCTATCTGTTTGGCCCCCGCTAGAGAACTCGCCAGACAGACGCTTGAAGTGATCCAGACCATGGGCCGTTTTACCAAGGTCACCAGCAGATTGGTCATTCCAGGAACTTATTCCCACGAAACTAGATTCAACGAGCAGATCTTGGTAGGAACGCCAGGAACATTGTTGGACCTCATCAGAAAGAGAAGAGTCAATGTCAAAAACGTCAAGGTGTTTGTTTTGGATGAAGCCGACAACATGTTGGATGCACAGGGATTGGGCGACCAGTGTATTCGCGTAAAGAAGCTGTTGCCAAAGTCGACCCAGCTTGTTTTATTTTCCGCCACTTTCCCCACCGAAGTGAGAGCCTACGCTGAGAAATTTGTGCCCAATGCCAACTCGTTGGAGTTGAAACAGGAGGAATTAAATGTGGACGGCATCAAGCAGTTGTATATGGACTGTGACTCCGAGAAGCACAAGTTCGAGGTGTTGAGCGAGTTATACGGATTGTTGACGATCGGATCCTCCATCATTTTCGTGCAGAGAAAAGCTACCGCCGACCAGTTGTACAGATTAATGACCAATGAGGGCCACAAGGTGTCGGTTTTGCACAGTGACTTGGAGCACAGCGACAGAGACCGGTTGATAGACGATTTCAGGGAGGGAAGATCAAAGGTTTTGATTACCACCAACGTGTTATCTCGTGGTATCGACATTGCCTCGGTGTCGATGGTGGTGAACTACGACTTGCCTGTGGACAAGAGCGGGAGACCCGATCCTTCCACCTACTTGCATAGAATCGGACGTACCGGTAGATTTGGCCGTGTGGGAGTATCGATTTCTTTTGTTCACGACAAGAAGTCTTATGAGGTGTTGCAATCGATCCAGCAGTACTTTGGCAATATTGAGATGACCAGGGTGCCTACCGATGATTGGGATGAGGTGGAGAAGATTGTGAAGAAGGTGATCAAGAGCTGAGGAAGCGTGGGTGAAAATCACATGGTGATTCCATCGTAAGAGATGTAATAGGTTCCATCATGAAAGACCAAGAGCGAATGGTTCATTGTCAGTTGTGGCAAGTGGGATTTCTGAATTAGATGTTAATGTACGCATGTCCATGTGACGAGGTGATCAAGTCAATGTAGGAGACAATATGGCGATGAGAAAAATGTAAGGTAGTTAACCTAAGCAGTTCAGTTAACCTAAGCAGTTCATGCCAGAACCAAATATTGTAGTTTTTCCATTAAACATAAAAGAAATAGCGCCCTCGGTATAGTCCTACGAGAAGACATTGCTATAGGATCAGTCTGGGCGCCGATATTTCCCAAGATCAGGTAATTGACAATAAGAGCAAGTGAATGGAAATTTATGACCAGGAGCATCGAATGGGGTACAATCTATTTCAGATACATGGATAATTCGTCGAATCAAAAGAGTAGCTAATACTTCTAAGTTTTGTTCCTGTCACAATTCACGTCCCCAAATCATCATTTTGCTCCCATCAATATGTATGAGGCTTACTATACTACATGGTTGTTATCATCAACTTCAATACGAAACAGGTTACTTGCTAGCAACCTGCCTGTCTAGAAGTTAGCAAAGCTTTCTACTCCAACTATCATGCTAACTATTTATCCACCTATCGCTCTATGTACACTAGTTCTCAAACACCACCGAAGGCTTGAACCGGCGTGGCGCTCTCTTGGCCGCCACATCCCAATCAATGCAATCCCACAAGTTCTCTAAGTATTGCTGCTTACCAAACACTCCATAATCGGCCAAATACGCCCTCATAGACGCATCGAGCGCAACCAACGGCACCAACTTCTTGTCCAGAAACAAGAGCGCCTCCTCGGCCTCTTCCACCGTTCCCAAAGTCAATGAATCACGCGATGGTGCCACAACTTCCTCGGCATCCAATCCGTCCTGTTCTCTGCGTTCTTGCTGTTTTCTCTTCAACGCAGCCTCCTTGGCGACCTTCTGCTGCTTCACCTTGCTCACCTGTCCCGACCGAATCGAATCGTCCACGATTCCTGCGTTGTAGGTGTTGACCACTGCCAACTTATTAAATGACAAATCCGACCCCGAAACGTTCCGCAACGTCGACTCGGAGTAGGTGGCCTGTGCAACTAACCAGGTGACACCGTCACCCTTGATGCTCTTGGCACTGTTGAGGAAAAGCGTTCTGAATTCGGCAATGGACCCGAACGAATCCACAATCCACTCCACCAACGCCTCGTCGCGCGGTTCGTTGGAAAACTCAGTTGCAGTAGTCGGGGTCTGCAACAACAGCGACTCTGGCGCCATGTATACCCGCAGCTGGCCATCGGCGGCTGTGATGGGCTTCAATGATTCCAAACAGAATTGCAAATTGTGCAACAACGACGCCTGGGCGTGGACTCCCAGCAATGCGGGATTGTTGAATGTAACAGTGATCAACAGGGTCAAGTCTGCAGGCGGATTAGCAACTTTATTTTCCGAAAGCTGCGTGTTCAAGCGATCAACAATGGATTGGCCGCGACCAAACCATAAATCTTGGATGGTTTCGCTCAGGTAGAGCCCGTTGAAGTTCTGGTTGGTGGCCCGGAGATTTTCCAAAAGCGGAATCGTAGGAAGAATGTACGATACCGATCTTTGGGACACCAACGAGCGGGGAGCTGGAGACCTGAACATGTTAGTGGGTGAAAAGTTGGAGCAAGACACTAAAAAAATCTTGAAGTGGTGGTGCGCGCACGACGGTGCACCAGAACTCGACCATGAGACTGCCATGTCGGACTACATGGCGTGCAAAACTCTGCACTCGCTCTAGATGTGGATTCTGTAGTTGGAAGCATCCTATTATCCAGACAGAAATACAGCTCTGTCTCCCAAGTTAATCTATAATACAACGTGTCAGCGAATGGTCACGGCTACGGCGGAGCAACGGTGGGGTCGGTGGGCAACCGGCATGAGAGCGACAGCATCATGATTTGCTTCTCCCGACCTTCAAACTTTTAACTCTTCTCAACAACGAGGAACTGCCACCAGCTTCCTCGTCCGCGAACGATGGCCTGCTGTATTCGCCAGAGTTGTCATGCGACGTTCTTCTAGAAGTAGCTTCGCTTTGGGAGTTCTTGCGGAACTTCTGCACCAATGATTTCTTTCTTCCCAACCCGTTAGATGGTACCGACAAGTGGTCATCTAAACGTGGTGCTGGCGCACCGTCAAGGAATGTAGAAGTACCCAATCCTGCAGTGGTTGGGCCGTGCACTGGTGCTGCCTTCTCATTGGCATCAAACGCCAACACAGAGGGATTCAATCTGGGGGTGTAAGCGGATTGGGGATCGTTCGATGACCTGTTTGTCTTTAAAACTGGAACTTGGATACCCGGGCCAACTTTGCCAACAATCTCATTCTGGTCTTCAGAGAAGTTGCCGTAAGCAAGGTTCATGCGATCATTATTATTCACGCCGGGGCCAAATGCTTTCATGGAATTGTTTGGACCGTCAGCAGGGAACGCCATAACTGGAGCATTCTTTTCGTTTTTGTTTCTGTGCGGGGTACACGCGTCGAAAGGACCATCGTGGTGGAATCTTCCTCCGAAAAACGCACTCACATCCAACTTATCAATGGTATCTAAGTTCTTAGAGTTATGTGGTGGCGCAGCGGCCTTCTTCTTGGAAGGAGACTTTGTTCTGGATGACTTGTGATGGTGTCTGCGTTCTCCGCTACTGCGATGTCTTGCCGAGTCGCTCTGAGAGCGGTGAGGCCTGCTACTTCTCGTACGAGAAGAGGAGGTTTCGTGCTTCTCCTTAGGATACTCTCTAGCAGTGTCGCCTCCGGCTGCTTCTTCGTACGAAGGTGGAGGCGGGGCAGCAGGCTTCTTTTCTCTGGGCACTGGTGGTCTCAGTGGCTTCGGAGCCAGGGTGGGTGGAGGTGGAGGGTCTCTGTGGTGCTTATATTCACCGTTCATTGCAGCTGCAAAGGGATTGTTGGAGCTCATTTTTCTGTGGGAGGTTAGTATGGCAACAAGCTAAAAAAAAGCGGGGGGTTGTAGACGATTATGCCAGTCAACAACAGCCTCAGGCTGAAACCCGCGCCTGCACGTGGCACAGGCGCGCCTTGCTATTCATCAGAAATGCAGCCTTCTAGTCACGAGACCTGTGGAGGCGCATAACTGTGAGGCTTAGCCAACTAGATTAGGGGCAACCATTTGGAGGTGGAGGAACACGACCCAGAGACCATGCACCACCAGCGAAAGTGGGGGTGGATCATAGTGGCCCAATGCGGAAGCGGAATCCAATAATGACTGGAAACAACCGGTCTAGAATGCAATGTTGAGAAGGTAGTGATTTGCTCACTGCGTGTGTACAGAATTAGGTGTACATCCAAGCGGAACTCGCAGGGCCCATGCAATGAACTGCACCAAGGAAGAACGAGAGTCTAGGGCATTTGCAATCAATGGCTGAGTAAGCAATCTGGGTCTAAGAGTGTGGGTGGCGGCGGCGCGGTTAGATCGAATGGCAATTAGTTCCAATGTGACAAGTTGCTCCAATCTGGTAATTAGTTCCAATGTGGTAATTAGTGCCAATGTGGCAATTACTTCCAATATGGCAATTACGTCCAATATGGCAATTAATTCCAATCTCACACATTCTCACCTCTCCTCTATTCTATCTGGGTTTGCGATATAGACCTTGCCACATATTTTGCCGCCTATCCACCCATGTCAATTCCCCGTTATCTTCTTTTTTCTTGATATTCACTGTTATTCCCTCATTTTTCCTTTTCTTTCCAGCTTTCCGGTGGTACCATTCATAATTTTTCCTTATTCTCTAGTGCATGTCCTTGTCAACTTCATTTTCTTTCCGCCTCCATTTCCGTATCCTTTCCTTCTCTCTCTCCATTCCATTCTTCTTTTTCCGTCTACTTTTTACTCTCATCTTTACCCGCCCAAATCAATCAAAAAAGTACATACCTATAATTAACGTTGCTATCGCTCCCCGTCCGCGATTGCGTTGGAAATGCCGGTCTGGTGAGTGAGGAGTCCTCCTCATCCAGATCAATAAGCTGTTTATTTTTCTTGACCCAATCATCAAAAGTTGAGTTCGATGAGTGCACAGTGGTGGCCGATACCTTGGGGGATCCCGTGACGTCCTGCCGAAAAGGGTTATTTGATGAGATTCTGCGGCCCGAATCAAACGAGTGGTTGGGCTGCTGATACATTGTTGATGGCGGGAAAAGTCGTTAAAGTTGGATCGTTTAGTGTGACGCTAATGGTGATTTGGAGAGTTGGGCAGGACACGACTAGCCACGCGTCTAGATGGGGACGCCGGATGTACGGGTGTTCCGATGGGAAACTGTCAATCAGGGCAAGGTAGAAGGGACGACAAATGCCGAGATATATTTAGTTGGCTCGGGTTAGAGTGGCAGGAAGGTTTAGAAGTGGGGGGATTTAGTGCAGAAATTCTCCGGGAGTGTGGAATGATTTGAATAGTGATGATGCACAACCGAATAGCACTACGGGAATCGGCTGCGGAATCAGAATCGGCTGCGGAATCAGAATCGGTTGCGGAATCACAATCGGCTACGGAATCAGAATAACCACAGAATCCAACTGTAAGAGAAAATCTGGAAACCAACACCAAAATTATTGAAGTTTTGGGCATTGGTGATAATAGTAATATGGTTCGGCTCACTCGGAATCTGGAGTACTCTCCATTTAATGTGTCAAGTAATATAGTCGAGAATTGACACTTGAAGATAAACTGACATGTTTGTGAATTGACACTTTAAAACAGAAACTGCTAGTATCGGTAAATTACCCAACTCGCCCACTTCCTTCTAGTTTCTACCATCTTTAATCTCTACGCACTGGTATCACCAAGAACTGAAATATCTATTGTCTCTAGCCCTAAAATGAGCTCCACGTCCAATCGGATGGAACATTATTCACCAACGATCCCCGTCTCTCCTCCCGCCGATCCTTGTCAATCCGACTCACCGTAGAATGCACCTGTGCGCCCACATAAGTCGCCGACGTATACGGATTCTCGATAAACACATAGGGAGCCTCGGAACCCTTACTTGTGCGAAGTCGCTGATTAATAGCACTCACAAGTTTCTGGTAGTTGGACCCACACGTTTTGCATGTCTTACACTGCTTGAACCGAGGATGGAGCATCAGCGTGCCAGTTCCGCCCACCAAGTTGGGGAATAACGGAACCACAAATCTCGCTTTAGAGTCCATCATCACCCCCGACACCGCTTCGTCTAATAGTCCCGAAACGATATTGGAAGTCGTCGAGCTGCCGTTGGAGGACCCACTGTACGCTCGGTGAGAAGTGGTCTTGACCAAACCCTCGACACTGGAATTCTGGGGAGACGTCTCTTCAGGAGTTGTAATCTGGAAATAATGCATTTCCATGCTTTTGTAAAGACAGTCCTGACAGAAGAGCATTCCGCAGAATCGGCAGTGGTGTCTCCGCTTCCGTTGCGGCGTGAAGAAATTGCCAAACACCCCGAAGCATCTCATGCAATGGTCCAGGGCATGATTGGGCATCCAATGGTCGTGGGTTGGCTCTTGCTGGGTATTAATGTCGTAAGATTCGGGAAGCTGGAACGGATACTTGGCTATATGGACCAACGCACTCAGTTCCTCTGGCTCCAGCGCCGGATTCATATCCATATCTTCGTCTTCTTCCCTGGAGGTGGGCCGCAACACCGCAGGGGTGGAAAGCGGCTTTTTTAAGTTGTAAACCTGCTGCACGCCGGGGCCCCTGGAGTTCATGCTGGGCGACCGAACACGGCCTCCAAGGCCATCTTTAAATTCCGTGCGCTCGGCCGTCATGGTGTTGCTATTGAGATTTTGAATGGCTCGCATAAGCTTCAGTCGGTCCATCAGAACGGTTGTATCCAGCGAATCCGAAACTGATTCGGTATCCAGCATGGACAGCTCGCTTCCCCCAATTTTTGCAACCCCGATTTTCCCTACCCCGTGGCTGTCGCCATTTTTTACAATCCGATGCATTTTTCCATACCCTTGCATTATGCCATTTTCCTTCGCCGTGTCGTTGCCGCCGTTCTTCGACGCCTCACTATCTCTGCGTATAACCTTCGCGTGCACATTATGGTTGAGCTGATTGTCGTTGATGTCGGTGTGCTGGGGCTGTTCAAAGTACCGATTGCTGACATATGTTAGCACCGCACTTGTAATCAGTCCCGAGGCCGCTTTGATGGGCTCCAGGTTGCGGCGAGTGGGTTGATTAAGATCGGCGGTGGCGGGAAAATACTGCGACGTGGTTTCAGCAGTGGCGGCCGCTTCGTCGTCATTTTTTTGTGCCAACATTATCACCAGTTCATGCGAATCTGATCGCGACAGAGTCAGACTCTTGCGATCGGTAAACGGGCGCGGCGATTCGGGCTCGTAAGTATAGTTGTTAACTCCCGACATTCGCGGCGCCCGGATCTGCTCATCATAGTTGATGTTGTTGAATGTGGCCTTGGTTTGGGGCCGTTTGTCGGGAGATGTTTTATTAAGAATCGAGGAGATTGCCGAGGGTGCGAAGATGCTCTTGATGGGTTTTTTCAGAAAGGAGAAAGGCGGAAGCTCCTCGACGGTGGCACGGTCCAGCTCCTCGGCCATGGTGCAAACGGGTTTTACCGAAGATTTTCTGCGGTTTTTGGTTGTAAGTCGGACCTGAGGGTATTTTTAAAGCTCGAGGAATTAACCACCGCCAATCGATGCATGCAGGTCAGAGATAAGAACTTTCGGGGTATGAAGCGTTAGGGGGTTGGGGCGGCGGTAGGTGGGAGAGGAGAACTCAAGAGAAATCACTTGATATGACCATGGGGGAGCCCCCCGGACTACCTCTCCAAATTGTCTCTAGTTTTTTTTACTTTCTTTCCTTCGCCTTTGGTAGCTATCGAACACTTCGTGCATGTTGTCCTGTATATAAACACAGATGCACAATTGCACCTTCTGATAACAAAGTGGGGCCATATGTCGGAAAAAATGTTGTTGCTGGGAAAAGGAAACATTCAGAAAAGCGTATCGGGTTACTTTCTGAGGAAGAATAACGTTTTCTCGACAAAGAAAAGACAAGTGCTCGGAATTGGGGGGTTCCCATTGGCTGGCGATAGGCAAAGTTCACGTGCAGAAAGTGAGCGAAGCCTGTATACAACCGGCGCACTGGCATGCACACAGATTACGACCTACACCTAGCCTGCATTTTCTGCACGAACTTCGAGTGCGCCCCCACCGGGCCCGTTGTTCGACACCAGCCACCACACTAGCCCCAATCTGTGCACGTGACCGCGTGTCACGTGATGTTGACGGCTGGAGATGTAGCCGCTGGGCCAGCCGGCCCAATCTACAACAATCCAAAGAGTATGTAATATTAACACTATCTAGTCCTTGCAAACAACATACAACGCGTGCAAAATGGCTGGGAACCAGAAGAAAATACAGCACGCAATATTAATCCACAATGGAGTGGTGGCGCCCACCTTCATAAACACTGCCAACGGAGGCAAAAAAAGGGCTGGCCAGTTAGTAACGGGGGCTCGGAAGGGTGCAATTGGTGCAAGGGCATCAACCTAATTGTGTCTAGTGCATACCGAGGATGATGGCAACAATCTTTTCGCTGTCCATTTTTCGAGATGTGGTTGTCAGAACAGGGAGATAGTGGTGCTTTTATGGTGGCATCGTGAGCATGTCCTGCAGGCAGGCCGGGGCCGCCGCTGGTCATGACTTCTAATGTGGGAATAACGTCTTTATCTCGGTAATGTTCGGGATGAATTTATAGTATTGCGGAGATGGTATTCGGAATATCTTATTTCTACTAACTATGAAGAGATTCACCCAATCATCGTGGCACGTGGATGTGCAATTTCCGGGGTAATAGGGGGATTATCTCGACTGCGGATTCTCACTGGCATATGGCATAAATAACTGCAGATACAAAAGACCTCTAGTCAGGCAATAGTCATTTCTTGGATTGCTTCACTGCATCAACTTACCGGCGCTTTCGCTATTCTTCTCTCCTCGCTCTCGTTCCTCTACAGAAGTCCGTCTCAACACACTCTCCAACTCACTCGAATATGGAGCCTTGGTGTTGGAACAATCGTTGTTGGCCTTGACGACTTTGAAGTAGTTTTCGTAGAAATTGCCGTCGTAGCCTCCAATGGCCGAGTTCAAAAGAACATCGGGAATCTGGAACGAGTCTGTCAATGGAATAGCTTGGGTGCGCACTTCAAGACACATTTGGGGAATCAAGTTCGAGTTGATTTCCATCGCCAATTTGGCCGACATCACCTCGTGGCCGACAAAGTCCTTGGAAAACCCATCCAAAATAAAATTCAAGTAGTACAACTTCTGAACCTTGGCCAATGCAAACAAAAGGTCTGGTTTGGATACCCCAGCGATGGTGTCGATGAACACCTCCAAGAGATAATGGTGACAGAGCAATTTCGCCAACAACACTTTCTCGTAGGAAACAGCGTCCCAGCTTCCGGATTCTTTAATCTTGGCCAACGCTGCAATCGCAATCTTCACCATCAACACCTCCAACGCTCTGAGCACTTTCTGGGGTGTCAAATCCTCGGTGTTGTTCAACAAGACTCCCGACGATCCAAATTCTTTTGCGTTGGTCAAAAACTGCAACGAGCCCTTAATTTTCACATTCTTGTTTATTACGCTTTGCACATTCTTCATCACCGTCTTTCCAGCAGACATTCCCAACACATTGTTGTCTCCCTCCCAAGTACATTGCACCACCCAGTCGTCATACGCTTTTCCGAATCCAGAGTATGCCGAATATCCCTGGCCACCGCATGATTGTCTTGTTTCGGTAATACATTGCTCGGCCAACCAAGTTAATGTAGCCTTGAGAGCAGCAGAATCGACGAAAAGCGATTTGGTGTTCTCTACCGATTGAAAGATGGCCTTTTCGTTCTTAGTAGCCAACGCATCGTCAAACGATTCCACAATGTGATCGTGCTCTCTCTCCAAACGGTCTGTTCCCAATGCAGCAGCATACGTCAATGCCAAGTATGGCATCAATCTCCGCTGGTGTAATGGATAGTTGATCAATTGAGTTTCTCCTGGGGCTTTGACGGCATCGCCCTTAAATTGGCGACGGCCAACGGCATATCTAACGGCAATAGTCACAAAACGTGCACAAATTCGGTACGAGTCCGACGCCATGCCCACTCGGCCTTGCAAAAGCGAAATGTAGCTCAATTGCTCTAATGGAGGCAACGTCACCTTTCCCTCTCGAGACACCTGACAGAATTTTTGGAGCATGAAGAACCGTGGAATTCGAACGTTGGAGAACTGGATCCATCCGTTGTCCACGCCCTCACGGCCCATTTTGGACCCAATGTCGCCGATACTCACTCCGGGCATCAAATTGTGGTTGGAATCTCTCAATGGAACCACAAAAGTCTTGACGCCGTAGTCCTTTCCATCCACACGCAACCTAGCATAAACAGAGGCATGAGTGGCCGAATGTGCTGCGCCGCCAATCCACCATTTGGTGGCTCCAACATGAGGAGTATTGATGATAAACTCATCCTTGATCTTATCGAACGTTGCAGTGGTCTCTACGCCGGCAACGTTAGATCCGTGGCCCAACTCGGTCATAGCAAAACAGCCCCAGATATGCTTCATATATTTGGCCTCTTTGTCAACGGCCCAGTAGTTGAATTGGGCCGCAGTACCATTTCCCTTGACACAATGCATGAAAAGCCCCAAGTTGACGGAAATTCGGATCCCCAACGATGGATCGTACATTGTCACCAAGTTGAGACGTCTCCAGAAATCTTTGTAAGGCTCCAGCTCAACATACTGACTCATGCGGCCAATTCTCTTTGCTGTCTGAGCTCTGTTCTCATCGCGAGACAACTCGTAGTCTTGAAATGTGGGTGCGATAACCGGATCTCTCTCCAACAGTTGGTAGAGATCTAAGATTTTTGCAGCCTTTTCCGGAGTACCCTCTACGACCTTGTACATGTCGGTAGGATCAAATTGGGCCGATGCTCTTTCTTGGGCAATCAGTGCTGCTGGATTGGGGCCAGCAACGTTGGTGACCAGAGAGGTAGTGAACGGCATTGTAGTAGTAGTTCACTGTGGTGGTTTATTTGTGAGTTTTAATTGATAATTCACTGTCGTTCGATTCCTGGCACTATCTCTCTATTTATGTTAGCAGCCTCTGCCTGTCTGTAATGAAATTTCCAATTGTGGGGAAACTCCCCTCAGCGCTTCTACAGGATCCCACGGATGACATTTTTAGTGCAGACTACCGACACTGGTTGGTTCTCGGCAGTACGGAATAATCAGCGGGGGATACAGATTCATGAAATTTAAATCAAATGGTCCGAAGGTGATTTTGGAACCGTCCTGTACAATGGATTCGTTGATAAGTGATATACCGCGGAAGTTGGAGCTACTGCTCAGAATGTGATATCATTATTTTCATTTTCACGTAAATACTCACTCACTTTGACAAGATCGATGCTGCCTCGGCAGACTTTTCTCCTCTCTGCCTCACATCCAATGGAGCTCGAGCCAAAAATGCTTCAAGCAGATCAGAATATGGCGCTTTAGTGTTGAATGGTGGGTTCAACTGCTTCACGGTGTTGAAGTAGTTCTCGTAGAAATTGCCGTCGTACTTACCAATCTGCGAGTTCAACAAACAATCACTATACTGGAACGAGTCGGTGTATGCAACCACATTTGGTCTGATCTCCTTGCACAACGCAGGAACAACCTTGTTGACAACGTCGTTGACAACCAGAGATGGCACAATGTTGTAGGCCAAAAAGTCTCCCGAGAACTTCTCAACAACGTTGGCGGCAATATACAACTGACCAATGGAAATCAAGAACGGGTTCAACTCTGTGTCCTTGTTCTCCCTGACTCTTCTGATGTACTCGGCGATGAAGTAGTGGTGGGCCTTCAACTTGGAAATCGATAAACTTGGTGCTCCCACCGAGTCGAAGTTGCCATTGTTCTCGGCGACAATTTCCGCTCCCTTGATGGCAATTCTGGTGATCAACACCTCGATGGCCTTCAACGCCTTGTCGAAATCAGAGAAGTCCGAGGCATTCTGGTAGATGTAATCGGGGTTGTTGTACTCCTTGGCACCGTTCAAAAACGAAAGCGAACCCTTCACCTTCGTACCCTTCGACAACACTCCAGCAACCGATTTGATCACCGGTTTACCAACAGACATTGCCATCACAGAATTGTCTCCCTCCCAAGTACACATCACGACCCAATCATCAAATGCCTTACCGAAACCGTTGTAAGCAGAGTATCCATGTCCACCACATGACTGTCTAGCCTGATCAATGCAGTCAGCAGTCAACCAAGTGGCAGTAGACTTCAAGGCAGCCGAGTCAATAAACAACGACTTCATGCCTTCGATGGAGCCCATGATTCTCTTCATATCGCCGGATGCAACATTGGCATCCAAAGTAGCGATGGTATCGAAAAGCGACTTCTCCACCTTGAAGGCACCGGGTCCAAACACATAGGCCTGGGCCAAAAGTGGCAACAATCTGCGCTGATGCAAAGGGTAATTGAGCAACTGGGTCTCGGTTCCGTCGGGCTGGGAGCCGGACTTAAACTGTCTTCTGCCAATAGCATATCTGAGAGCAATAATGGCGAAACGGGCCGTCCAACGGAACGAGTCCATCACCATACTGACCCGGCCGTCCAATAACGCCGAGTAAGCCAATTGTTCCAAAGGAGGCAACGTCACAGCTCCCTCGGCAGTCACTTTACAGTATTTCTGCAACATGTAGAATCTTGGAATTCTCACCGAAGAGAATTGGATCCATCCATTGTCAATACCGTCTCTGCCCATTTTGGCCCCGATATCTCCTAACGAAACCCCCGGCATCAAGTTGTGGTTGGCGTCTCTCAACGGAACCACAAACGTCTTAACACCGTAGTCCTCGCCGTCTACTATCAATCTGGCATAAACTGAACAATGGGTAGCGGAATGAGCAGCCCCACCAATCCACCACTTGGTGGCTCCTACATGGGGAGTGTTGATAATAAACTCGTCGGTGGCCTTATCGAAGGTGGCAGTGGTCTCCAACCCTGCTACATTGGAGCCGTGGCCCAACTCGGTCATGCCGAAACATCCATAGATTCCCTTCAAGTACTTTGTTTCCTTCTTGTTGGTCCAATAGTCGATCTGGGCGTCGGTGCCGTTTCCTTTGATACATCCGAGGAACAAAACCAAGTTGATGGCGATTCTGGTGGTGACCAGCGGGTCAAAGACTCCAAGAAGCGAAGCACGGGTGCCCAAAAAGATGGGATTCGTCTCCAAATACTGACTCAACCGGGCAATCTTCAACGCACCCACCTCACGGTGCTCTGCCTTTGTTTTTTCGTAGTAGGTGGCGTCGTTGGCCAAGATGGGATCTCTTTCGAGTTGCTGGAGGAACATTTTCATCTCCTCGGCCTTCTCTTTAGAAGATTCCAAGAAGTGATGCATTTTGACGGGATCGAACTTGCTGGCGGCTCTCTCGGCTTGGATGAGGCCACGAGGATCGGGCCCAGGAAGCGAGTCTACGGTATTGGTGGCGATCGACATGTTTAATGGGGAAAAAATGGCGGAAACCGGCGAAGATATCGACGTTTATATATGGGGGAGATTTTGTGGAGAAGCTGGGGATGCGAGCATGTGAAGCCGAGGTCCACGCAGGAGCCGTTAGAATGGAAAATGGTGCCATGGAGAGAAAAGGAAACAACGGACAACAGAAACGATGTGGGGTGAAGAAGGTTGAAGAATATATGAGGAATGGAAAGAATAACGAAAATTCGAAACAAAATGGAGTGGAAAAGTGTATGGGTAGCTGGTTCGGAATACAATAGAAGTGCCATCTGGTGCGGTTGCGAAACGAAATTAGTTGAATTAGTAGAGATTTTTGATTTTCGGTAACCTACCGTGCCGGTCTCCCCATAAATTCACCAAGGGTACCAGATGCGCAAGAGACTAACATTGATGGCGTGATGTAGCGGTTCCTCGGTCTGGAGTCATGTAGATGCCCGTGACCTCCGGCTTAATGCTGATAAGAATCGGGCCACTTACGCCGATGAATTACCGCCGATGAATTACCGCCGAAATTCAACGTGGAGGTGTGATACTGTAGTTTATATGACAAATTGAGTTGATCTGAATCCATTCTTAGACTGTCACAATCTTCCCCACAACAATTTGAAAAGGGTGGTCCAGTCTAACTCATTCCAGGGGTCTGATCCTCGTAACATAGGAGATAGGGTGGATTCTATTGTTCTTGACGGAAGATTGATAACTGCTCGGAATCATTCAGGCATTTTCCAGCGTTTCAACTGGCCCACAGCGGATCTCAGAAACTTCAAAGTAATCATCTATCTCGGTTTTAAGTGCCCTTCTGGCCCGAATGCCAATTCTGACGAAACCCACCTCGGACTTACAGAAAAAGGCTCAAAGGTGCATTGAAATACCTATTGCATTGACTATGTACAAATTTACAACTGAGGAACCAAAAAGTCCATCAAGGGAGACTGGATGAAGGCAACACCGGCAGCGAACAACGAAACCTGCACGGCGACGGTAAAGGCTGGCGACTTTCTGATTTGCTCAAGGGTGGAAGGTTGCTTAGCTGGAGCCATGGTTGGATTGTGATGGGTGGACAAGATGAGAAATTTTTGAGTTGGTGATTGTGGTCATGTGACCTGGGTCAGTCAGAAATGTAACATGTAGGAAGTGAAGAGTTTGGTAGTTCAATTTATTTCACAAGTGAAAGGAAGATACTTAAAAACAAACTCAATGCTTTTCGATAGTCTCTTTAGAGAGTATTTTTTTGATACTTTTCTCTCCGAAGTTGTTTGGGTGTCAGGAACCCCTTGCACATAGAGGTGAAGGTGTGTTTGAGGATTTGGTGGTGGCCAATTGTAGGTGGATGGTAGGTTTATGGCGATTTCTCTTTTTTTTTCTTGTGTTTTTCTTCTTCTAGCTTTCCATTCTAGGATATGATATGATGCCGTGGATTTTCTTCCACCATACGAAGAAATGTTGCCCGAATCTTCATGGTATTCCTACAGACTTGCAGATTGACCAGATAATACACCACAGCAATCTATAATAAAATAAAATAAAATAAAGTATGATAATGATAAATCAAAATGTGAAAATCCTTCATAATGACATTTACTGACCGTTTCCACCAAATAGCTAGTATAGATCATCCATCATTTTCAATCGTGATGTAGCAGGATCAACAGACCCCTTCCATTTTGGCCCTCACTTTTGTTCTCACGCATTCATTGGAGCTATTCCATGCCAATATCTTGATGTCTGCGCACATAAATTCTACTATTTCAAGCGGTGAATATCTTAATCGACCATTCTATTGGTCTTATTACTTTCTCTACTTTCTGTCTTATATTTTTCTTCCATTACTTCCATCCAATATCTTGCTCTAATGCACAAATCTCACACTACACCTTCACCTCATCTACCTCCTCTCCTGCACTTTCTCATCTACTTCTTCACCACAATGGCTTCTGTTGATGTCGACGTGGGCGTTACGCCCGCCACCACTTACTCTCTCGCAGGAAAGCAGATCAAATTCGACACAAAGAAAAATATCGAATCGTACCTCGCAGAGTTGCTGGCCATGGAGTCAGTGTCCAAACTCGACTTCAGTGGTAACACAATTGGAATCGAAGCTTCCGAAGCCTTGGCCACGGCCATCTTGAACCACAAGAGCTCCATTGTGGAAGTCAACTTCTCCGATTTGTACACGGGAAGATTAAACACCGAGATCCCCCAATCATTGCAATTCTTGTTGCCTGCGTTGTTGCAATGTCCAAAGTTGAAGATTGTTAACTTGAGCGACAATGCTTTTGGGTTACAGACCATCGATCCGATCGAAGACTACCTCAAAAAGGCCATTTCAGTTGAACATTTGATCTTGTCCAATAATGGAATGGGTCCATTTGCTGGCGCAAGAATTGGTAAGTCTTTGTTTCAATTGGCTAAGGCCAAGCAGGCAGCCGCAAAACCTTCGTTGAAGACATTTATCTGTGGCAGAAACAGATTAGAAAACGGCTCCATCAACTACTTGGCCATTGGGTTGAGAAACCACTCCGATTTGGAGACTGTCAGGTTGTATCAGAACGGTATTAGACCAGCAGGTATTGCCAAATTGATCTCGCAAGGTTTGTCCAAAAATGAGAAATTGAAGGTTCTCGACTTGCAGGACAACACCATTACTACGGCTGCTGCTATCCCATTAGCCCAGTCGTTGGCCGTTTGGGAATCTTTGGCCGAGTTGAACTTGAACGACTGTTTGTTGAAGCCAAAGGGTTCGTTGGTAGTTATGGACCACCTTGGCGACGGAAAGGTTAAGGAAGACTTCCACACGTTGAAATTGCAGTACAACGAGTTGGAGGTGGACGCTTTGGAGAGATTGGTGCATGTGGTGGCCAAGAAATTGCCAAACTTGAAGTTGTTGGAGTTGAACGGAAACAGATTCGAGGAAGACTCCGAGCACATCGAGTTCTTGACTGATCTTTTTGAGGAGAGAGGTTTTGGTGAGCTTGACGAGTTGGACGACTTGGAGGAGGTTGACAGCGAAGACGAAGACGAAGATGACGACGAAAACGAAGATACTTTCGAGGATGTCGACGTGGAGTTGGATCAGTTGGAGGCAGAATTGGCTGGACTTTCGGTGGAGGATGCCGATGCCGCTGTGGATGACATTGCGTTGGACTTGGCTGGTACCCACATCAAATAGCTAGAAGTTAATGCGTAATCATATAGAATATTCAAAGGCCGTTTATGAAGCCAAAGTACTAATTACAGGCGAAGTAGCTCGTTACAACTGAAGAGAAAAAATGCGTGGTCATATTAGATATTCAAACTTATTAATTAGAAACCCAGTATAAATTAGTAATCCAGCTAGTTGGTGGGCATCTTGGCAATGGAAACCGGTACCTTCACCTCCACCATCCGGTCGTTGGAAAGAACAATGCGGATCTTGAGATAATACATTCTCGATAGCAAGCACGTGTGGAAACTTGGCACCAACGTGAATTCGTCATATGACTTGTAGCCTGGTTTGAGGGGACGTGGGTTGGGGACCTTCTTCAGGGCTTTGGCAATGTCCACACACACTGAGAACTTTTTAGTGAATGGCTGGCCGTTCCGCTCCTCCCATGGGATTTTCACTCCGTTCTTGGTCTGACAGGGCTGGCCTGATGAATCAATCACCTCCACGTCATGAAGCACCAAGTTATTGTACTTTTCCTCCAAGTTGACCATAGCGCTCAAGTCTTGAACCAACGACCTCTCGACCTTGAAATTAGAGGTGCCCAATTCGGATGCCAATTGAAACAATTCAGTGGCATGCTGTTTGAGTGGCCGTTTGACCAAGTGGGTGAAATTGTCCACTGGGTTGCTTGTGTCGTTTTTGAAGAGGAAATCATGGTTCAATTCCACGGGAATCTGTCTGTCGTTGGACTTCAACGTGAACACAACAAATTCGGCAGAAATACGAGTAATTTCTGGAAGTTGGCCGCTTTTAGTAAGGATACTAGCAGGTGTAAATGTGGCCTCGAGGGGCACCTGGATCTTCCACGACGAATTATCTACCTTTTCTCCGTATCTGAATCGCTGGGGCGATATATAGTTCAAGAGGTATTCTGTCTTTGGTGTCAGTAACGTTAACGTTCCACATGGTTTTGGACTCCCAAATACTGCCTTTTTGATAACAGGCACCACCACATTATATTTGCATTCGGTGGTCGGACACTTGGAGTCACGACTCGAAGAACCATATCCAGTGTAAAGCTGACGGGCCTTGACAGTATCATTCTGGGCGCGGGCTTCAACGGCCTCAACCGCCGCCAACCTGGTCGAAATGTCTATAGTGGACTTGTCGTCGAACTTCTCAATGGCCCGTTTGAGTTCTCGTCCAACCTCGATGCTCTCTTTCACTCGATTGACAAGATTTTGATACAACACACGAGATGCCTCATTGTTGGCAGCCTTTTCTCCTTCAGTAGCCAAGTTGGACTCCTGGAGAATCCGCACATGTGCCACCTGCTCCTTGAGAATGACGAATTCCTCACCCTCGGCGTTGATCAATTTCAATGCCTGGTCGTTACCTCCCCAATTGTACTTGTGCGCCTTACCAATAAATCGAGCCAAGACCCCGTAAGTGGTGGCGGTGTCGAAGAACGAAAAATCGTCCACTGGCTTGTGGCTACTAGCCCACGAGTTTTTCTCGCTTCTGGAGAGCCCTAGTGTTGGAGGCAACTCGACATGGCCAGCAAGATTATGACTGTTGCACTCAGAGTCTAGTAAACGGACGGGAATCTTGAATGTGAAGAATCGCTTATACAACTGGCCAGGTTTGATTTTCTTTTCCATGCTGATACACAACCTGGAGCCATCGAGAGGATCCACAAGAGGACAGGCATCGGGACAGGTATCGGGAGTCATGAGTCTGTTGATCAGTGCCGAGTTCCATGAAGCAGCGAAATCGTACATTTCCAAGAACTTTCTGATTTTCACCGGCGCAAGGTCGTTGGGATCCTTGGCATTGGCTACAATAAACGTTCCCTCGAACATAATATAGCACATGTCGAATTGAATGGGTTCACTGCCATTGTTTCTGAACAACACATACCCGTTCAAGTAATCGCCCTGTTTGTACTCGAAATTCAGTGGATCCACGTGCTTGGGCACCTTTCCTGGCTCACCTACTTCCTCGGTAAAATGCACCAGAATTTCTAAGCTTTGCGAGTAGCTGTTGTCGGTGTCGGTCATATTACGCAACTGGTGGATATTGTCCAAAATTGTTTCTCGCCAAGTATTCGTCAGCTCGTCGGCAACAATAAGACTGCTCGATTGCGACGACCTACTCGAGTGCATTGGTTCTTGCTGTGAAGGTGTCAATTCGTTAACTGAACTGACCGGGTCTCTATTACTAGAGATAGTTGTGATTGCTGTGTGAGATTCGCTGCCCCATTGAGAAATCGATCGGCTTTCGATTTCAGAAGAAGCTATTGATGCCTCCACATACTCTGGAGGGTCCTGCTCCCCGTAGAAGGTGGACTGGTACATGTAGTACGAAGGTAAGATGGACCATATTGGGTCGTTTTTCGCAGCCGTAGCTGGAGGTTTCTGGCTCAGCAATTGAGAGGACGAAGCCTCACTCTTCTTAGAGGGGTCGGCCATTGTGAAAAGTGAACGGCTGCCATAAAAAACCGGATACGGAGATATTTAAGTCTACGGCTGTAAAAGTGGGGATAAGACACCAGCTAATTTAGAAGGGAAAAGAAGCTTACTAATTTTGTGACTCAATATCTCGTGCAGAGTGCAGGTGCAATCGTGCAGACGAGTTGTTATTACATGAAAAATATTCGAGTCATTGATGTGCTGGCCAATTGGAATTGGACAAATCTGAATTAATATCTGGTATAATTCTCGGTGAATGAGTCAAATTTGCGTGAATGAGTCAAATTTGCTAGCGGTGGGCAAGATGGGAAAGATGGGCAAGATGGGAATGATGGGCAAGAAAGGGGATGCAGATTTCACCAATTCCGCGGGTTGCGCACACTGGGATTGGGGTCCCATCGGTTACGAGCATCGAAATACACAGAAGCCGGTATTCGGAGTCAGACCGATGATGAGGCGAGAACACGGTATCTACCGAGAAAATAGTCATTGAGTTTCGGTGACTAAGAGTGGTTTTAGTGAATTCCTCGTGAAAATGTTTGCAGTAAAGTGAGGAGTCTAGGTTGCTAATTGGGTTAAGCACTCTTAGCTTTGGGGTAGATTATAGGTTTTTTTCTTGGTACTAGTATGTTCAACGATTCTTGGTGCTAAATCTCAGTCAGTTTATGAGTTTGGTAAGGATCTGTTCTGTTAAGGTTCTGTTAACTCTGACACGTTACTGCAAATAAAGCATGTTGTTAATCAACTTCCTACTTGTTGTTGCAAAGTTTAAACTTGGATTCGTGGTGAACTATCAGTTAAGTTACAGGGGATTTCTGTTCATGGTGGACTCTGTTATCTTTTGAGTAGTGTGGAATCAATTTTTAGTTTGCTTGTGCCTGTAACTTTTTCTTCACGGGTGAACCAACCAATTCCTGTTATTGAGCTTCGCTCTCATTGGTCTCGGATATCCCGCTCACCCCCGACCTGTAAAATTCAGTGCAATACATCACTCACATCGCTAACCGTCTATTAGTTCTATCATTATCTATTTTCACAAACGCATCTGTGTCTAAATTTTCTAAATCACCTCTAACGTCCCCATTTCTTCAACTCCAAGTATCGAAGCGGAGGGTACACCACTCCACTGAATCCCATGCAAAGCCACATGGCAATATCTCCTCCAAATTCACCTCCAACAGCTTCAGCCAATGGCCCAACCCAGTAAGCCTGGGACATTCCCACCGCAGCTCCAGATGCTCCAACCACAAACGACGCAGTTGCGGCAAATCCCTGGGTCAAACGGTTATAGTCGTTCCAGATACGGAAGTTGTAGTGGACCTTCTTTGTAGAGCCATTGATTTTTCCAGAGGCAGTGTGTTTGTCCGACTCCACCTCATTTTCCTTCACAAACAAGTGGGCGAACCGGTCGGTACGGAATATGGTGTTCTCCTCAAGCAAAATAATAAAGTACATCGAGATCCAGTAACCAACCATGGGCAAAAAGTTTCCCAAAATGGTAGCAAACTTGTAGCGTCCCACAATGGCACACACCAAGTACACGCCAGTGACGAAAATACCCCAGACCCACCGAGGGATTCTGGCCAATGGCAACGCAATTAACTGGACACCAAATGCAGCGGAATAGGTGTTCAAAATATTGTTGGAGATCAACGACAAGAAAATCAATGTCAACAAAAATTTTCCGCCTCCGCCCCATGGAAGGAAAGCCGCGTTCAATAAACCTCCCATACCTAATGACTCATAGGCTTGGCCCCAAGGCTCGTAGTTCATGGCCACATTACCGACCAAAATTCCCGCAACACCAACAAATGTGGTGGGCACGGCGGTTCCCAAAAGCGTCAACAAGAAAATTTGAATGTCGGGAGTGTCCTCCGGAAACAAAATATAGTAGTCGGAAGCAATAGAACCCCAGGTGGAGGTGATCGAGTAACACAAGGAAAAGAAAGAGAATGCGTTACCACGGACAGTGGCTGCGTCCTCCAAGGGCGAGTCGGCAAACGACAAGTAGCTAAACTTCTTGGAGGCCACCACATACAACATCAAAAAAGCAAAATTGACTGGCAAACTGAGAAGAGCCTCCACACGAAGCAAGTGCTTGATTCCCCCAATGGCAATCAACAACGACACCACCGCAATAATCACAATGGATACCACAAGCGGAATAGAGCCGTTACTCATCGCAGACAAAATCTGGCCGCCCACCACGCAGTTGACTACCGACCATCCAAGGACTCCAATAATGCTCACTAAACAGACCAATTTGACGGTCCACCAGCCAAACAAAAACCGGGCACTGACCATTTGTCTACAACCCGATCTAGGCCCCATGAGCGAACAGTAAGCGGCTACAAAACATCCCACAAACTGACCCAAAAGTCCCGTAATCAAAGTTTTCTTCAATCCGAGCCCAAAAAGCAAAGGACCCAAGTAGAACGACGACATCGAGGATAAGCCTCCGCATGCAGACAACCAAAGGCCCATGACGGTGATGAACTGTTTCGTTTTGTTCGTAGACCGCTCATAGCTGGGAATTCTTTCAATTCCTCTGACCTCAACTCCAATGGAGTCCAATCGGTCGGAAAAACGCTTGATGAAGTTGAACTGGCGCACCGAAGCGTAGTTGGGATCTTCTTCACTTGAAGCTTCGTAGGTGAAGTGTTTTTCGTCCGAGTTGGTCTTATTCATACTTATCGAAGAGTAGTGAGTTTCTCCAGATTTTATTCCGTTGTGACTCTTGCGATGCGGCTTGAAATCTTGTGGGTGCAGGAAGGTAGATAAAAGTAGATGAGGAAAGAGGATGATTACAATGAAATGAAATTGATGAGTTTGGGCTTGGAAGAATCTGCTATTGGAGCTCATACCAATTGATCTGGAAACCCCTCCTGGGTTAACGTTTAAAACGGTTGCAAAAAATTCAAAAAAGAAGAGCCCGATGCGGGGCTCGAACCCGCAACCTTTTGATTGACCTTATGAAGATTAAGAGTCAAATGCTCTACCGATTGAGCTAACCAGGCTTCCTTGTTGGCCAAGTAAATGGAAAATGAATATGTTGAAACTAATTATTGGGTAGCTAGAATCTTGATTTTGAGGATTTTCATATATCTTGTTGATTATGAATGTTTCTTCAACTTCAAAAACAGTTTAGTTTTCGAATTTCGTGCGATTTTCAGCGATTTTCAGCGATTTTCGTGCGATTTTTATGAGATTCTTGTCATCACCTACTTAGGCAAACTTGAACTCACCACTCGACCAATTTCCCGATGATTCATAGTAAACTCATTCTCTTGAGAGTTATTTAAAATATTGAATTCCACATTCTCTATTTTCTCTATTAGTATTGATTGGTTAGGGTACAATCCGTAAAACAATCTACCATGCTAAACCAGAATCATCTGAAACCATCTGAGTCTCCTCTCAGTACCCCAGATGGATGCGCCTCCACTCTCATCACTACAAAATCCATCTACACTCGCGTATGAAAATTCGATATAATCATGGAAATATCCACAGTTTTCCACTGCCTCTCAAACGTCTTGAAAGCTTTCACTTCCAATAACTCTAAATCAAGTACCTCACCCAAATACTTCCAAAATGTTATCAGAAGTATCAAGTTCAACTATGTTTCCAGGTATGCGGATGTGAGAAAGTGTCGTTAAAGAGTTGCCTCGTAAATTCAATTTGCAAAGTGAAGATGGTAATTCTAGTTTCTCACGTACCCACGGAGAGCGAGTGATGGTCAAACTCTCCAAAGATTCCGGAAACTGGACATTAGATACATCTGAGTATGAGAGTGTTAACTCTTCAAGCGATAATGGGAACTCGGTGGTTGTCAATTTGACATTTCGCAACGACAAAGAATGCAAAAGAGGAAGGTTCGCTGGTAATGTAAACTTTTCCCTCGATGAGAGTTCAAGTTTCATGATTGTGGCAGGAAGTTGTGAGCATTCAGTAAAAGTGCTATCACGGATGCAAAGCTCTTCAAGTGAAGTCAAATGGCACAAATTCGGAAATGAACGTAATTGGGAGTCAGCCAATATGAGCAGTTTCAACTGGGGAAAATCGATCGACTCTAATGTTTTTGGACAAAGACGGGTGCTCTCAAGGGATAAATGGGAAAGTCCAGCCATTGAACTAAAGTTGGCAGATGAATTTCCAATAGGGCAGTCTTCCACCAGGAGTCTCTGCAATGAATCTGGAAACCTCAATCTCGAGATATTATGGAGATGCGGCAGCAGAGCTAATGTTAATGATTCGAGAAAAGGCAAACAGGAGAAGTCCATGTTCTCCAAGGTTTCGATAGTCGGACGGACCAATGACAACGTCCGGATTGTTGGGGGGAGGACAAATGAAAAATCTGGGCTGTTCTGGAACAACTCCAAGTATTCCAACCCCGCAAATCCAGACAAGTCGAGAAATTGCATACTTTGGTGGTAAGTAAGAGATTTTAGTCCCTTGGGCCAGCAACCAGGATGTGCAACATTGGAGTTGACCGAAAGAATTTCCACAGAATCTGGGACATTCAATAAGTGCCTCTTCTGGCACGGCTCGTTGTATGTGAACAGAAGATTTTTGAGGTTTATGAAGGTTGGCAACGAGCGGAAGATATGGTCGGCGATACTTTCGTGGGCGGACGAGAGGTCAAGCGACAACAGCGAGAGGCTAGTGACAAGCATTTCTGTGGCTTGACAAAAGCGGACCAACCCATCGCTGAAAATCTCATCTTTCTCAACTGTAACGTGGACATCTCTTATGGTGTGCAAGTTTGGATGTTGCAAAAGCAGAACAAACAGCGCCGTTTCGTATTCGTTGTAGGCGTCAAAAGTGAAATCAAGAGCAATTGGACATACGGATGCTGGATGGAGAGTGGCCAACTCGAGAATGTCTTCCACATTTGTCACTGAATCGTTAAGTCGAAATCGGCTGCGACATATTCCTCTGACTATCAGGTCAAACAATGGGTGGGACCGAGACTGCGAGGCATTGAATTCCTTCATGAGATTGTGGAGGAGCTTGGCAGGCAACAACCAGATAATTTTCTCGGCAATATCATGAGGGAATGAAAGTAGGTCGATGGGTGTTGCAATTGATCGAGTATGCATGGAAGCAGCAGCAAATGGAGAGTTTTTATAGAAAAAGCAAATAAAGACAATGGAGGTAATGCCAAGGGCAATGTCAAATTGTGAATATGTCAGCAGGGAATGTCAGTGGAGATTTTAGCATATAAGCTTTGAAATAATTGTGGGGACATGTTCATGTAAGCTAGGTCATGTAGTGAAAAGTCTCCACAAAAAGAAATTCGCTCCATGCATAGAACACCAAAGCATCGCATAGACACCGGAATGATCGAATGAGGTGGGTTGGGTGAGGACACCGGAAGTTAGAATCCTAGAATTGGAGATTGAAATTTTGGGAACTGGGAACTCTCTTAAAGTTGATTTTGTGGTGGTGACACTTTGTGAGGGGTAGATCCATTGTTGGGAGGACGACCGGAAAGTGGAGACTTGGGTGCGAATGATTGTAGTAGTTTGACTAGTAGGCTCTTGAACAAAGATGGTAGTTATAAAGGTACGAATACGGGGCCTTTTAAGTAGTCGACAGAGAAGACAACGGAGTCGACCACGGGCAGGAAACTCGAGATGAGTATGAAAAGAGATAAGGTCTCAAAGAGGACCCACGGGGCGACGATAGGCGGCCTGATGGGATCTCGAGGAGGCCCGTAGATATCGTAAAGCGGCCCGACGAGTCACTTAGCACCAAGATAACTAACGAACAAGCGAAAGGAGCATTAAAGAACAAAAACACTGATTGGGTGTACAATCTATTACAATTGTCCAAGTAAGACATGTCACTACATGGACACGAGCCTTAGAGAAAGTGTCGGTTTAGTGCTACATAGTGAATGGATGGGCTATTGTTATTTAGTGAATTAAATCTAATTTGTGAATTATTGTGATTTGGTGGAATTTGCCGAACTGGTGATATCTGGGCATAATTTCACTAGTGGGTTGTTAACCAAGATTCAAAGGAGCATCCTTTTGAAAACAGGAGATGGTTATAGGTACAACTTACCGAGGATAGCCGAAGATTCAAACAATAGGCGTTACATGGTATATTAATATATTGTCCAACAATGTCCGTCAGGCGGTGGGGCCCTAGGGAGGCTGAAGCTAGCCAACATCTGAAAAACACGCCCAATGGTAGCAGGAGAATAGACCATTTGGAAAATTCATTAATAATTAGACCTACTACGTTACTGAAATGGAGTTAATGACGAGCTGGTGATCTGATGAAATGTCTGAAGTTCTGTTCTTACTGCATTTGGGACATCTACCTAAGTTATGTTTCGTCTGGAACTATTTGCTCAATTGGAGCTATTTGCTCAATTGGAGCTATTTACTCAAATGGCTATTTACTCAAATGGTGCTACTCACTGAACTGCTATTGACATCCTGGAACTTGGTCGCCTGTGAATCCATGCCCCAGTAAACATCCCCAATGCATCGTCACTAGAGGAAGGTATTTGTATCCGGATCAGCTCCTGATCACAGTTTCGATTTGAATTTGCAGCATAGCGTTAGTTTCACTTTACAAGTCGACACCCACACTTCTCCATCGTCTCCGCTAGTTTACCTCCTTCATGACCATCTCTATCTCATCTTTCTCCTCCCAACAATGCTTCCAAGGTTTCGTCGTCAAACATGTTGGCTCCAGATTGAAGCGTCTTGGCCAACATCACAATCGAGGTTTCCTTAAAATCAGGCTTCTTCCGGAGCTCGTCCAAGTCATCGGCAAAATTGCTGGCCATAAACGCTAGATACTCGTTCTCTAATTGTCCTCTGTCTTTTCTTACGGCCTCCTTAGATTCGTTGAACAGGAGGTTGTTGGTGACAGTGAACTTCACCTTAGCCAACTGTTGTTTCGTTTCTTCCAGAAGAATTGTATCCTCTGGATCTAGATCCTTCTCGTTCTCTGACTCAATGTCAATGTCGTCGATGTTCACTTCAGTCTGAACTATTGAATCTTTAGTTGCAGATTCCTGTTCTCCGGAGTCGGCCACCTGCTCGGTTTCGGAGTCGGATGAGCTAGAGTCCGAAGAGAAGTCTTCTGTTCTTCTCTTCTTTCTCCTTCTATTTCTCGTTTGTGCGGGTGGTGGAGCCATTCTGCCTATATTGTAGATGCGATGAGATGACTTCTTGGTGTTGATGGTGAGAATACAGAATGCAGTACTCGAGAGTGGGAGATGGTATCAGTACCACAACTTGATTAGAGGTAGTTCTTGTCTCTCTTGTGAAGCAAAATCCTAAAAGGAAGATTCCTAACTAAGGTTGAGGAAATTGGTTTTTTATTAGTTGAAAGACCCTTTGCTTTATGGCTTCAATTCCGCTTGCCCTATGGTACCCCATAATTCGACGGCATTTTGGGGGAAAAAATCTGAAATAAGTATGGAGAATAATATCACCACGCACTTGAACTCTGGAATGCGTTCCATTTTCATTACTGACAACAGACGATTCATCAGATGGGCTATCTTAGTTGGTGAGTGCATACAAAATGTGATTAGTATGCTCACCATGCACTTCCTTGGCCCGATCCTCAGAATATTCTTACTTCATAGCCATTTGGTTTAGTATATAAACAAGTCATAGCGCCTTATGCATTTAGCATTGACTTTTGTTTTGGTCTCGCCACTTGGGATTCACGCTAATAGTTAGAATCTGTGCATGAGAATGTGGTGTCTCAACAATTTCATGTACCGTCTTGGAAGTAGAATTACAGCTGCTGCTAGAATTGCCCAGTAGTGCTATTTCACTGTTTACGAGGGATTAAATAACGACAAATTTATTCTTTTAGATCAACTACAACAAGAAAAGCATGTGTTGATACTCTTTGTGGTTGCCACCCTTTCACTCTTCATAACCAGATCGGTTCCAATAACCGCCACCATTACACACTCTAGTCAAGCGAATTAGGAAACCATAACGGAACAATTGCCAATTCAAAGAGCGGAGTTGACGAAGTTGGGAAGGCTTGGCATAGACATGGCTCATTGTGATATGTTCCATCATATACAAGCCAGAAACAACTTCAGGTACGGATCGTTGGCTCGGCATAACTCCACTTCTGCTGGAGAAGGGACATATCCTCAAATTAAAGGTGTGCATTTCCTTCAATGCCAAACATTGCATTAGTCCTTTTTCGATATGTTAGTCTGACATCTGTTTAGAGCTCACATCCTCCTGCCAAACACCAGGCAACTGTTCCAAATGATGAGTATTTGGAACAAAGTACACTTTACCATCCAGCAACTGTTCAAGATGTTTATCGTTCGGAATGCAGTACACTTCCTCAAAGGGAAGCGGACCATAATATATTATCTCGGTTTGTTCTTTGTTTGCCAATGGCTCTAAGCGCAGTTTCTTAGTTTGTCCTTCCGTGGTTACCAGCAGTTTCTTAGTTTGTCCTTCCTTGGTTACCAGCAGTTGTAAGCTTACTTTCTCGTGTTGCCCTTCCCTGTTTGTTATTGCTTCGGAATTGTGGTGTTCGGAGGAATGGATGGCTGCCTGAATATTAGATGACAATTGAAGAGGCTGACTTTTCAACGCTTGAGCTTTGGACGGCACTGGAGGAGGCTGACTTTGGAATGATTGAGCCTTCGGCGGCAGCATAGGAGCCACAATTGGAGCGACTGGAGGTATTGGACCAATTGATATTGGAGCAATTGGGCGAACTGAAGGAGCCGGCATTACAGGAGTGATCATGGGATACTGCGCATCTCGAGCGAACAGTACAGTAGATTGGGCCAGCTTTAAAGGAGGAAGACGGATAATTTCAGGATCCATAGTCGTCATTGCAGGAGCACGACTTTTAAAATCTTGACCTTTAGTGTATGGAGGTGGCTGACTGCTTGAACCGTTGTATACTTGAGCGCCGGTTCCATATGGATTATTGCATTCGTTGTAGACTTGACCACAGGAGTTCAGTTGATAAGGTTGATGGTTCGACGTGCTGTCAGCTTGATTGACGTTCGACTTATGAGACTGACTGCTCGAACCGCTGCACGCTTGATTGTTTGCTGATGTTGGCAAACATGGAACCATTCTTTGCACTTTCCCGTTTGCGAACAGCTTGTTTTCCGCTCTCAAGATTTCGGCAAGCTCGTCTGCCACGTCCATTAGCTCGTTGTCCGATAGCAGGGAAATCGTTTCTGAGGAGTCGGCCGCTTCTTCAAATTCACTCAAGTCAATTATTTCAACAGATTTTAAGTCAGGGTACATAGTAAATGATGTTTGCTAGGTGATTCAAGAGTAAAAGTTTTGCTTGGCTGGAAAACCTGGGCTTATTCCTGACAAATTTAAGCGGAGATTGCAGTTATATAAAGCGTGAGAATACAATCAAGGAAATTACAGAGGTATCCCAGGTTTATCTAAATCTAGACATCTTTCAGACTGGATATAGTCCACAGATACCCTTTGTTTGTAATGTTGCCTATGTGATGCACAGACCACTGAGCAGTGCAATACTAAAATGAACATTGCTCAGTCTAGAATGCTGGAGTTAGGTGAAAATATCCAGCACTTACTTCTTTTTGGTATAATGCCAGAAAACATTTATATGTCATGACGGAATCTTATCCACAGGGTAAGTCCAGTCTGCTCCACTGGGAAATTCCTGTTTATCAAGTCATTCTAAGAATGAAAAGACCGCAAACTTCTTAAGAAGAGTAAATAATAAAAGTTTACTTGTTGCTTCCTTAATTTGTTCCCTAACAGAAAGAGTGTTTCCAAGCTTCTTTTCCCAAGTAGAAGTTCCTGCAAAACGATCATAAGCATAGATCATTCTGGCTTAGCAAGGCGCAAATATCTAACAGCCAAACTAAATGCATTTACAGTATTGCGGCCTGAAACTTAGTTAGATCTATACAATAATACATAATATTAGGTAGAAGCCTCAGAGCGAACAGAAACTGAGGACTCGGATATTTGCTTAGTTCTTTGGATATATCTGGCACTTCGCTTGCATTGCCCCGAGCCTTATTGTTCCACTAATTGAGAATCTTTACCCGATCCTCTCGTATTATTCGTCGAACTTGTTCTCTTATGAGAATGAAAGAAAGCATTTTGGAATTACGGATACTTCGCTAGAGCCCTCACGAGAAAATATAAATCATACATTATTCGTTGATCATTGGTAGTCGAATTTGGAGTGGCTCCCCTGCTTGAGAGTCTTGATTGTTGGATTCATGTCATGGCTCACAAACGTCCGTTAGAGGTGACAAGAGATGTGACCATTGCACACAATTTTGCAGCATCATTACACTCAGTTCCTTGCACCTGTAATTCTTTCCGATGTTTAGTTCTCTCCCACTTCTCATAGTAATTCTGCTTCTCACACTCCACCGTTTCACATAGTATCTCAAAATCATTACTTCAATCCGAATGAAGACACCTACCGTAACCTCGCAAAACGTGTTGGCTCCAGAATGGAGCGTCTTGGCGAACATGAAATTCGACCTTCCATTTGACCACATGGCAAGAATTATGAGATCACTGCTCCCTACATTCTAGATGGTAACCTCACCTAGTTCAGGGCACTAATATACATTGACAGTGTAAACAGGTTGGATCGGGATTTTCCTCTCCAGTCTATTCCTTCCGGGGTTTCTTCTCGTTTCCGCGGTTGGAGCCCGCCTTTCTCTTCTTGACCATAGAGCTCAAATCGTTGACCGGGGCCGGAGCCTTTTTCTTGACCATCGACGACAAATCCGTAGCTCCAGATGACCCAATGGCCTCGCCCAATAATCCCTTAATCATATCCATCTGCTGAACCTGGATCTCCTGCTGCGGATCCTTTTCAAGCTCCTTGTATCTTTCCTGGAGATCGCGTAGCAACTCGCGAGTTTCTGCCTTGGCTGCTTCATCGGTTTTAGCAGCAGCTCTGTTTTTGACACAGACAATGGCCAGTTTCATGTGGGCAGCAGCCTTCTTGCGCAGTTCGGGGTCATCTACGCAAAACTCCAATGCCAATGACAACTTATAGTGAGACTCAGAAACCAAAGCAGACATTTTGGGGTCATATAACTGCACTCGCAAGTCTAGACAGCTCTGCAAGTCGCTGGCAGCCTGGGGAAAGTTTTCGGACTCCAAAGAAACTTCACCGAGAAGATCATAAGTCTCCGAGAGTTTCTGCAATGCGGCCACATATGGAGAATCCGACTGGTCGTCGTCATTCTTTAAGTATGGAGTCTCCAACTTCGTCTTCTCAGACGACAATTCCTCGACGTTGTGGGAAAAAAGCGACCTGGCAAGATCCAAGATTTCCCAAGCAGCCTCGAAGTCCGATTGGTCGTCTGGCTCTTGGTTTGGTTCGTTTTCGTTTTCGTTTTCGTCTTCGTCGTTGTCGCGTTCGTCTTCGTCTTCTTCTTCAGCAAAACCATCTTCAAACTGAAAGTTGTCGTCCCCTCCTTTGTTGGCGTCTTCATTGTCGTCGTTGTCTACTTTTTCCTTTGTCTGGGCGTTGCCAACGCCTCCCAACACGCTAGACTTTGCTACTCCGTTGTGAAATAATGCCTTACCATAGAGAAGAAGCAAGTCTGGGTCATCTGCGCCGTTTTCTTCGTTGAAAGTACCACATGCATCGGCGTAGTGGGATGCAGCCACATCGTAGTCTTTGGCAGCGTAGAATTTGGCGCCCTCGGTGATGTTCTTGGTGACTTCGTCCGAATACATTAGAAATGGTAGTACGTGTGATACTGTAGATAGTGAGATGAAGATGTGGAGGTGGGAGATGTGGGTGGAACAATTGGAAGAATGCGTGTTATTTTTGGATCGTAGTGTTGAATTTTTATTGGTATGAATGGTTTTTTTTTATTACTTGTGGTTGAATAATAGTGATTGTGTTGTTGTTATATGTTGCAACTTGATCTGAACAGTTTGTAATCTAATCAAATACTAGCAGGATAACGAAGAATACTGTACTGAGACATCCACCTAGTCGAAAAAAACCGATAATGGTGTAATTAGAAATATCATTAATAACATAATCCGATTGTTTACCTACAAAGTTGATTTTCACCCACAATTCTCTCCAATTCTCTCCAATACTCCCCAACGCCTACAAGTTCTCATTTCTTCTCACTTGTGGCTCCGGCTCAATGACTGATCAAATCTCCACGACTGCCGCATAGTCAACCTCACCTTCACAAGAAAGTGCCCAACCTAACGTAACCAGCAATAAATAAAATAATCAAAACTCCTCCATCAAATTTCCCATTTACTTCTCCCGACACCAACAATTGTTCCATTCAACATCAACAACCTTCCATTCAAAATCTCCACAAGTGAATTCCGCACGTGACTCCACCTCACTGGACCCCAGCTACTACAACAACTTAGCTAGCCGGGCTCTCGTGGAATAGAAAATGTCTGCATCCGGCAACGCAAACAACCAGAGAAAGTCTCTAAGGCGAAAACCGCCTCCACCAATGGATAACCGTCCTCTGGGCTTAACAAGCTCACCTAGCCATCTTCCTGCTCCACAATCACAGGAGAATTCATATTTACAACAACAGGATCCGATTCTAACTTCGCCGCTCGTTACAAATTACGACCAAGTGCCTGCTGTGCCAGATCCGATAGAGAGCAACGCCGATTACGATGATACCGGCTTATCTTTCTCCTACGAGGAAGACTACTTATCCTACGAGAATGCTCATCCAATGGGGCCCAAACTGTTGCCTTTTGATGAATACAGTGTAGATGTGCAACTGGGAAATTCTGGGTCCCATGACCGGTCTTTTGGCAGCCAAAACCAGACATTTTGGCTTCATGACTACCAGCAGACTTATAGCTACAAGGATCAACCCAATCAGAACGAACCGGTCGGGGGTTATCACCAACAGAACTACCAGACTGAACAATATGCGAGCGAAAGTCACAACCAATTTGAAAGTCAGTTGGAGCAGTTCCATCGAATGAATTCAATTGGATCCTATGGCCTGTCCATTTATGAGTCCAGCGAATATGAATCCAATGGACTTCCTCCAGGACAACAGAAGTATTCTTTCGTGAGAAATACCGGGAAATCTCCAATTGAGCATCAGGAAAGATCCCCCCGTTTGGATAGATACCAACAATCTGAGCAGAATGACTCAGTTGCAACAATATTGCCTGCTACATTATCCCCCACAGAATTTTCTCAACTGGATGGCAGCTTCTTGGAGGCTCCGTCAACCAATCCGCATCCAAGATCACCGAATCTTTTAATTGATACGGGAAGAAGCAAGTACAGAGTAAGACACTTCCAATCGCCGCAACAAGCAACTTCTCCGCCTGAAACAGAACCAAATGTTCCCATTATCGAAAGAAACGAAAGCGAACATCTCCTCCGAAAACGGGCCTCAATTGCTTCCGCTGTTTCCGCTGCTTCCACAGCAAACGGCCGCGATCGCTCATCTATTGGATCCAATTATTCGGGCCATAATGCCCCATACCCCATTGAGAATTCATTGTACGATTCTGATGATCAGGCTGACAACGATATCTCTGGCATTTCTCGGGATCCTAACCAAGGCACACCTTCAAGAATCCCAACGCTTGTGGATGACCTATCCAGAACCAAATCCTTTGGAACTACGCTAAGCAGTTCACCCGAGTATAAATTCCTCCGCAAGGTACCCATGACGAAGTCTCTTTCTTCTTCTCCAGAGCTGCAGAGTTTCAGCTTCTCTAGTCCCCTGAGCTCTCCTACAAGGGCTCTGTATTTCAGGAGTCCGTTGGTATCCCACACATATTCAAATTTCGTCAGCGACAGCCGGTCCAGCCGGTCCCCTTCTCCTAAGAAGTACCATGGTGATTCTCCACCGCGTATGGTAGCATATCCTACCGAGGACTTTCTGGATGACTTCTACGACGAAGTTCGGTACAGAGCACCAAATTGGAGCTTAATAGAGCATGACTACCCCGATCTTGAAGACGCCTACTTCCCGACACAAACCACCTTCGACTATGATATTCTTCCGGAGATTCCAAAACATGAGATTGACACTTCATCTAGAAATGACGGCCTCAAAAGCACCATGTCATTGTTCAGAAAGGGTGACCAGAGTGTATCTGGAAAAGACCATAATGTTCTACCTCCAATTCCGCTCGATTTACCGCTGTTGCCATTTTCGTCTTCTACCTTGACAATGCTGCATTGCGCAAATTGCAAGAATGTTTGGTCTTTGAAGGAAATTTTCTCCTGGTGTGTCAATCTTAGTGGCTGGATCCACGACAATGATATTTCTCAGAATGAATTGAAGAAGGCTTTGATAAAACTCGTGGTTTATCATAAAAGACATATCCCAATCGACTTAATCACGAAGAATGTTTCACAAATCATCTCCAGTTTTGAATCTGCAGGGGTGATTTCGATTGGTCCCAAAGTTGATGAGACTGGAGTTACTCAGAAGTCGCAAGACCTCTTTGTTACTATCAATATTAATGGTAAAATTAGCGGTGTCTTGGTGGATCTTACCGAATGTTATTGCAATGATAAAGATCACACCTCAATACCCACCCGAGCAAAATCATGGAAATGCTGTTCTTCTGGGTGTCCGCTCAACAAGACTATCGAACACGAGTACCGTATGAAGCATACCAAGATCAGCGATTTGAAACTTGGTGTTGATTGGGCAAATCATTGGCAATTGACTGCAGAGGATGTTAATTTAGACCTTGCGATGTCCAAAAGACAATCGCTCATATTTGATCTTATAAAACTCGAGCAGACATTTATCAACAGAGCCGAATGTTTCATTAGTATTGCAGCACCACAGTTTGTTTTGGCAGCCAGTCGGCTTGCTGGTCCAAGCCATGTTGTTCTGTCAAAACTTCTTGATGATATCATCAAACCAGCATCTGCATTAGCAACAATTCATCGAAATTTCTTGTTCGAGCCCTTGCTTCGTATCTTGATGTCAGACGGAAGACTCATCTCAAATGTTGTGGCGATTGCAGATATCTACGTAGAGTGGACAAAGCAAGCACGGTCGCCACTTTTGAATTATATGAGTACTATGCCAATGATAGAGGATCTTTTGAGGCTCGAAGCCTTAAAATCTTGGGATGAACCTTTGAGAAACAACCCCAAGATCAAAGAATTGCAAGTGAATGGAAACCTACTTTTGATGAGCACATTTAACTCACGCTACCAGCAACTTCCCCTACAATTGGCTGATATCAGAAAATCGTTTGACGAACATGATGATGAATATGTCCATCTTACGAGTGCAATTGATGCTTTCAAGAAATTGGGTTCACGAGTAAATGAAATGAAGGTCCACGCTGACAATATTCATGCTTTGCAAATGCTAGAGAAGCAACTTACTTGGAAATCCAATATCGTTAAGCCCAATATCAATCTCAGCCTGGAGAAGAGGAAATTTTTCTTTCGAGGTGACGTATCGAGGAAGGGTGATTTGAAGATTAACTCATATACTGTCCATTTGATTGTTTTGGATAACTATCTTCTCATCACTGAGAGAACTAGAAGTCAAAAAGCGCATCATTACAAGGTTATCGAGGTTCCCATTCCGGTTGACTACATTATAGTCGAGAATAGAGAGAAGGAAACCAGTCTTGCGTCCAGGGTGTCGACAAACCCCAATATTTCCAAGCTGGAAGCTGAAGAGGAACTGGCATCTTATCCTTTCAAGCTTAGATATGCTGGTCGAGGTAAGAACCATGCCTACACGTTTTTTGCACCCAGTGAGAATGCCCAGAAGCGATGGTTTGGTGTCTTTGAAACTGCAAGAGCCAATATGTTGAAGAGAGTGCTTCCATTGGCACCATACGAGGTTAAATTGATTGACAATTCTTATTTTGCTTACGAGCAAGCCAATAGGATTACTAAGTTGCCAATCCTTCCACCAAATGACCCAGTTTCAATTCTTGCCAAGGGCAGCTCAAACAATATGAGGAACAGGGGTGTTCCTCGTGATATCTACGCGTTAAACATCACCAAGAATCAACTTGCCTACAAGAAAATTCTATGCTCTGAATCGTTTGAGGTTGCGGGAACTCAGTTCTACTTTTTGGGACTGAACAGTGGTGTTTATTGTTCAGACATGAAGAACAGATGGAAAATGATCATCAATATGGCAAATGTGACCAAGGTAACTGTTATTCCATCTCTAAATGTCGTTCTTGTCTTGGGCAACAAATGCTTGCGATACTATCCAATGCAAACCTTGATTGATATTTATTACGAGCGCAAGGACAAAACCTCTTCGTTCCAGTTGTCCAACGATGCTATTTTATTCTACGAGGTGGGTCGGCATCGAGGCATCCCGACCGTTTTTGTTGCCAAGAGGAAGGCAGCAAGCAGCACTAATTTCAAGGTGTTTGCCATTGAAACGGATAATGACGGAGTGTTGAATACGTTCAGAGTGATCAAAAGGTTCTATATTCAAGCTGAATGTTATGGAATATCCATCTTCAATTCATCAGTGGCAATTCACACCCAAAGAGGTTTTGAAGTTTTGGACCTCCAGAAGCTCGCTCCTAGAACCGTTCCAGAACTTCCACCTACTGACCAAACCAACAAGAAAATTGACACCTACAGCAGGAAAGTCGCACCTCAGGGCGTTGATATCATTCGAAGGATAATTTCACATCCTACGGTGAAGCCTATGGGGATGTTCAAGTTGGCCAACGATAAGGAGTTCATGATGGTTTACAATGAGTGTGCCATTTTCGTCAACAAGTCGGGAAAACTTTCCAGAAACAGCATCTTGAGATTTGACTTCCGGCCACGCAGTATTGCCGTGCACGATAATAACCTATTTTTGGTGTGTGAAGAGGTTATTGAGGTGTGGTCTATCAGCGATCAAGTCGAAGGAATTAATAAGTTGATCCAGGTGATTCCAAGCAAAGATATCAGCATGCTCAATGCACAGCAGCTTGCATTTGGAATGGCACACCCGAGGATCTCCGGGCTCCAGATTTCGTTTTTTTTGCAACCAAAGCCAACCAAAACCTCCGTGGGGAAATTCCCCAGCTCCGGTTATTAGACTGCATCGATAATCTTTCATCGGCGCACTAACTCTGCCGAGGATATCATTGTGGGGTACAGGAGTGTACAGTGCGTCTAGCTATATAACACTGGAGGTCGAACCTACATTGCGATTATTCATCAGGATCAAGCAAAGAACAGTTATTTCTATTATAATGGTTGATTTCAATGTTAATGGCAAGACCGCAGTTGTCACGGGTGGCACAAGAGGTTTGGGGCTCTACACTGCCGAAGTGTACGTCCTCAATGGAGCAAAGGAAGTGGTGATCACCTCCAGAAAGGAAAAGGCATGCCAGGAGGCAAAGGAGTACTTGGAGAAAGTTGCCAAGGATAATGGAAAAACCACCAAAGTCATTGCCATTCCAGCCGACTTGGCCAACGAGAAGGACTGCGAAAGGTTCTTTGTTGATGTCACCAAACAAGTGAAGACTGTGAACATCTTGGTGGCTAACGCTGGAGCCAGTTGGGGTGCACCATTGGAGGAGCATCCAGTTTCGGCCGTCAAGAAGATCTTGGACTTGAACATTGTGGCGGTGTTCCACATCATCAAGCTCTTTGTTCCAATGCTTGAAGCGGTCGGAACCGACGAAGATCCATCAAGAATCATCATCATGTCTTCTATTGGGTCAATGATCGCTGCTGACCCAGTTGGAACCTACGGATACTTGGCTTCCAAGGCCGGAGTGTCTCACTTGGGCAAGAACTTGGCGTACCAGTTGGGACCACGCAATATCACCGTCAACTCGGTGGCACCCGGATTTTTTCCAACTAAGATGTCGCAGGGTTTGGTGGATATGGCGGGAGATTTGATGGCACAGCAGAATCCACGGAAGAGACTTGGCGAGAAGGCCGATTTGGCCAACGCCGTACTTTTCTTGAGTGCTAAGCAGTCGAACTACATCAACGGTATTGTGTTGCCAGTTGATGGAGGATCGCACATCAGTGGCACGTTTGCACCAAAGATGTAGGAGAATTATGGCAAGAGACAGAATTGGAACCAAACTATGTTCATTGTAGTACTTAGTGTAGTCATCCGTTGGGCCTGTGTAGTGACCGTATATTATATGTCAAGTGCGAAGGAATCATTAGATAGTGGTGTTCAACTGGTGATAAATCTATCTAGTGGTTTACCCCTGGAAACATCACATCTTCCAAACATTTCGCATTAACGACAAATACTTCCTTGGCAAATATGGGATTGGCATCTTCGAAAATCTTGGACTCCCTCATGGAGGGCACCAACTTCGACCGAGAAGAAATCGACCGGTTAAGAAAACGCTTCATGAAGCTAGACAGCGACGGCAGCGGCACCATCGACAAAAACGAGTTTCTTGCCATCCCGGGAATTTCGTCCAATCCGTTAGCTTCAAGGCTAATGAACGTTTTCGATACCGACAACGACGGAACTATTGACTTTCAAGAATTCATCACGGGCCTTTCAGCATTCAGCGGGAGAACATCGAGATCCGACAAGCTCCGGTTTGCATTCAAGCTCTATGATATTGACCAGGATGGATACATTGGAAACGGTGAGTTGTTCATCGTGATGAAGATGATGGTGGGGAAGAACTTGCAAGATGAAGAACTCCAGCAGATAGTGGATAAGACGATTATGGAGAATGATGGGGATGGGGACGGGAAGTTGAGTTTTGAGGAGTTTAAGCTTGCTGTGGATCTGAAACTGGTGGCCAGTGCGTTGACGTTGAATGAGTTTTAGCCAGAGTAGGCAAGAGGAAAAAAGGTGGCAACCAGAGAGTTTCTGCGGTTTTGTGGCACAATGTTGCCAGATTAGACATTGTCGAGCTATATGCGGCTAGTCTGTCTTGTGTTTTTCCTGATATACCCCAGTCACTTCGCTTTAGTTCATCTCAATATTGGCAGTGTAGTGGAAGATACCGAAGCATGATTCTATGAGCGGCGTGGTGGTTTACATGTAGAATGCTACGGAAGTTTTCATGTAGAATGCCACTGAGTTAGTAGAGACGTTAGTATTCACTAAAAATATGAAACTTTCAGAAAAAATAGAACACCACTAACTCCGATTGAAATCATTGTAAATTTGTGTCGCAATCACAATATCTCACCATTTCGCATTCATGATACCACTTTCAATGATAATGTCAACATATTCGAAAGTATCTAAGGTTATCCCATTCAATGGCACGATCTCTTCCAAATTAACACCCGATCTACCCTAAGAATCTATCTCACCACTTCTTCATAGCGTTCATGGCATTTTCTTCTCGTATTTCCCCATCCACTCCTCTATCCAGTCTATCTCTACATGCATGGTGAAATCGATAAATGCGATTCCATCAACTTCATGCTGGCCTCGGACTTTGAGCTGATCAACCTCGCAGCAACTCTTGCTGACCCTCAGCCCATGCCCGAGTCGTCCGACGACGGTCTAGACCCCAACGAGTTCTTGTCCCAGTCGCATACCTTCCATGGTCTTGACACAACATCTCGAAACCACACAGTGAGCCCCATCCCCATCGAGAATCTCGATATGACTCCCACGTTTCTGAACAGCGATCTTTTCGTCAATCCGAACAGATTGTCTGACTCCGGTGCCTTGGCTGACTCCGTCACCGCCGACTCCTTCCACTTTGTTTCTGCGGACTCGATGTATAGAAACACCCACAGTCGAATGTCCAGCACGGGGGAGTCGCCGCTCGAGCACTTGCAGACGCAAAACGATGCATTGAATGGCGACATGCGGAAATTGATTCGTGGTCTTGCCTCCACGCTCACCAGCGGTGACGATTGCACCGACATCAGAGAATCTTTAGTGCGTGGGTTTGCCCTGCTCTCGGAAAACCGGTATCTGCTCCATGAAATCTACAACAAGGAGCTGGCGTTTGTAAATGCGTTGCTTGCCAATTTTGAGAATTGGGACCGCAGGAGATCAAAGGTGCTCAGACGAATTCAATCCATTAAGAGTGAGGGTAATAAGCATGGAAAGAAGCTTGCAGGCCTACTCAATAAGCGATCGGGTATTGATGACGAGATCCGCCAATTGGAGAGTAGAATTGCGGTGCTACGAGCAAACAGAAGTGCCATCAATAAGGAGATTGACGAGACAAGCTCTGTTTTGGAGAGCAAGTCCGCCAAGTATGTGAATCTATTCAGAGAATTTGAAAAACAGGGTAGAGACGCAATCAGCGAGTACCTATATTCCAGTGGGCTACCTAGGAATCACCTTGAAGTGCTCTTGAAGTCTGAACCCGTGGATGCTACCTTCTCTTATGTTCTCGATGATAATGAGTCTGACAGTACTCTCAGGCATGGAATTCAACCAGAACGCAAGGAGCCAGAAGATCCAAAGCTCACATCAAGCAATATGCAAATTCAACCGCTTATCATTCCGGAAGATGCGCCCCAGCAAGATTCCAGGAAATCGCAACCCGATGAGGAATCTGCCTATGCGATTGGCTACGCTAGAGGTTCTCAGCAGTTGGAGAAACTTCGGAAAGGTCTAAACAACATCGTGACCCAAGTATTTCCTCCAGTCAAGAATGGTAAACCCCCCTCTAATGTCGACGACCACCAGAATACCATCACTGAGAAAATCGACTTGGTCCCCATCATCGAGCTTCTAACTCATAAACTGGATGCGCTCGCCAAGCTTACTGTCACTTCGTCCAAAATGTCTGCCGAATACCACGACAATAATATTATTTTGAAAGACATATACCGAAGTCTTAATGCCAACGAACGAGCTATTGTGGCGTTGCTTTCCACCCAGAATCCATCTCTGGACGAGATCGTTGCTCTCCTTTCCAAATCTTTCACAGAAGTTAGGGCCCAGTTGGAGCAACAAATCGAGCATTCTCGATCACGGCCTTCCGAGCTAAAGAGCAACTATTTGACTGTGATTCTTCACCATGAACTCACGGCCATAGCTCGCGCCATAAGAGAATTGACTCACGATTCTAGTTTTGAAGCCCAGGTGCCACTGTTAGGAAACTCGCTAGATTCATCAATGCTGGACTCGCGACTGGAATCTCGTCCGACTAACTTCGCCTCGGGAATCACTTCGGCCGGTTATTTTCCATCTACTCTTCCTACCACTTCTCATGCGAGTACTTCAGTGTATAAAGTTCGACATAACTCTCCTTTCGCATCATCTGCCAAAGGTCTGAAGATCGAGTAATATTAATATGTGCTAAGGCCTATTTTGCGGCCGTGGTCTTTTGATAAATATGTTTGGGTTCTTGCCACGGTTGGACAGCTTGTAGAAACCGACTCTGTCCGCTAATGGCGTATTGTTCGAACCCAGTGATTGCCGCTCTTCATGGGTTGTTCCCGATGAATGATGTGCTCCACGTGTATGAGTAAATGAGTTCCCTCTTCCGCGACCAATGAAGTCTGAGTTTCCTCTTCCACGTCCACGGAAGTCCGAGTTTCCTCTTCCACGGCCACGGAATTCCGAGTCTCCTCTTCCACGCCCATTGAAATCTGAGTTCCCTCTTCCACGCGAATTCCCTCTTCCACGTCCATTGAAGTCCGAGTTTCCTCTACCACGTCCATTGCTCGTACCACGGTAACCGCCTCTGGGTCCACGAGAAGGATAACTTCCACGGCCGCGGAAACCACTTGGTGCACGAGAGGCATTATCTAATGCATTTTCTGTCGCATTATCATTAGTTTCATAACCATGCGTATCATCCAATCTGTCTTGCTCATCGTAGCCGCTAGTTTCTTCTCGTTGAACTTCCTGCTGATGGTAGTCACTGGCGTCATCCCTTTCATATCTGTTCTGCTCATCAATATCTGCTCGTTGACCTTCGTGCTGATTATATTCAATCTCTACAGTGATTGGTTCTGTAGTGAGCGCAGATTGTGGTCGGTGAACATAAATATTCTTCTTCAACTTCTTGTTTGGATTTCTGACTTTTGCAAGCTGATCTGTAGACGAAATCTTAAGAGGCAATTCAACTTGAGAGTCACGTCTTCTCTTTAAATCAAAGCCTTCCTCATCATTCGAGGGTCCCTTCTCTTCATGATTTCCAGATGGTCGAGGCTCTGACGATTTCTGCAACTCACGAGATTTCTGACCTCCAGACACTGCTTCAGTGCCCGTAGGAAATGTTTCAGTGGACAATAGAACTTCATTCAGATTCTTGGTGACACCGGGCTGAAGCTCCACTATTGCGTCCCTTGCAGCTTGAGTTTGGTGTCTCATAGTTGGATTGTTCAAGAAGCCTGGTTGGACAGAAGTGACCATATGTCTTCCTTCAGCATCCCCAATCAACTTTTTCCAAATTTTGTCACGTCTTAATGATTCCTTGTTACCCAAAATCCACAAGGTAGTACGAGCACGAGTAAGAGCGACGTTCATACGTCTTATGTCACTCAAGAAACCAACGCTTCCAGATGGACTTGCTCGAACACACGACATGATGATGATTTCCTTCTCTTGACCCTGGAATCCATCCACAGTATTGAAGTCGACTTCGTTCAATATGTTTCGTCCCCATTTCTTTTGGAACATATCACGAAGGGTTCGGATCTGTTCTTTATACGGAGAAATCACACCGATTCTTCCTTTGAACTTATTATCCGGCAAGATTCTCATTAGATTTTCCACGAGCTCGATTGCGACCTTCGCTTCTTGAGCATTGAAGAATGACTTTGTCTGGTCACTTTGCTGATGCCTACTGACAATATCAAAGAAATGATAGGGCGTCAAGGGATACTCTTTGTGCCAAGGTCTGTCATTCTTCTCGAACATACCCTCACCATCCGTCAATCTAGAGTGATAGAATTGAGCACTTGGGAATTTGGAGATTTCAGGATGCATACGGTACTGAACATCCAACAAGTACACCGACCCGGGACTGTTTCGTTGCATTCTCACAAAGAGACTCTCTTCGTAATTGTATGATGCAGCAGCTTGAGACAATACAGTTGGAGGTAACTGATTTGGATCACCGACCATGATACACTTCTTGCAACCATATCTTAATGGAATAATAGCAGATAATTCCACACACTGGCAGGCCTCATCGATAATCACTTGATCGAATTTCATTGACATACTCAGCAAGAAGTCATGTGCTGATCCTGACAAGGTCGAACAAATAACCTGAGCTTCAGTAAGGATCTTAGCTTGTGCTTGACGTCTTTCAATTTCTCTGGTACGATGTGCAATGGATGCTTGTTCTCTTTGTTCGTCCAATTTCTTTCCGAGTTCACCTCTCTTCTTACTGACTTCTCTCAATTGTGCCTCAAGAGACAATATTTCTTCGTCAGTCAAAGATTCGTTCTTTAGCTCTTTCCTTAGACGGTCACGCTCAGCGATACACTCGTTGTGCTGGAGTCTGATGCTTGGGTCTATTGAAATTTCGTTGGTTCTCACCTTTAGCTCACGGTCGACAAGTTCTTCAAGTCCATATTCCTTAACAGCAGGATTTAATGCATCTGTACGACCCAAACGAACAATTCTTGGAGTGAATTGTTTTCCAGCAGTGTTGAAAACACCATCTTTCAAACGAACAACTAACTCGTCAATAGCAGCATTGCTCGGAGCACAAAGCAAAACCTTTGGCCCCTTACTTTCCTCTGGTGTTGAGCTTTTTGAGCCTAGTGAGGTAGGCACTTCAATAGAGTTTGAATTCGAAGATTGGGAAAGGAAATGGCCAATAATACCCAAAATAGTCTTGGTTTTACCAGTACCTGGGGGTCCCTGAATTAACGAAAATCCTTCATTCACTTGAGATCCTAAGATAGCCTTGGCCTGAGATACATTGACCTTAAAAGTGCCACAGATCTCTTTAGCCTTAGCATCTGAAATGAGCTCTGGAACAGCTGGTTTAGCTTGAACAATTTCGTCACATAAATCGTAGTATTGCAAACCTTTAAGGGAAGAATATTCTCTTTCCAAAGTAGTCATTTGCATAACCTTCATACCAACAATCAAAGACTTTGGCGTCAAAACACCCATCATGGATCCCTGTGGATAGACTCGAAGTGTCAAGTCACTATAATCAGGATTGACAAACTTGATTTCTCTAACTTTCGCCAAACAAGTTTGCGTATTCACGCTCTTCAAGTATCTTGAGACATCATGAGGATCTGTGATGCCCTTATCTTGAGTATAACCAAGAACCAAGAGATCAGTGTCACCAATTTTTCTGCTTACAAGATCTGCTTTCTTGATAGAAGTGTAAACATCAAAAAATCCATCACATGTTGTTCTGCTACCAATGAGAAGTTCGAATGGAAGCTCTTGTCCTGTGACACGAGAAGATTGAATGCCTTGCCATCCCTCCAACATCAACAAAGGCTCTATCATATTGGCGTACTCCTTTGCATTTGCATATTTGTCCTTGATTGGATGATAAATGGATCTATCCTCAGAGGGATAGTCACTATTGCTGGTATAGTTCCACTTCAAGATAGTAGAGTAAAGTGGCTTGAGGTTGACATTTAAACGCAAACGCATTCTCTCTTCCTCCAAACGTTTGAGGTCGATTTTCTTGCCTGCTGCCATCTTGACAACAGGACGTCCATGAATGTCAAGCTCTGTAATCTTGGATTTCTTCTTTGACTCGAGAAACAAGTCCGAAACATCGACATCGTCGTCGTCTTCTGAGGAGTCAGACTCCGGTTTACGATGTTTCAATTGGTTAATAGAGCGGCCAACGGGGGTTGGCTTCAGATTGAATCCTGCTGGTCTAGCGGGAGCTGGATTAAGCGGAGCATTCAGTGTAGTTCTCTTATTCTTCAATTCGTTTCTAATAGCCTCCATGTTCGTCGACGTGAAAGGCTTTGGTGGGGGTGGAGCGACAGGAGCTTCATTGGTGACCACACCAAATCTTGCCAATGTCAGCTGTTTTGCTTGCGGCTTCCTAGTCTGATATGCATAAGAAGCACCAGATGTGACTGTAGAAGTGACTTGAGAGCCAGAAGAAACGGAACCAACTGGAGCTGGTGAACCTTTCCTTTCTCTGGCAGTTTCATCAATAATGAACTGAACTAGTGTGGGATCGAATTCGCTAGCCTTGGCAAGCACTTCCAGTCTTTGTTGTTCTGTGAGTTTGTTGTTGAATTTTTTGGCTCTTGCACCATACTTGGCAAAACTCGAAATGAATTGTGGGTCAACATCAACATTTAAGTCTCTTGCTAAGTCAAAGCCCTTGAATACCAAGTTTAAGCATGATGTCAAGAGGGATGGGTCACCTAATCTGAGCCAAACAATGACGTGGTTAAATGCATTCATGAAAATAGAGAAAAGTTTCTCTTGCTCGTTCTCTTCAGGCTTGAAAAGTTCACACAATGTACGGAAAGAGTCCAATAGGAGATGACTCGTATCAAGCGTGTCACGAGTGAATTCCACCAAGTCTTGAAGGTGGTACATTCCAGCCCATGTGAGTGTAGTTTGATAAACCATTATCAAGAAAGACCAGGCATGAGTCCAAAGTATCTGAATTTCGCCTCGGCAGTTCACGGCGAGAGCATGATTTGTAGAGGTGATACCATTCAATGGATCCGTGAGAGCCTTGATCACATCCATCATGATTCTCATCACTCTTGGACATGGTTCGAAAAGTTTCATGCTGGTGATATTTCTCAAGGCAGAGTTGATGGCTTCCAAGTTGGGTTGCAAGTTCTTGAGAAGCTCCGAGATGGCCTCATAACGGCCCTCGGAATCAAATACTTGTGACACCAAGTTTAACGCAGCCTGACTTGTTTGAACACAGAAAATAGCGTTCCATAACGACAGAAGACTCTTGGGTTTGGTGAGAATTACCAGCAAATCGTCTGGATCAGCCAACGAGATCTTGTCCATGAGCGAACACATCACGGAGCACAAAGCCAGAGTCTCCCTGTTGTGAATCTTGATGGCAGCATCGAGCTCCTTGGAGATTTCCAGGTTCTTCTTATCCTTGAAAACGATGACAAACAGAACGTACTGGAAACTGTCCACCAATGCAGACGAAAATTGATTGGAGATTGACGTGGCAAGGAGCGCTGACCAGAGAGTCGAATTGGTGTCAAAGAACGTGGGGTGCTGCTTACGCTCTAGGGTAGCGGAATTGTTGGCAGCCACAAGAATGTCATATTGCAAAGAAAGACAAATCAAGTCCATTGCTGCGACTTGGACTTGGGAAGTTTTCCTTGTCAACAGAAGAAAATGCAATGCATGTTTAGAAACGCACAGTCGAGAATCACGCATTTTCAACAACTTTCCCGCTGACGAAGTCGGAGTGATGCTGTCAAGATCGAGACAGCTAGAGAGAATTCTTACTGAATTGACGGTGGCAATCAGCAGTTCTGCTTTCTCGATCAGAACGAGGAATTCGGTGATTTTGATGGCAGCAGTCTGCTTCTGGGAGCCTCCTAGGCTGTCGATAAAAGTGGGCATCCACCCTAATAACTGATCCATATTATACTGCGATTGATTGTTTGTAGTTGCTTCACGCAATAAACGGTGGTAATATGTGCTTGCGAGAATACCATCCAAGATCTGGGTGAAATGGTACCCTTTGGCAATATCCCAAAAGCTTGAAGGATAGAGGTTGAGGAGTTTCTGGAAAACGGAAAGTAATACCGGGAATGGCTTTTCCAACCCTGCCAACATATTCATGAAAAGTACTCCAATCAAAGGCAGAAATCGCAACTGATGATGAGCACTCATCTCTTCGATATCTGAAGGTCTGAGCAATTTTGCAAATTCGGAGGCAGCAACCTTGTCGATCAACGAAGAGACCATGCTCCAGAAGCGCTTGCTTCGCTCCGGTGAAAAATGTTTGGCATCTTGAAGTTTGTACGATTGGTAGTTGAACTCATCGACCACCTGAGGATCTAGTTGATATGGCGATTCATCGAGACTGGCCCACATTCTTCGCCTCAAAATGTCTTCGTCATCGGTCTCCGCAAGGAAATAAATGAGTCCCGGCGAGATGAAGGTAGGTAGTTTGATCAAGTCGACCTTGGTGGTAACCAAATGTTGAAGATTCACATCTTTTCGAAGAATAGCCGGACATGTAGCAATCTCTAGATATGTATTAACCAATGCCGGCAGATCGTCCAGGTGACTTGCGATAAGCAGCCGAATATTCGCGAGCCTCCACTCGATAATGATATTGATGAACTGCTCGAGGTGATTAACGGAAACGCGACGAACCAACACAAATCGCAGTCGTATCTGTGATAAACATCTCTGAAACCCTCGGACACAGGCGGGACACTGTGAAAGGGAGCGATTCATTCGTTGCTTGACAACATCTCCCATGGCGATTTGTTGGCCGGAGGGAAACGAGAACATCACGAGCGAATGACCAGCTATGGGCTGCAAAGTAGCATTGCAGAACAAGTGGATTTCGTTGGCCAACGCCTCCAGAGAGAGCATTAGCATGCATTTCATGAGAACCTCCGATTGGATAGGAGCATTTCCTGGTTCTCCATAACTACGGATGACGTCGTCTTTTAGAGCCTTGAGGGCGTCTACATCCATGGCAGGCACGTTTTGGGGTTGAAACACGTCCAAAGTGGTTTCTGCTGCACTTTTAATTGCGAAGATACAGTCGATGAAGTCTCAGTATGTCGATTCGGGAATAGACTACGCGATGGTAGATGGTGTGTGCACGTGATTAGGGCTGGAGAGGCTGAAGAAGGGTAGTGATAATTGGTGGTAATTGGTTATAATAGGATGGAGTTGAGGTGTGAAGGCTAGTTTGTATTTGCTCTAAATTCCATTAAGTGAAAAAGTTTGTATCCTTCTCAATCATTGCCTTGATTCCTGTAATTCACTCCCTTTTGTGTCTGCACTTCGAATTCCTACATGAGGACAAGATCGATGTCGAGCTGATTGGCTGCAGTGATCCAGTCTTCGCCAGTTTCCCAGCATCGATTCATAATCACAAGACTCTTTGTGGCGTTGATGTTTCCGTCATGGGCAAGTCGAGAGAATCGCTCAAAGTAAAACTGCCGTTTCTGAACATTCAATGTCTCACATGCGGCGCAGAAATGACAGAAGATCGTGCAGATCTCGGCAGGACTACCCAGTTCCACTCCAAATTCCAGAATCTCCGCCATGGTCTCAACCAAGTCCTGCACTAGTGGCGACAGCCTGGGAATTAAAAGTACACGCCGGTAAAGATTGAGTAGTCCGGTGTCAAAGAACAATTTATTCGTGGCACGTAACGTATTATCGTGTTGAACAAGTTCGGTGATGTTCTTTGTACTTCGCAGACTGTTGGACTTCTTGACCTTGAGCTTGGATTCAATGAGCAGATCAATTGTCTTCTGTCGTTTTTCCTCGCCCTCTTCGTATCCTTGAGTAAATTTCTCCTTAAGCTCGAGTGCTGCAGTAACGATCTCGATGGGCAATTGTGTCTGATCCGTATTCTCTTCTCCCAGTAGTGCCTCGACCTCGTTGATTAAAAGGGCGATGTTGACAAAGTGGGGAAGAAGTCGAGCATCAAACCCTAGAAGATAATCAATGTCAGTTTTATCGTTTCCAGAGTAGGCAGAATTGATATCGAGACTGGGAATGTTCACCACCGGGGTATACTTCCCTGGCGTTCTATAAGATCTCAAATAATTCTCACGTCCCCGTGTTGACGAGAGCGCTCCAAGAACATCATCATAGAGAAACCATCTCATAAGAAAAAATGCAATATTGCTCTCGTCGCGGATTATCGAGAGAAACTTATCGGACGACCCAGATGTGGAGCTGTCATTGTCGCTAGTTGGAGAGTCTGATTCGGGCCGTTGCTTTATTCTTCTTGCCAAAATGATCTGACTTGCTCCGGTGGTATGGGTTCTATGCTTTTCAAAGTCATTAGAGTTGACCACTTCATAACATGAAAGTAGCAATATTGTAGCCAAAGTTCCGTCCGAGGTAGACTCCTCCTTATCCTGGAGCTGCTTGAGAAGCTCGTTACACGATCTTCCAAGAAGCTGGTCGATTATGTCCTGATGACTCCGAGAAACCCCATCAATGCTGTCCCTGGACCTTGCTGCAAATGCGAGAATGGTCGTCAACACACCGGGATAATGCATTGCCATTTGAGGCAAAAGAACCTTGAACGGATTATCCTGATATATGTGTGATGGTGCAGGCACCAAATTAACTGCTGTCACATTCACCCAGAAATGGAGAAGCAGTCGGTAGTAAGGAACGTTCATGAGAAGCTCCGGAAAAGGTGTCAATGGTGGAGGAATCTGCCGCATGGAGTTCATGAAGGCGTAGTCAATCCGGTCTTCGGCACTATGCAATAGGTAATGGTCATGGTCTGGAGTTGTGGTTGTGCTAGCCAAACTGGCAGGGGTATCTACAGCTTCCTCCTTAATGAACTGCACTAATGGATTTTTGGCCCGCACCATGGGGTGGATCATATCGGTGATGAGGTTATTTGGTTCTTCTGGAAATGAGTTTTCGATGCGGGCCATGTCGGCCGAGTAGCTTTCGTAGAGATCTGAAAGCAAGGGTGAGTTCGCCAGATTCAGAATGTCCTCGTTCGCTGTGTGGACCGTGTTGATGAAAGAGTTGAATATTTCTGAATAGGGAAGACCCAAAGGGGATTTTCCATGGGCCATGAGGTCTACGACCAGTGTTGAGTCCTCAAATTGCCTAGAAATTAGTAAATTATCCATGTCGTCTCCTGACTCCTCCTTGACGGCCACAATTTCCTCGACATTTTCCAGTGGGTTGTGATTGAAGGAATCACCTCCATTTTCACAGGTTTTGTTGGCCACAAACTTCACCACCGACGGCGCCTCCAGTACTGGCAGCGGAATAACAAACGGAGAGCCTTTCCGCTTTGCCTTATTCTTGTATGGTCTCCCGCCCCAGGTAAGCTTGAGCGAGTAGTCACATTTCTTACCTATGCGATTACAGTTGGAGCACACGGGCCGTTCCTCGGTACATTTGATTTTGAGATGTTTACACAGGTGGCAGCCCAAACGTGAGCGGCGGATTTTCTTTTTGACGGGGCCGTCCGAGGGTGTGGTGCTGCTCATTGTAGACCATCAGTGAGCGGAAGATGAGGAAGATAATCAATATATGGTTCTGTACAAGTTTAGTAGTGTGCAGTGAGTGCGATGTGTAGCACTGGGTATAGGAGCACCAATTCCGATGGGGAGGTATGGGGTATATGGGAGGATAATGGAGAGTACTGGAGGATAATGGAGAGTACTGGAGAATATTGGGAGTTTCGCAATTTTGGAGATATTGTTGAGTGTTTCCGAGTATTTGGTTAGTGTGGACGTTGTATTAGTTTGAGCTCAAGTGATTTAGCCCAAGGATCAGTGTGCATCGAGAAAAAGATAAGGTTTGGTCGAAAAAAAAGAACCGGCCCCATTGACGGATCTTTGAAACGTAGATGGAACCTTGAGATGGAGGCTGAGAGTAGCCTATACCAGTACAATCTCTGATTTTCGTGCATCTATAAGATTTCCTTTACTGGAGGAATGTGTTGCATTGGTGTTCCGCCAAATTCCGTTCATTTCGTTGGGGTTTGGTTATGGATACCATCCAGACTGGGAGGAGAAAGGCGGAACTTTACATTTCGAAAGTAGCTGGGCATCATTGTAGATACTGAACTGTTCTTGATACCCATGTATGAATGGAAAAAGGACATTTTGGGTAGTTTATCACAGGTAGTTCTTTTTCATGCGCAGGTCTGGATTCTTCGTGGATTCGTACAATTTGAACATTACCCATGTTCTCCTATCTTGGAAATTTCAAATTGGTTCAGTGCAACTGATATTGATCTACTGTTCCATTCTTTTCCACTCTAAACTTTCATTTCGTCCCAGTTCAGTACGTATTATCTGGGCTATCCACACCACACCCTTGGGAAAGTGGTGCAAGCCTGTATTTTTCATTATCCATATTATTCTGGAGAGATAAGCTTCGCTCCTTTTTACATTTCTATTTTCCTTTCATCAAAGCATTCGAAGGAGTCAATGGGATCATCAACTGACTGAGTAACTTAAGAAGCTTGGTAATACTTAAGAAGCTTGGTAAAACTGAAGAAGCTTGGCAATGGTCACTGGCACATTCTTCAAATGATCTCCCTTTTTCTTGATCTGACGTCATTCTATCAGTTTGCGTGAGAATACTCTCGTCCTCTCATACTTCCATGTTGAACCATTCTACTGCGTTTGGCAAAAGTGATCATATCTATTAGTAATACTTCGAGGAATTGTCCAGGTCAAGAAGTCCTCCCTGCTTCTTCTCAGTGTCCTTCTCCGTATACTTCTTGCCAAATAGTACCTGGAGCAACTTCTCGTAGAGCCGAAAGAGGTATCCTGCCGCAATGAGCAACCCCGAGAGTATCGTGGCCAACTTGGCAACAAACTCGAGGAAAGAGATTCTCATCTCACGGATGGTGAGCTTGATTGGCTCAAATGAGTACGCAAACGAGATTCCTGGTGCCGTCCCCTCGGATGATCTGTGGATTTCTGTTAATGCATACTGGTAAGTGTCCACCACCAATCCAAGCTTCTCGTACACCGTTGGAACCACCTTGGCAAAATAGATGTACGACTGTTGAGGCTCCTCGGTAATCTTGCCAGTGAAGTCCAACGGGTTAACAATGAACGGATAAAAATCTCCAAATGAGAACTCAGAGATAACATGAGAAAAGTTGTAAGATTGTGGCGAGATGGACATAGACAGTGACGTCTTAGGAATAATCTTGAATTCACCCTTGACATGGTTGACTGGGATACTTCCGAAAATATGGCACGCTGGCTCTTGTTCATTAACTTGAGCCCCCATAATGTTGAACTCAGCTCTGATTGTTTCTTGCATGATTTCATCGAGGTCAGGTGTTCTGTAGTCGGCGTTCTGGCTATTAATAGTAAACAACTCGGGCACATGGAACCCAACACCCTGGAAGTTGAGCACTTCTCTGGCCAAGTAAGTATCAAAAGTAATATCTCTGACGTTGGTGGTAAGATACTGGCAGGGCATTGCCACAAGCATATCTACATTAATCTGGAGGTCTGCCCTGATCGTCTTGTCCACGGCAAACTGGTGATCCACGTATCCTCCAAGAAATCCACCAATTTGGATCCACATGATCAAAAGTCCACAGAACATGGTGAGCATGGTGGAAAATCCACCTCGCTGGGATCGCACAGAGTGTTCTGGCGACACCTTGGGGAAGGCGTCAAACACCCGTACTTTGCTGGAGAAATTATCCATAGCAAGCGACTGGTGGTGAATGAGATAATTGTAGATTCTGCCACGTACCTTGTTAAGTGAATGACAGTCTGCAGGCCCGCTGTCTGTTCCACTAACTACAACGTTATTACCGGTGGAGGACGAGCATACCGATAGCATTCGCGGTAAAGTCTGCGGCGTCTAAATTCGGTGGTCGAGTCCTGATCCACCGGCAAGTCATCATATATCCATCCATCTTCGTCCTCGGAGCATACCAAGTGGGTCTGATTAATTCCTCGCGAATGTAAAAAGTCAAGCGGTTTCTGGTCGATGCGCCAATTGTTGGCGAATCCAAAGTCATATTTCCATTCTGGAGGCGGAAGAACCTTGCTGAGTGCGTCCACGCCGTGCGGAAGTTTTCCTGAAACCCGAACCGTGTCCTTAAAGTCAAAAAGTCGCTTCGTATATGCGTACAACTTCCACTCGTGTTTGAAGAGATCGCGCCTTTGTAGCTCGTAGATTTCTACAATTCGCACCTCTGGTTGGTCATCGACAATGATATCGTGTCTGTCGAACGACTCAAACGGAAGTTTTATCTTGTCAGCTGGCCCCTCGACCCCTTCCGCGACCTCGATAGCTGGCTTGTTACTCTTCTTGTTGTTGCTGAGAGTAACAAGATACTTCTTAGTATTCGGGTGGCATAAGATCATAAATGCCCACCCAGACTGAATAAATATCATCCTCCACGGAATATACTTGCCGAGAAAAAACACTACTGATGTGACAACAATCGTGATGTAGAAGATAAATGTGGTGAGTCGCTCATCCTTAAATCCAACAAGGTCTGTCATAATCTTTTGTGCTTGGTCGAGAGAATTAAGTAACTCTGTCGTTAAGTTCTGCAAATCCCGCATGTTCATAAGCAATGAAACTTGCTTCTTGACAAACTTGCCATTATTCTTTTTGTCAATATCATCGGCAACATCTAATTTCAGCAGAGCAATAGAAGATGCCGATTGTGGCTTCTGTGCAGCGTATGATCCCGATGATGTCGACTGTGTTTGAACCAGAGAATCCTCTTCGGGTACATCAAGTATATCCATGACCACGCTGTTATCGTTTGACTCAGTAAGAAAGGCCAAAAATGACTGACCTCTCTTCTGCACCTTGATGAGTTCTGGGGTATCCATGGGATGCCTATGCAAGTAAGATGGAAGAATTATGCCAAATAGGAGAACCAACAACGGCATTGCAACTACCAAATGTGGCCACAAGCATATTGCAGTGTAAAACATCAATGCGCACAACGTTTTCGTTGGTTTTTGCCATGTAATGATGTGAATAACTCCATACTGAAACTTGAAAAAAGCACCCATGTTTGAACTCAATCTCTTCAAGTTGGACGTCAATATTCTGATAGATAGAGGAGGTTTCTTGCTTCTGGATGGATCATTCAACCGTTCCGAGAGCTCCTCTGCTCCCTCGGATCCTTCGGACATGGAGTGCCTCACCATTCTCTCAATCAATTTGTCCATGAAATGAAACTGTTCCTTGCTCTTCTGGTGTTCTTCAGCGGACAGCGCCATGCTCCGCACCGCTTCCACCTCTTCCTCGGTGAATTCAAAATCCTCAACGTCTCCATTCTTGTTTCTCTTCTCCATCAGCTCGATTCCCATAGCAAGGAGAGACGCTGCAGTTTCTGCTGCCAACCCTCGATTTGATCCGGGCCTGTTGACAGCCACTGAGTTTGTATAATCATATAAGGATGACATGACACGTGATCTCTTGGATCTACCACTACTAGTTGCTTCTGCCATGATTTTAGAATGGAGAATTGGTAGTGTTTCCGTGTGATATCTTCCTCAATCTATTCTGTTGATGTGCTCATGTTGTGGGGAACCTGCACTGTAGCATATGAAAATGCGACAGGTTGCTGAGCAATATGATAGTTGCAAAAGTGGGAAAAAAAGGAGAAAATCGAACCGCCTATGCCAAAAACGAACTTCCCAAAAGCTCACCGGGTGTGAGTCTATCGACTGGATCCCATTGGAATATGCTGTTCAAAAACTTTGAGAAATGGGCTATTTCCTGTCGGGTTTCCCCCGAACTGTGTAACTTCAATGCAACATCTAGTGATTTAGAATTGAGCTTCACATTTCTCTTGAACGGACTTGGCGTCAATCCTGTAGTTGCCCGATTACCACTAGACTGCAACTGCAAAATGAGAAACTGGAGGTTAATTTTGCCCTCGAGACTGAAAAGCGAGTAGAGGAGAGTCTTCTTGATTCTGCGCTCATCCACCGGAAATCTAGATCGACCATTGAAAACGGGGTCCGAAACCAATGGATCATCGAAATTCTTGGTGCTTCCCAGCTTTAGTTGCAGCATGAGTTTCTTCCGTTCACCAATGATGTACGAGCTAGGCGGAGGCCCAAAAAATTCGAGAATCAAGCCGATCTGCTCAAGCTCCGTTTTCCCGGGTAAGAGTGGAGATCCAGAAAACATTTCTGCAATGACACAGCCAAACGACCAGATGTCTATCTTGCTGCCGTATTTTGCACCAAGAATTACTTCAGGTGCACGATAGAACCGCGATTGAATGTAAGAAAATGAGGTTTCTGTCTCCAAACACGACGAGCCGAAATCAATAATTCGGACCTCAAAATCTGGTGGCTCTTGCAGAGACGCCGGTTCGTAGTCAGAAGGCAATTGGATCATGATGTTTTCTGGCTTGATATCACAGTGGATCACCTTCTTCATATGAATAAAATCTAAACCTTTGAGAATTTGGGTTGCGAACTGCTTGAGGAGCTTGAGAGAAACGCCCAGGAAATTAATAATTTCCAAAAAGGTATAAAGATTGACCGAAAGTACCTCTGTAACAATACACATGTGGCCACGGAAATTAAAGTGGTCGCAATAGTTAAGCAAATACTTGCTGAATGCACCTTTCTGGGAGAGGTTCTTTAGCATCTTGATCTCGCTGACAGCCTGGAGAGACCAGTCTAGCTCATTTTTGATGATCTTAATGGCAACATAACGTTTCTGGGTATTATTTGTGTACTTGTGGTCTGAGCAGAGAACCACGTTGCCAAATGAGCCAGTTCCCAACACCAGCAAAATTTCATAGCGAAACTCGATTTGCTCATTTGGTTTTATGATGTAGTTCCCATCCGAATCATCGAACCCGTAGTTGTTTTTGTAGCTGGATATATTGATATCATTTGCACTCCTTGATGAAGTAGGGGCGTAGTATAGATGGAGTTTTCTCATTACTTCTCCACGCTCGTATATGGAGAAATTGTGGCCCAGATTGTCAAGCATCTCTTGCGCGGTTAGCGAGGCGTTTGGAACCATGTCAATGGCCAATGAATTTGTTTCCTGAAAAAGAGCAGGATCCTTGTTGAAGATGGCTCTGTACATGTCTGATAGAGACAGAAGTTTAGCCTGTCTAATACTGTGAGCGTATGACGATAATGACAAGGAAGGTGCAGATTTGGATATGGTGGCCGTGGAGTTGGGCATGCTAGAAGATGTAGGAACACCTGAAATTGGGGGAAGTCCCGAAGCTGTGGACATGCCTGGATGTGCCGAAATGCCTGATATTGGAGCTATTGGGGGCCCATCAGACAAACCAGGAATATCATATATGTTTCTGGCACGTAATGGCGAGCGAGTGATGTCCAATTTTTGCTTCTGTTGTATCGAACTATTGTATAGTCGAGTATACACATCTTCCTTGGCTTTGGATGTATATGCTGTCGAGACATGTCTGGACGGAGAGGTGCTGAACAAGGTCAGTTTGTCGTCCAAAGAGGAATTCACCGATGGCTCCAACATCTTGTTTGTGATGTGAGCCAAGTGGTTTCCTTTACTTAATTGGCGTTTCTTTTGTGCTGGCCGCTTGTGATAGATCTCAGAGTGCGATACTGCTCTCATTTGAGAGGCATCTCTTTCTCGACTCAGCTGCTTCTTTCGAGATGACGTTGTTTGTTTCATGAACGAGCAATTTGACAAATCGGGAGCCTGCTTCAGCCTAGGTGGTTCGTTCTTGGAGGGAGAATCAGTCATATTGGAAGTATCGGTATGAATGCGAGGTAGTTGGCGTTTCTGAGCCACTGGTGGCGTGGACTGGGTTGGAGGGTGTTTGGAAGCCAGAAACGTTCTAGACTCAGCACGGCGGGCTGTAGAGAGCACGGGCGCCCGTGATGGTGTAGACCCATGATAGTTGTGAGGAAATAGGTTCTGAGGATATGCTTTTTTGGGAGATTTGGGAGGCTTCGCGGGGCCCACAGCAGACCGGTTGATCTCAATACTTGCAAATCGGTCATTAAGACCCGGCGATTTGTTTTCCATGGTGCCGATGCTGGATTTCAATAAGAGGCTTCAAGATCTAGAGAGGTTGAAAGGTGGTGGTACTGCATGTGGATGGAAATGTAAACATACTAGAGGTCAAGGAAAGAACGTGTAGACGGACGAATATTTGGATTTTGAGGAAAAATGGGAAGTTTTCAAATAGCTGGAAGTACATATTAAATTTTTTTTTTTGCATATTTATCGTCTTTTTCTTCCGTTCGGGATCCTTTCTGTATCCTAAGGACCCTCCTGCAGAGGAGCCATTCTTTCTTGATTCTACTCTAATCACCTTCATCTTCATTCAAATCCTGACTAAACTCACTCCATGTCTTCCCAAGAAGTATCAGCCACCACCAACCCAGCATCCTATACCAGTAAAGATCTTCTCCTACTAACTCAGCTTTTGCATGGAGAAAGTCTACTAAGTCCAGAAGCAGTAGCAAAAGCTGACCTCACCGAGATTGGCACACGATGGTTTGAACACAAGAGCACGAAAATTTCTCGCAACTTGAAGGAATTTCCTCTATCCAAGCCTCCATCGGGAAGCCAGGTGCTCAAGCTCTACGAGAACATGCTTGCCGATAATGAAAAGTGTGCCACAACGACAGATTTGGCCAACAATTACTATTTTAAGAGAGTGGCGGAGTTGGAGGAGAAGTTGACGCTGGAAAAGGGTCGGTTTAAGCAATTGTTGGAGGGAGACTAGATGAGAGCTGTTAGAAGGGTAATATATTGTTCATCGGAGAATGGTTTTGAAGGAATTTAATGAATCGTATGGGTTCTTCTTATAATTTCAGTCGCCGGATGTTGCCTATTATAGAATTAACTAGGTGGCTGCCCTTCGAATCTCCAAGATAATAAAAGATCAACTAAATGAATGCAATTGAAGATTACATCGTCTCGTTTCATATAAATTTGGATTCGCTTTGGAATCTATTTCTCTTCCTCTCGAGATTGAATCTCCTACTCTCTGTTGTATCGTAACTGCCATGAATCAGTCAAGCAGAACTGTGACCGAGGTACTAAGTTTGCATGATTGCGAGAACTCGGAAAATCTCAAGAATATCTAGCACGAGAAGTGTTCAAACTTGAAAATTGAAAAATATTCAGAAAATCCTCGAGTGGGCCAATAATATCATCTTCCATAAATCACTACGTCATTGAATTCCGGAATATACGAATCCTGCTTGTCACTATCATAGCCACTATCCATGCTCCATTTCCTGTAGATACTGTTCAAGCACCTAGGACCTAGTACCTGATCCTTTCAACGAGTTTGCACGAAACTTATATTTAACATGTCATCAAGATTACTTACTTAGTGGACTCAGAATTACTCGCCATGTAATTTACCACCCATACTCCTAGTGGCAAACATTTCATAAGTAGTATTGGTACAAAAGAACGACCTAGATTTACGATCCAGTCTCCGCAATTTACACATGCACTTTCCTCCATGCACTGATGCCACCAAATTACTATTTCATCCCCATCATAATCCTCCCCCATTTCTTTCCACTTCCTCGATCTCTCATCTTCCCCAACCATTTTATTCCTTCCCTTCCTCTAATTTCCCCCGCTCTGCCATCCCTCTTGTTCATTCTCTCCACTGATCTCCCCCACATTTAATGTCCATACAGTAGCTACATATACAGTAGTGGCACATCTCCAACTTCCAACTACTTTTCTTTCCAATGTCGAAGCAGCGCCAGCAAAGCTCATTAGCCTTGTTGCTTTTGAATGCATACAAGTCAAATCGACTGCTCTTGCTTAATTCCTCCTACATCATTCTCATCACTGCTGCCTTCTCGGGAGCCACCAATTCCGGAGCGAAATCAAAGAAAAAAGGTCTGTCTAGTCTTGATGCTTCCCCAGAGAAGAAGCCTCCGAAAATGACAAAGGAAGATTTCCGAGACTTGATGCGCTCGGCGCTTCCTTCCGTCAAAAACCCCGCTGTCGGCTACTTGCTAGTACATTTAGTGCTATTGGTTGCCAGAGCAATGCTAACTATTGAAGTTGCTGCATTGGACGGAAAATTGGTGGGAGCGTTGGTGTCGAAGCGACTCCGAAAGTTTGGCCGGCTCTTGGCCTTTTGGATGTTCTTGGGTGTTCCCGCATCCTTGGTTAATGCTTCTCTTAATTGGACAAAAGACAAGTTGCGCCAGCAGTTACGCATAAACATCAATGACAGTCTTATGGAAGACTACTTGCCTGACAACTTGGATCCTAACTATTATGCGCTTATCCAGTTGTCTGATACAAAGGTGCGGGATCCGGACCAGCGAATGTCCACCGATGTCACGAGATTAGCTATGGCCCTTGCTAGTCTTCCAGGACAAATCTTGAAACCTACATTGGACTTGCTCTTGTGTGCTAGAGAGCTTTCTAAGAGTGGCGTGGGCAGTGGCGAAGGTACCCTTGCCCTTGGCATATTGGCCCATGGCTCCACCACCATTCTTCGGTTCTTCTCGCCGCCTTTTGCCAAGTTGGCATCGGAAAAGGCCAACTTGGAGGGCCAACTTCGCTCGGGACACTCCAAGATCGTGGCCAATAACGAGGAGATTGCGTTCTTGCAGGGCCAAGAGCGCGAGTTGGATTACATCGACTTCTGCTATTACCAGTTGGAGAGATTTCTCAAGGTCGAATATTGGAAGAGAGCCATCCACGAGATTGCCCAAACTTTCATTGTCAAGTACTTCTGGGGTGCTGCGGGCTTGGTGTTGTGTTCCGCTCCGATATTTATCAACAAGTACTTGGGCAAGCCTCCTGATCCAAATGCCACTGGCGAGTTTATCACCAACAGGAGATTGTTGATGAGTGCATCCGACTCGTTGGACAGATTGATTTATTCCAGAAGATTCTTGCTCCTGGTGGTGGGCCATGCTTCCAGAGTCACTCTCTTTCAACAAGCGTTGTACGACATCAAGAAGAAGCGACTCGCCAATCCCTCCGAGTCGACCGACGGCAAGGGAAATGTTTCTTACGGTGATGAGATTACTTTTGATAAGGTGCGGCTTGTAACTCCTGCTGATGTGACGTTAATTGAGTCGTTGAGCTTCAGTATCAAACCTGGTGAACACCTTCTCATCGCTGGACCCAACGGATCCGGCAAATCGTCGATGTTCAGAATGTTGGGTGGCTTGTGGCCATGCAAGAAGGGACACATCACGATTCCTACTTCCGACAACATGTTCTATTTGCCCCAGCGTGCCTATCTCTGCAAGGGATCGTTGAGAGAACAGATCATTTACCCCCACACTTTGGAGCAATTTAAGAACAACAGACACGGCAAGACCGATGCTGACTTGGCAGAGATCTTGAAGATTTTGGATCTTGGAGAGTGGGTCACCTCAGATGATTCGTGGGACAAGGTGATGAACTGGAACGAAGAGTTGTCTATTGGTGCGCAGCAACGGTTGGCAATGGCCAGATTGTACTATCACCAGCCCAAGTTTGCAGTGCTTGACGAGTGTACGTCAGCTGTTTCTCCAGCCATGGAACAGTTCATGTACCAGCATGCCCAGGTAATCGGGATTTCATTGCTCTCGGTGGCACATAGACCAGCATTGTGGCACTTTCACAATCGGTTGTTGAAGTTGGATGGTAAGGGAGGCTACTACTTTGGTCCTTTGGATGCCACCAGAAGACTCAAGTTCGAGGAGGAGAGGTTGAAGCTAGAGAAGAACTTGAGAGATGTTCCTACCATGAGAGACCGACTCGAGGAGTTGAGGAAGGTTTCCAATGCCCAGCACATTCGGTACGAGAATTCGCAACGAAATTTGGTGGAGTTGGTCCTGTGATGTGTGTGATTTATTCATTTCAATAGAAAAGTGAGCTTTGCGATAGTGTGTATGTTTAGACTGTAGGATCAAATAATCGTAGGTTGGAATAGACTGTAGGATCAAATAATCGTAGGTGAGGATAGTCTGTAGGTTTATGATAATCTGTAGGTTTCGCGATAGTGGCAAAATCAGGTAGTACTTTTCGTCTCTTATGGTACCAAGAATTCTTGCCAGATGGAGATTACGGCACTACTCGTCGCTACCGTCTAGCAAAGTGATTGTCGCTTCGATCGGTAATCCATCGCCTCAATATGACGGCACCAGGCATAGTGTGGGCCACTGGATCTTAGATGTCGTGAGAGAGAATTATTGGACAGATTTCACCAAATTCTCTGGATCTGGCGGTATAGACACCGCCTATTCTTCTGAGGGAAATCATCAAAATGTCCTATTGGCTAAATCCGTGAAAAGCTACATGAATCTCCAGGGCAAGCCAATTTCCAAATTATGGCAGAAGTATTCCAAGAACAACCCATGTCTTGTGGTCATTCACGACGAGCTCCAGATTCCGCTTGGAAAAGTGCAAATCAGAAGAAGAAACACAAGTGCAAGAGGCCACAATGGACTCCGATCCATAGACAAAGCCATGGGAAACGATTACTCCAAAATAGCTATTGGCATCGGCAAGCCTGCAGCCAAGCATCTGGTATCAGACTACGTGCTATCTAAATTCACGAAAGATGAGTTGGAAATTCTCCGAGAGGTGACGATTCCACGAGTGGTAGAGGTGTTGGAAGAAATGAGTCGGGGCAAGCATATACATGATAGACATGAAAAGTGAAATACAGACAAAAGAGTGAGAGACCATGACAGACAAAAGAGTGAGAGTGAGACAAAGTAAGTACATATTAGTAGAATACGAGCAGTCACTAACTATGGGAAAGCACATTGGTATCAAGCACACATGCACAATATTTAATTTAAGGTGACGAGTATCACCCTAAAACCCCAAACTATACCACTCCAGTATATTTCACATTTCCGCACAGTTCGTAGTCTAATTCAAATCGTCTGCCTCACCTCTATACTTGCTCGCGAATCTATACACATTCCACATCACGATCTACTTCTTCCTATGGAGTTCACCATCACGTTAACATCAGAGCGATCGGTGGTCCGCGAATCGATCAAGGGTATGTTCAATTCATTCCACAATAGTTTCCCATTTCTGTTCCCCACTAACCCCAGGCATCGTGTGGACAATCTTCTTCCACAGACTCTTTGGCCCCGTGACCCCAATCACAACCGAGTTCATGGACATCGCATATCCGATGGCCGCCAACCTACCGGATCTCGACTCGCTTATTGATACGAAAATCGACCAGTTGATCCGAAACAAATTCGCCGGCGCATCGGGAGATGGGCCCCGCCGAGGTAAGCTAGTAGTGCAGTTTCTTGATGGCAACGGCGGCAAATCAAAGAAGAAATCAGGGTGGTTTGGCCTGGTCACCGAGGATAAGGCGCTTTCGCCGTGGGAAACCTGGACCATCAACATATCGTGTCTTCCGTTGAGTGGAGTGGAGCTGGCTACTCCAGGAGACCTGGCGGTCAATCCAGCGGAACGGCTGCTTCAGCTAGCGCTTCTGAGCTTTGAGAGTGCGTTGGCGGAGGTAATCGATCTTGTAGACCATAACAAGCACCATATTCCGCCGATCATGACCCTCGACGTGCTGCCATTTCCTTACGAAATCACCTTGGACCCAGCCTCCGACGATCTGCGGGCTCCGGAGATCGACGACGAGTCGTGGGGTCACTACATCAAGAAAATCATCGACTAATTGCATAAAGATGACATACTACTACATCCCTCATCTGGTTCATAAGTTGGCACAATGCATGCCCTCGTCTCCTCTCACCAAGATACACTCGTCCTCATGGACGGTGCGGTCAAACAACCCAATTTTCTGGGCTTTATCCAACACCAGCTGGTCATAACTTCCGGGCTGGAACCATAATCCCTTGACGAGGGTCTTGTAGTCTGGGAAGCTTGCGATTTCTTCCAAGGTGTGAAGTGTAATGGCGGGAGGAGTCAAAAATGAGATGCTCAACCCGTTGGCCTGCGAGAGCTTGTGATGGTCGATATCCTGTTTGGAGGCCAGTGCCTGGAGTATCTTGGTCACTGAAGAAACTACGCTCTGGCCGAGAATCTCGGGTTCTTTGGGGTTGACTGGTACAACTGGCAAATCGCGAGAAACGTACCACGAAAGTATCTTAAACCCGAACTTGGATGGGTTTTTGGAGGCCCCGACAACTGCATACTGTCTGCCACTGTCGAAGAATAACTTGATCTTGTTTTTCATAGACATTTTGTTACGATTATGGATGTGGGGAGGATCACAGGATTTGTAATCTGGGGAACTGGTGCACGGGTGGCACTCATCACCAACAAGTAATAACATCTTCAGCCAGTAACGAGATTTGCTGCAAATATAGTCCGATCCAGGAGAGTAGTGGATCGCCAACCAGAAAATGTTGCCAATAATAGTTTATAGAAAAGATGGAGCAAGGCATTGAAGTGTAAATTGAATCTGTAAAGGTGGTTGAAGATGTAGATTTGAAGGAAGGTTAGTATAGGACAAGCTAGCTGAATCCAGCCAATATTAGGTTACACTTTATTTGGCAGAAGCAAAGGATCTACAAATTTTTTCTCCATTCTTCTCAAATGTATCCAACCTCTTGGTCATCGACATCTGTTGATATTGGCCTGCATGTGACACATACACTTCGATACTTCCAAGAATCCATCGCTTATCTTTTCCATACATGGCTAGAGAAAAACGGACCAAACCCTGCAGCAACTGCAAGCGGTCGAAGGTCAAATGTGAATATGCCGATAAACTACCGTGCTTGCGGTGCATCAGCAGTGGTCAGGCTGCTACTTGTCAGTTCATGCCTAAACTTCCATCGTTAAAACTTCCCCTGCTTGCTTCAAACGGAGTTGCACCCACCTTTTCCAGTTTGAACGTAGGCCAACATATGGCCCCTCGGCTTCCTCAGCAGTCACTTCCTGTGCGGCCGCTCCCGAACCAACTACTATTTATGAACAATCAGACAGTACGCCCATCCACTCTTTCCGAGGGGGAAATTGGGCCGGATAAGCTGGTATCTGCGGTATCTTCATTGTCTGCAGTGTCACCAGCTGCGCAGACAGACGTGGAGTGGAAAAATTCCATGGAATCCAAAATCAACTCATTCGACTCCAAATTCAACGAGTTGATCGATACACTCCGAGAGAACCAGCGACAGTTGGCAACGGAACGTGAACTCAATCAGCAGGTCTCGGCACAAAATGAGCGTATGCAGCGAGAGTTGCGTGTTATCAGTCTCCAGATGTATAATAGTGGCTCGGTCACTCCCATGGAATCAAACGGATTCAAACGACCATTGGCTGATTCGAGAGTGGAACTGCCCAAACGATTAAAAACCTACGGCGAGCATGATTTCCGGGGAAACGTTCTAACGTTGGAAGAAGCCCGGGTGTTATTCTCCTACTTTGACTCACACATTTCCCAACAACTTTTTGGGTTTGAGATCCTGAACTTCTCAGTCGACTCCATCTGGGAATCGTCTCCCATTCTCATATGTGTAATTTGCACAATCGCATCCATGCATTATCCCGACTCACATCTTTCATCCAAGCAAGAGATTCTTCAGGTCCATCTACAGAAGCTTTGTGCTGGTCTCCTTTTCCAAGGAAAGCCCAAAACAGAACGAGAGGGATTCAACACCATAGTGGCCCTTGTCCTTTGCAGCTTTTGGCTTGCAGACTCACAACGCTTTACGGGTCTAGCCTTGCAATTGGCTAAGGAATTCGAAATGAATAAACCGCGGAAGTCCAACTCCAAGGATTCTCTAGGAGACAACGACAGACTCAAGATATGGTACTTATTATACATTCTAGATGGACAACAAAGCATGAGTTTCAACCGACAGTCTCTTATTGACTCAGATGATTATTCTCTCAAACATAGTCGCGACTTGTTGGTGCCGAGCATCCTGAAGCCCAAGTTGACAATCACTGAAGAATCTGCGATCAGCACTGACAAGAATCAGAATAATGAAGTTGATCGTGTGAACCGCCAACCATCGGAGCTTCAACGTCGTAATCTGCCTGCTAATTTCGCCGACTTTAGACTTGTATCGCAGGTCGAATACAACCAGGCAATAAACGAGGCGTTCAAGGGTAGCGCGTGGGACCTAATAGCACCATCTACATTTGGCATACCATCCAAGTCCAATTTAGATTTGGACAAGTGGATGGTCTCGTGGACGGTGCTTTTGTCACCCATGAATAACGGTTCAGTGTGGCTGTCCAAATCGACATTGATCTACTACAATTTTGCAAAGATGCATATTAACAGCACACTAATAAGGCAATTGCAAATGGATACCGGTGACTCGAATGTGATGTTTCCCAACTGGGACAACATCGAATCTGTTCTTGAAAAAAACAGGACCAATCAAGTGAAACAAATATCCAATCAAGAGGAAGATGATGATGAAGACGATGAAGACGACGAATTTCTCCATAATACCGAAATGGACACCCAAGATCAAGCCCTTCTTAACATGAGCATTGCGATGAATGCCGCTAAGACTGTGCTCAACTTAGTATTGAACGATGTTGATATCCTGAATAACTTGAAGTATGTTCCTGTTCATATCCACATCATGCTTTACTACGCCGCGTTGTTGTTGGTCAATCGCCGAGAATCATACGGAATCAATGAAACCAAAGATGCAGCGTTCTTTCATCAGAATATCCAAGACTTGAGGGTGGTGAAAACATTACAAAAGAAAATCTCCTTGAACTTCCCCACAGACAAGCATTTTGGAGATCGGCTCCTCAAAAGCTTGGACAATGTCTTCCTGGAGAGACTTCGCAGATTACGAAACGAGTTGGACGGAGCAAGCTTAGACATTTCCACCAAGGCGGAGTTGTTGAACGAGATATCAATATTGCTATATACAACGAGCCAGTTGGAGTTGGTCCCAGACTCTCCTGATGCAAGCAGCAAAGATGCCTCACCCAAACCTGAGAAAATATCCGCATGGCCTGGGTCTCATCATGGACATCCATGAGGCGCATCCTTAAATCAGGAGTGCGCATTTTGCAACCATTCACAAAGAGCATATTTTTTTAGGAATCCACATATTCAACAACTTACCATCCAAAAAAATGAGCAACGAAGGTACAAAAGCTGGCAGATTGTTTCGTCGCATTGTCTTTTCTCCTCCCGACGGAGACTGTAAACTTGGATTGAGCTTATCGGGCATTCGAAGAAGTCTGCAATGCTTGAGGCAGTCGCTCAACTTGTCCACAGTGACGATAGATGAAGAATTCGAAGAGATGTTGATAGAACTAAACCATCAAGAAGCCCTGTGCAAGGTGTTTGTTGAGCTTGTTCATCACTATCAGGCTTGTTCGCTAGATATGCTCGAACGCTCCTTCCAAGTAGGCGATTCTATGAAGCAACTCTTCCATCCTCTGTTTGGAAAGCCAAATGAGCCTTTGGATTCTAGCTGCGATCCCCTTGTTAATTGCAAAAGGTATGTGGCCATTATTGAAGAGAATATGTTGTCGTTGAAGGAAACATTTTCCACCATTCCAGACACAATAGATACGAAATTTTACCACCTTTTCGGATGGTTTGATGCCATTCGTAAGAATACCAGGAAACGTGATATGGCTCTCTTGGACTATGACAAGGTCTTAGATAAGTTTGACCCGCTATCCATAAAAAAGTCCACTGGATCCCTCAGCATTAAACAAACGAAGCAGTTTCACATTCTTGAAACACAAGTCGATCACTTCAAATTAGAGTATGATAAGTTGAATAATATGTTGAAGACAGAACTCCCCTACTTCTTCAAGCTCGTTTCAATCTACATGGATTTGATGCTCCAATACGTGTTTTACCTCCAACTAACTAATACCTACCAGTTCAATAGAAGCCTTTTGACATTGAGCATTCCGATGGGTTTCACAAAAGAGGAAGTTGCTGACGAAGAATTTGGCAGAAAGCTCGTGGAGAGCTGGGATCCTGCAAAGATCGAGGACCAAGCCTTGGGAATTATTTCCTTCCGTAAAATCTATTTGGAGCTGCTAGTAAACACCCACAATGCAGCCAAACGAGCCAACTCCCGTATCAATTTCGATCCATATTTCAACTATTGCGTTGCATTGTTCAACTTTTCTGCCCAATCATTGGGCGATCTTGAGTTCCGAAAGGGTGATATCATCAAGGTGATTCTGTCTGTGGGCGAATGGTGGCAGGGGGAGTTGGGAGACGCAGTCGGGATGTTTCCTTCGAACTACGTACAAATGGTGACTAAGCAATGCAAATAATATACACAAGAATGGAATAATGCTAACCCTGTGAGTAGTGCTGTTCATGACGCTTCTTATAGAGTAGAGCACACTTACCAGAACAGAACTCTCTTTTGATAGGGACCTCTAAATTCTCTAGAATGTCCCACCATTCGAATATCTCCGCATGTGGCTCAACGGTAAAAACATTGCATTCGTTGCAATGTTCCTCATAGTTAGCCTTAAAAATGGCCCTAGCGATCAACGGATGTAGCACTGTAGGAGTGGTTTTCTTCCACGACTTCGTCTCCCTGTAAGTGACGTCGTATCTGGCTATTCTATCAAGACAAAGAGTCTTTAGCGTTGGCACCATGCCGCCATTTCGGAAGTATTTAATCTTGGAAATATACTTGAGACACGGCTCTCGACTTGAATCCTCCGAACTGACAATCTTTACAGCATCCGGAAACACCGGCTCAAAAGGATTAGGGCCCGCTCTAAATGTCCCCAAACGAGGAAGTTCTAAAATGTCTGGAGGGAGGTAGTTCAATCGATTGGAGCTGATATTCAAGTCGACCAAGTTTCGGAGGTGACGAATGGCTCCAGGAATGTGGTCGATTCTGTTTTGACGCAAACTGAGCACATTGAGACGAGTAAACTTGAACAATGCAGGGTTGAGCGAATGAAGTCGGTTATTGGTCAAGTAGAGCTGATGCAAAATTTGATGACGCCCGTCGGGGTCAAAGATCACCAAATTCTCAAGATCCTTCACTTGCTCGGGGATCTCGGTCAAGCCCATTCCCTCGAAACTGACCGAAGGAGAAACCTCTTCAAACGCCTGAAGGATCAAGTCTCGAGCCTTCGAGTTTCTAGTGCTAGTGTGTGCGTCCGACTCCTCGACTTCATCGGTAGAAATTCCGTGAATATAGCTGGAGGTCTTGAACCGATTGAACTGATCAATACCGAAATCAGCCTCCGAGCTCGGATTTCCCACCCTAGGCGGTCTCTTCACTGGCGAAGTGGCCAACTGGCTAATTACATTTGAGGTGTCGACAGGAGAGTCGGGCACAAAGTCGTATGACGTCGACATGTCGTACTCGGACATGTGTGGTAAAACTGGAGGACTGCTAGCCAAACCCTGGGGTTCATCGGGGTCGGTGTCCAATCGCTGGCCAGGGTGGTGTTGAAACGAGCCAAAATCACGTTTCTTGACATCGTCTTTCTCGTTGAAACTCTCCCCCGCATGTCTTTTCATCGAAGGCATGCTCAAGAGCACCGGAGCTGGAGGTCTTTTTGGTTTGCATCTGCCTCGGGTGTGATACATGCTTTCAGCATTTTCGTCAATGACATGTCGTTCACGAGGATCTGTGCTTAATGCTGTTTTCTCGTTGGCTGCCGAAGTGCTGAACGCAAACGGCAATAGAGGGTTGTTCTTCTCCATGTGGAGTAGTGACAAATGTTTTGATCTAAGTAGTCGCGTTTTTCTTCCTCCAACCGAGAAATCTGGGGTTAGGGTGGAGCACTTAGTACAGTGAAATGCTTCATCATGGTGGTTATGGATGAATTTGATGGAGGGGAACGATGACTGAATAAATATTGTATGGGTCGTTTTTGTTTGAATGGTTTAATTGAAAATCTTGTCTTTGAGGTTCGGCATTAAGGTTCGCATTAATTACCCCGGATTCCGTGTACCTGTAGAAATGGTTGGATATCAAAAGACTAGAAAAGTGCAGACCAAACAAACTAAAACCATTATTAAAGTAACAAAGACCATTATTTAAGAAACGACGACGTTTAAAATAGAGACTACGACAATTGTCAATACTAAACTTATGATATCCAGTAATTATTACCGCTTGTTGATTACTTGCATACCTCCACTCACACGAGCAACTTCCAAGCATAAAAGAAACCAGAAAACTGAAGATCCTACCACTTTACACGATGTAAGCTACTAATGAGGCGCATGAGCTCAATGGCCCATCCGTGCTAAATATTCCAATATATTCGAGCAACTGTAATTCGCATTTAAGCCCTGCGCCTTGGTGCATACAGATGCATCGTCTCCTCGAAAAGTAGAAAGTCGAGATCATTGATCTAGTCTGAATGGTAGGTCCAGAACGTGCTATCTCGCCCATTGTAGGTCCGGACGTGAAGTAAGCATAAGAATGAAAAACAATGTCATCATTAACTGCAAATATCGGTTTGGTGACTCGAGTTTCCAGTCAAGAAGATGCGATAGACTTCTCCATTAAACTCCCTTAAAAAATTTTTTATCCAGCTGTTTCCATTGAATTCTTGATTGAGTTCGTTTTCTGCCGGAGCTCATTCTCTAGGAAGATTTCTCTCATTCTTCAATCTCAAGATATACTTCATAAGCATCTATCGCCTCTGGACTTTGCAACAACACAATAAGCAGAATAAGCTTCGGCTTTGGTAAACTACACTATCCTTGCTATCGTCAAAGCTGAAATAGCCAGCATTAATTCTATATCAGTTTGCTCATACCCCACAATTTGAGAAATGACTTCTCTTTGCTTTCCTCCTACGCAAATTTGCGTTTCCATGCTTGATTCCACAGGAAAGCTAACCAGACATGCACTCATGTGCAAGTCTTAGCTGATTTCTCTCAATATAAATAAGAGGAGCCTGGCTGCCTCTTTTCCAGTCTTATCACAATGAACTCGAGGAATGCGATCCATAGTTTTTATCTCCCACCGATAGGCGGTTGCAGTAATCTTGAATCTGAATCACACCATCGAAGAATACCATCCTTCAGTGAACTAATCAAGGAATGTTCCATTCCAAGCATCGATTCCTTTCGCTATTATCCTTTTGTGACTGCCGGTCCAAATCATATAGATAAGTGCATTCAGTGTCATCCCGGCTACCTTCAGGATCCTGGGTCTGCAAAACATGATTTCCATCAAACATCAAGTTGGGCAGTCAATTCAATGGTACCGCAGCCACCCAGAGCAACTGGAAACGCTTCACTAAGGCCGGCGTTTACCGACAAGAAGAATGTCGAACCCAACAATCACCCGATGAATTTCATTCAAACTGAGAGCAATTCATTGGGAAAGAAACCACAAGAAGGCAAAAGGAAAGAGCCCAAACAAAAACTCCACCACCAATCTCTGACCTATCTGCAACAGACAACTTACGAATACCTGTTTAGCAAGCTAAAAAAATCAAAATCTGGCATTCGAACTGCCGAAAAGCGACCCAGGGAGAAGTCGAATTCGAAGTCGACAAGCAAAAGTCGTCGAGAAGTACCTCACGCCTTGTACAGCAAACAAAGTCCTCGACCATACCGAAGACACCGCTACTTGAACAAGGAGCTATGTATGAGGAATAACACTAAGTGCTCGCAATGTGGATCCACGAGGACTCCCGAGTGGAGATCTGGTCCAGAAGGAAATCGTACCTTGTGCAATGCATGTGGACTTCTGTTCACAAAGTTAACCAAGAAGATGGGTTGGGAAGCTGCAAGAAATGATTTTGCCAAGCAGAAAGAGTTAGGCAAACTGCAAGCATAAGATAGGAAGGACACGATCATTTACTATTGTAATTTTTGTAGTAATGGTTGGCCAACTCTCCCAACCACCTTTCGTCAATAACCATACAACTTCTCATGTATTCCTTGCTGGTCAAGACTAGCTCATGGTACAAGACAAATTTGGGAGGAGGCTTCACCTGGAATAATCCCGAAGATGGGTGAATGTGCACTGGTTGATTTCTCTTGACCAGCACATAACTGGAGCCCAACTTGGAGAGCTTTGCAACATTGGGAAAAAATCCACTGAACAAAGATTTCTGGATCTTTATGAGTTTCTGGTCGTCGTCCGGAGTCTTTTCAGTCTTAAGACCAATTTTCTGGCATAACTTCTCGAGCTGGGATCGGACCTCCTTTACTCTCTTGAGTGTTCTGTATTGGAGAAAATTGTCTTCACACCAAATATTGGAGAACCCTGTTTCGGACCATTGCCTCCATATATTAAGAAGAGTAAGATGATCTCCCAACTCGTGGGCGAAACTCAATTTCAGTTTGTCTGCTTGCTCGCGTTTGTCTTTCGGTCTGTAAAACAAGTTTGACGACTCAGCTAACATTGCCAAAATGGACAAGACTTCGTAGGTAACTCCAAATTGAGAACTGGTCAACAAGCACTTACAAAACATCGGATCCATAGGGAATTCGGACATTTTGCGACCAGTATTTGTGAGCTGACCCTGGACATTGAGTGCACCCAACGAGTATAGGAGTTCTAGAGATTTCATGAGCGTCTGCGTACTTGGGGGATCCATGAAATCAAAATGCACCAAATCGGTGATACCCATCGACAAAAGAAGGAGCACCACTGTCCCCAAATTCACTCTCAAGATTTCGGGGGTAGGATTAGCCACCAACTCGTTATAGAAGGACCATTTCGTAAAAAGTCGGTAGCACTTGCCTGGCCCAACTCTTCCGGCTCTTCCAGCCCTCTGGTCTGCAGAAGCTCTGGAACACGGCACTACCACAAGACTTTCCATGCCAGTTGTTGGGTTAAACACGTTCTCCTTTACGTAGCCAGGATCAACCACATACTTGATTCCATCAATAGTAATAGAAGTCTCAGCTATGTTGGTGGCTAGAACAACTTTTCTAGAATCGTGGGGAGTGGGCTCGAAAATCCTTGCTTGCATTGCTGGAGGCATGTTTGCGTAGATTGGGGCAACTATCAAAGGTTTGATCAGATCGCCCAAATTCTCACATGCTTCATTTAATGTTTCGGCCATTGTCTCAATTTCATCTTGACCAGTTAAGAACACCAATATGTCGCCTGGAGTTTCCTGCTTCATGTGGATCTGGAACACTGTAGTAATAGCGGCTTGGATGTAGTTGGCCTCTGGGTGCTTGGTGTAGCAAATGTCCACTGGGAATCGACGTCCTGGAACCTTGAAGATCGGAGCACCATCAAAGTAATCGGCAAACTTGTCGGCATTGATGGTGGCGGAAGCAACAATAACTCGTAGATCCGGTCTCTCCTTTATGATATCCTTCAACAATGTGAGAATAATCTCGGTAGAAACTGTACGTTCGTGGGCCTCATCTATCATCAACGCACTGTAAGTTGAAAGTAGCGGATCGGAGAGGAACTCTCGAAGCAACATACCGTCGGTTAAATACTTGATTTGCGTTTTGGAGCTCAGCACATCTTCGAATCGGATGGAGTACCCCACCTCGTTGCCCAATCGGCATCCGACTTCATCTGCTACTCTCGCAGCCACAGACGTCGCAGCCACTCTTCTGGGCTGTGTGCATCCAACTTTCTGTATCTTGCCTGATTCACTCCTTCTAGTATAACCTGCCTCGTAAAGATACTGCGGTAGCTGGGTGGTTTTACCGGATCCGGTCTCACCAACCACTATAAGCACTTGGTTCTTTTCAATGGCTTCAAGAAAATCTTTTCGCAACTTGTAAACAGGAAGAGATCTTCTGACCTCCTGAATTTCTCGGCTTACTTTATTCGACAGCGTTGGATCTTCAGACTCCTCCATCTCTTTTTCTCCGGGTAGTTCTGCGTCTTCGTCAAAGTCAACAAATTGCGATTCATCAAACACATAGTCGTAATGTTCCTGGTCTGCCAACTCAATCTTGTCGGGGTTGGAAGCTATAATCTCCTGGGCCTTTTTGAGCTGATCTGACTCCCATTGGTTCTCGACCCTCAGCCGTTTCTCTTCGGGTTGATCATCATTTTTTGGTCGAAGCAATTCCTGTTTTCTTTTGCGATCAATGTGACCTTCGGCAGTCTTATACTCTGAAGGAAGTATGTATTGAGCATCATTATTGGCACTGGTCCTAATCGATTCCAAGAAAGCTTGTTTTTCTTTGTATTCCGCCGCCTCTTTTGGTGTCAAGTCGATTTTCTTGCCCAACCACTCGATCTCCCGCTCGATCTGAGCCACCTGCGAGTTGAATTTTCTTCGAAGGTACTGCTCGCGTGTCTCTTTGGGTTTGTTGACTCTCTTTTCATAGGTTTGGGCATTGTTATCTGGTTCTCTAGACTTAGTCAATACTTGATCAGCTTTACAAGAGTTATCCAGTGTTTCTTCTCTTCTGGCCTCTGCAACTTCCTTCTTCTGGAGCAGATCTCCTTGTATATCTCCCTCTAGTTCTTCATAGTCGTAGTCTCTATTTCTGCGGTGAGCAGTCCCTGTCTTTAAGTTAGACATGGTTGGTGATGACTTGATAATACTACTGTATATGGGCGCATCTGACAAGTTATCATAGTAATACGAATCAGGAATACTACATAGTAACTTCTTCAATGCCGCAATTGAAAAGCCAAAAACATAGGCGATCGTACCGTATTGCCCCTGACGATGACGATGCCTCGTCTTTTTTTTCGCCGACTCCGAAATTCGAGCCCCATTCCTCGGTATCGGACTTGGATCTCTACAATCTAACAATCAACAATTCGAGCCAGAAGAATGTCACCTACATTCCTCCGTGGACAGAGCCGTATGTGATTGGTGTGGCAGGGTTTTCTGGATCGGGAAAAACCTCCATCTCCCAGAGAATTATTCTGGAATTGAACCAGCCGTGGACGGTGCTTTTATCGTTTGATAATTTCTACAACCCTCTCACACCTGAACAGTCCAAGCAGGCGTTCAAAAACAATTTCGACTTCGATACGCCAGAAGCCATGGACATCGACATGGTGGTAGAGAAACTCACCTCGTTGAAGCAGGGGAAGAAAACCGAAATCCCAGTCTACTCGTTCTCTCTACACACCCGAACTGATAAGACCATCACCATATATGGTGCCAACGTGATAATTATCGAGGGGATCTACGCCTTATATGATAAGAGGCTTTTGGATCTCATGGACGTGAAGATTTTTGTCGACACAGACTTGGACGTATGCTTGGCCCGTAGACTCACCAGAGATATTTTGTACCGAGGAAGAGATTTGGAGGGAGCATTAAAGCAGTGGGAGACGTTTGTCAAGCCCAATGCCGTGGCTTCAGTTACACCAACTATGCAAAATGCTGATTTGGTTATTCCCAGAGGTCTCGAAAATACAACAGCCATCGAGCTCATGATCAAGCATATCCAGAAGCAACTAGCACTTAAGAGCAGCTTGCATCTTCGTCGATTAAAGAGCTTGGGGCTCGGCTCGAGGTACCCCCTTCTGGCCTTTTCTCAGTTGAAATTGCTTCCGGCCAACAACCACACTGCCGGTATCCACTCCATTTTGTTCAACAAGGCCACAGATAGAACAGATTTCATATTCTATTTTGATCGCATTGCCAACTTGCTTTTGGAGCTAGCTCTCGAGCAATTGACGGTATTTGCTCCCAAGAAGGTCAAATGCCATGGTAACTACGAGTACAATGGTTTGAAGCAGACGGAGGAGATTGTTGCTGTCAGCATCGTCAGATCCGGCGACTGTTTCATGACTTCCATCAAGAAAACGTTCCCGGCAATTCCAATTGGAAAGTTACTTATTCAGAGCGACTCCCTCACTGGTGAGCCACAGTTGCACGCTGAATCGTTACCTTCTAAAGTTGGGGGCCAGTATTTTCTTTTCGACGCCCAGAACATCAGTGGGGCCGGAGCCATCATGGCCATCCAGGTTTTAGTAGACCACGGAATCAATGTCAAGGACATCACGTTGGTCACGTACTTGCTGACGGAAATTGGCGTGCGGAGAATCTTCCATGTGTTTCCCGAGGTGAAGATTATTGTTGGAAAGATCAGTAACATGGACGAAGTTGACCCCTCATGCAACAGCGAAAAGTTCCACGATACCGACTGGCATTTTCGGACCCGATTTATCGATGCGCTTTACTTCGGCACTGATTAGATATACATCCAGAATCACCATATATTACCCTAGCATTATTTAAGAAGAATGAACGGAAATGAATCAGCAGTGCTGAACGGAAGTGTTTCAGAAGAACTGAACTGGGGACATTCATATAAATCGCAATGGAGCGAGAATGAAACGGGGTTAAACTCAACAACCAGTAGAAGCTACCCAACCACAAATCAGCCACCACTCCCAGTTCAGTCAGTGCTCGTCAACATTGGCAGCATTCTTGGGGAGCAGAAACCGGATGGCAGTGGAATTCCGACGCTGATGATTTCTGATTTCCCATTGCTTGGACAAGCTATACGATCCAAGTGCTTGAGCAACAGCATTCCCTGGAGTATTTCTTGCATCGAATCTGTTGGGTACATTCTGGCTGAGAGTCTGTAAATCGCAAATTGAATATCTCCTCACAGGGCCATCTGTCTCCTTTAATGGTGGTGATGCATCTCCACAAGAAGTCAGACGGCCCACCGAAGGTCGGCTGTCCACTAAAAAGGCTGAGATAGGCTCTTTCATTTCTGTAGTACTAGTGGCAGGATTCTCGATTGCTAGGGAGAATCTTCTGGCAACAGACATAAGGCACGCTAAATGAAAAGAATAGATATGATGTAGACACTCAGTCAGAGGAACCAACTAATCGTTAAGATAGTAAAAGTAGTGGAGACCAATCAAGATAGTCCAACAGTGGTCAATTCAAAATAGTGGAGTCAGATTTGTCTAAAAACACCCATACAAATGGTCATGAATGTGAATGGGAATAGCAACAATTCAGAGTTGGAGAAGATCAAATAGAATGCTACTAGCCCATCGGCCCCAACCCTCTTATATATAGATGCCCTTGCTAATCACGTTATCGTATCAAGCCGTACACACTCGGATAAGAAAATAATTTCGGGGGATCTACCTGACAATTTTCAAGACTTGGAAATGGCTTCTAAATTTTTTCACGTTGGGTTCCAGTCACTAAGTTGTGGTGTTGCCAGCAGAATGGTTTTCTAGATTCGCAACTTCCTTTCTGTGCGCGAATGGTACCTGGAGTAGTCATTTGATAAGACAGGAATATTTTGACAGGGTTGGCCGAATTATGCAAAACCACAGGAAGCGGGCGAAACGAAGTGCACAAACTGTGTATATACGGGCGAATGTATGTACCCGATATGGAACTAAACTTACGAACTTCCATGTTTACTTCGGTACTTTGGGTGGTGAACTCGGTCGATGGGCCAATTCGCCAAATCTGGGGTAAGTTCCTTAGGAATGTGCAGGAACGAGCCTACGTTAGGACACTTTGAGACAATGGAGCAAGCAAAATATTGAAAAAATGACTAAACCGGTAGAAACGGATAATAGAAAATACCGGCTGCCCAAGCGAAGGAGTTGGATGCATGGTAATTTTCGTTTTTGCCGAAGTGTGCATGGGCGTCGCTTGGTGCCCGCTAACGTCCCTTCTCGGCAAGCCGAATTCCAATTATAGATAAGACACAGACGACAGAAGGAATTAAGGAAAATTGAAAAAAAAAAAGGTGGGAAAGTGGATCAATGGAGTCACAATAGCGATTTCTGTCTACAATCGTCGACTGTGTTTATGTCCATGCACATTTTCATCGGACATTATCATCCTTCTTCTTATCTACCACGGACATTGATCTCCGAGTAATAATGACCGAGGGACATTGAAGGCCCCCAATGATTTTGGAAGAAGCGAGTCCTAATTTCTCGAAAATATAGCTCCCAGTGTTGAGCGCTGTTGATATGTCCCAACGATTTTCGATCTTATCGTGCCACATTTACCATCTTCGCTTGCCCCAATTGGTAGTAGGCGCTCCTTCTCAAACTTCTCCACGATGATGGCCTGCACCTGAACCAATCGATCACATATGACCAATTCGGACCAGCTTCTAGAGATTCTCTACTAGCTTCTTTTCTGATGGGTTCGATGAAATATTCTGCTCGCACTGCTGCCACATTTAGACCGCTTGCTTGGAGCCATTCTGTGGTTGCCCAACGTTTCTATGTTTCATTCTCACCTGCTGCTCAGCTCACACTTAATGACTTGAATGAGTCTACGCTTGAGGCCAAATACGCCGTGAGAGGGAAAATCCCAATCCGTGCGGATGAGTTGCGTAGTGAGATTAATGCAAACCCGGAGGGCCACGGGTTGCCCTATGACCGCATCATCAGCGCCAATATCGGAAACCCCCAGCAGTTGGACCAGAAGCCATTGTCTTGGTACCGACAAGTGTTGTCATTGATGCAGTATCCTAGCTTGATCACCAAGCTCAACAGCTTGGATGATGCTGTTAAGGACCAGTTGTACCCTGCTGATGTTGTGGAGCGTGCTCGCAAATTGTTGAAGAGTACCGGTTCGGTAGGTGCCTATTCCAGTTCGCAAGGTGATATTACTGTTAGAACCTCGGTTGCCAACTTCATTTCCAGGAGAGACGGCTACCCAGCCCATGCAGAAGATGTGTTTTTGACCGGTGGTGCTTCTGCAGCGGTTCTGTACTTGATCCAGGTGTTGTCGTCTGGAAAAGATGCTGGATTCTTGATCCCAATTCCCCAGTATCCATTGTACACCGCCTCCATTGCATTGAACAACGCCGTGCCCATTGGCTACTACTTGGATGAGTCTAACAAATGGTCTACTGATCCCGAACAGATTCGTACTTTGATCAAGGAGAACAGGGCCAAGGGGGTTAACCCAAAGGCTTTGGTGGTGATCAACCCAGGCAACCCAACTGGTGCAATTTTGTCTGAGTCCGATATTGCTGCAATCATTGACATCGCCGCTGAACATGGCCTTGTTCTTATTGCCGATGAAGTTTATCAGGAAAACATTTTCGAGGGCAAGTTCGTGTCCATGAAGCAGGTGTACTCCAAGTTGCTTGCTGAGAATCCTGAAGTGTACAAGAATGTCCAGCTTGCTTCTTTGCACTCTACCTCCAAGGGTGTGAGTGGAGAGTGTGGCCAAAGAGGTGGATACATGGAGTTGGTTGGTTTCTCTAAAGAGGTTAAAGAGATTATCTTCAAATTGGCATGCATCAACCTCTGTCCTGTTGTTTCTGGTCAGGCTCTTGTGGAGTTGATGATTAACCCTCCTAGAGAAGGTGACGCTTCCTACGAGTTGTACCACAATGAAACAAGCAACATCCACAAGGACTTGAAGCAGAGATCTACCTTGTTGTATGAGGCTTTCTGTAACATGACCGACGTTGAGTGTAATAAGCCTGAGGGTGCTATGTACCTTTTCCCAAGCTTGTTGTTCTCCAAGGAGAAGTACCCAACCTTGTTCGAAAAGGCTAACGAAATGAACTTAACAGTCGATGAGTTCTACTGTACTGAGTTGTTGGAGCACACTGGTATTTGTTGTGTTCCAGGTAATGGTTTTGGTCAAGTCCCTGGAACATATCACTTGAGAACCACTTTCTTGGCTCCAGGGACCGAGTGGATTGATCTGTGGGCTAAGTTCCACGACGAGTTTATCGCCAACTACAAGCAGTAAATAAGTACTATGTCATGTATGCAATATATTTTTCTACTCCTTCTTAATCTTGGTTGGTTCTCCAAAATCCCCAAGTACACATGCAGTTGTGATTGAGGCCCAAGCAGGCAACCATCCCAAAGCAACAACAAACCACGTCCAGCATTGTAATTCATCCCATGAAGTTAACAACCCTCTTGTCAATGCCACTACATTCTTGAATTTCCCACCATCATAGAGGTAAGCGAACGCAGAAATTGTAATGAATGGCGACGAAAATAGAAGACACATGGCAATTCGAAAATTGGCCCTGAAAGGAGTAACTGTACCAGCCACTTTCAGGGATATGATAGGCAGAACAAAAGTCAAGGGCAATGCACAGATTCCAATTGAAAATGCCAATGCAAAATGCACAATGAGCAAACTGATAATAAGCATTGCAATGAAGTAAAGCGAGAAAGCCAAAAGCAAGTAGGACAGGGTCTTCGACAAGCGGAATGATAACTTATTGTTAAAGAGAGCAGCTAACGACGACACAACGGTTACAGCCAGCAAGCTCACAATCAACTTGGAGGAAATCGAGTCAGGAGATTCGGAAGTACTCACCAAACTCATCATTGCAAATGCGGCAGCCAAGCAAACAACTTCGATACCAGTGAAAATTCCCAATAACGTGGCACCATTCATTAGGTACTCGGTAGCAGAAACTCCATTGAGAAGGCAGTAGAGTGAACTTATTGCAAATGACAGCGCCAAGAGGGCAGCAGAAGGCAAGTAAGTACCGATGGAAACAAAGTTGAGAGGTGCAAGCATAAGGTAGAAAAAGAAGGACTGATGGAACTTCTCAAGTAGGTTGTTGACCGCCCGGAACGTAGAATCCACAATTCGTCCAAACTGAGTGATATCGGGACCTCCAGTTCCCACAGCCTTGATGGTGACAGCCTGAATCTGCCAACCCGAAAATGATTCGCAGCCAGGGGAGTTCTGCTTCAACCCAGAGCTTGCCAAGTTGACAATTCCTCGGAATAATGTTCTCAACCTCGAAAAGTAGTCGTTTCTTCCAAGCTGATCGGCTGGCGAGTTTTGAATGCTTACTCTCATCATCTCGTTTCTAGCAATGGTAGTGACGGTATTGATGAGATCCAAGTTGGGTAACTGTCCATTGAGGCCCTCGTAGGAAAGCTCCAAATAATTGAAGTTATCATGGTCGGATGGGTACTCCATGACAATAGCTGCCTCAATTGAGCCAGCAGTCACATCCAATTCCGTATGGTACGCTTCAACCCACGAGCGGAGCTGTGAATGGCTATCTCTTGGAAATACTACAATGATATTCTTCTGCCAGATCGACATTCTGGCAAAGTATCTAAGCAATGCCGGAGCAAGAGCAAATGCGCCAACGTTCGGCTGGGAATCCGAAGTAAAGTATGGAGCCACCAACACCAAGGCCTCGGTGTTATCTCCTCGTGGGGCATGCATCACAGCATACATTGTATCTCTACCAGATTTGGAGTCTACATGGTGAGAAACCTTCAACCCGATATCTTGCAACCATTCTTCCAAAATTGGGTTATACTCTGAGAAGGGCGTGAAGTCCCATTTGCGCACCTCCAGACGGTATCCACGTACAATATTCCATTCACTTTCACGGAAATACGACGTGACCTGGCCCGGCATCAAGGCATTTTCCGAAATGTATGTGTTTCTGTACTGGCCCTCCATTGGCAAGACCAAAAGCCAGGCGACACTGGCAATGGCAAGAAAAATCGAAACAATGGGGAGAGCCCGGAGGATCCTGGGCGCGAGCCCAAGTTTATGAATCTTACGGAGAAGCGATTCTGCTAAAGCCATTGGTGGTGAAAGTAGTAGTGGACTCGTGGAAGTGTAATGTTTGTGGTGTACGGGTGCCGTAACGACCTGGGGAAGAAGGTTAGTGGATTTCGGTGTTCTTTAGAGAATTATGAGCTTGTTACATAAATATTGCTTTAGATGACATTTTCGGTCTTTTCTCCTTTTTTTCCAACATTTTGATGCCGTGGTGGTGAAAAGTACTGGAAGGAAATCTTCTATTCTCATTCTCACTACTTTGTCTACACTGTTCAATCTCATCATGGCAACTGCTGTATGCTACTACAGAAGCATTACTCGACGAATATGTCGATTGCCACTTGATATCAAAAGTCTAAATCTCCTCCAGCTGTCTGTCAGAGATGCATTTAGGACACACAAGCCAGCTCCCACATACTCAATAGTCAATCGGAAAGACTACGATAGACTCTCTAACATTATTGACGATATCCTCAAGAAGAACAAGTACAGAGAGTTGCCGACACTTCTAGACTTCATATACAAAGATAGGAGCCAATTGGAGCGGTGGAAAGCCGAATTTGTGACTATTCGCTACAACAGATGGAAGTCGACGTGGCCCCAAATACATCTAATACGAGAGTTCGGAAAGAGCAAACACATTTCAGCATATGATCGTGAGCTTCGCCAGATGGACGGCAGAGAATTTTTCTCGATTCTTAAAGAGTTGAACCTTCTGGTTCCAGAAGATCTTCCTCCGATTAGTCCTCTTTGTTGCGACTCATCGGAACCCAGACTAGATGGCATATTCAAAGAAGTAGAAAAATTCCACCAATTCTTGAAAAAGAATTCTACCCTGATTATGACTGTGAAGTTGCTACCCTTGGAAGTCACCTACGAACCCTCCAGAGTAGGTCTTCCTCTAAGTGTAGCAGCTAGAGAGAAGAAGCTTCGCTCGAAGATCACGTACATGAAGCAACTTTGTCGAGAGTTCAGGCCGTTGCCCCAGAAAGTATTGGATCACCTCATTCTGGTGGCTACTGACCAGCTGGGGCCCGAATTAACAATCAACCCGAATTTCTACCGATATTCCAAGCGAATTCATGAGAAGCTTCCGAAGCCATCGCCTCTTGAACGAAAGTATCTACTTCAGAAACAGTTGATCCCCGATAGCCGCAACATACGATTCCACTATCGAAGTTATGTCACTCGGCAGTTTTCAATTTCGAATGGAAACTACACCATGAGTCCTATGAAAAATTTTTATGACTAACCCACTTTGAATACCACATTCTCCTTCTTGGTACGATCAAGTACACATCCAATAATATGCGAAGGATCATCCACTCCATTGACTGCCAACATGGCACGATCCTTAATAAACGAATTCTCGTCAAACTCTAAGCTGCTGATAGGTTGAGGAATGGTATTGGATTCTATCACATTCACGAGATCTAGCTTGTAAATTGTAGAGTCCTTGTATAAAACCAACACACGCTCATCCCTAATGTACTGGTGCCTAATGATGTCTCCCGGAAATGTCATCTCGATTTTCTCTTGCGACATTGCATCCACCTTAACAACAGATAACTTGTTGCCTTTCACACCTGTCACATAAACGACGGACTTCTCGAGGTTGATATCCCACATAGCTTGATTGGGCTCCAAATCTAATGTTAATGGTGCAGCAACCTCGACTTGCCCAGCGATAAACTGTTGAAGTCCTTCAAGCAAATTATGATTGAGGTCATGGTGTAATTTATCAATATCCATTTGCAAGGAAGAAGATTCTTTCAGAAAATTGCGTAAAGCTTCGAAGTTTCCATCCTCGATGTCAAGATACTCAAAAAAGCCCGTATCAAACATGTACACGTTAAGATACTCCAACACATCTGTGGAGCAGAAATCCATCGTAGGGTGTGCCGTGAAGAAGGCTTCCGGATCGGTATCTTCACTTGAAAGCTTCTCTAAGACTTCCACTTTGCACCAGTTCAAAAACTTATTGAACGATTCCTGCTCTGTGTTGACCTGCCAAATGAAATCGTAGAACTTCCTCGCAAGCTCCATTGACAGCTTGATGGCCCCTTTAATAAAGTCAACATTCATTCCTAGCGCCTCTTGGCGCAAATTTGATTCGGCAATAGCCACACTTTCAAGATAGCTTAGAAGAATTATAAGCTTTTCCAACGCCAAGATGATTTGACTGAACAGGATTCTCCTAGCCGTATCGTATGCTGCATTTCCAACTGAAGAAACTCGCATGAGGCCACGCTCTCCGAATTGATTGAGCCAGTAATCTTTGAGCGACTTAGGAATCAATGCTGTGACTACCATATCCATTAATGTCTCGACAATCTTATCTTGGACGGCCTCGGGAGTAGGGAAATTGGAAGTAAGATCAGCATTCTCGTAGAGCACGTCCTTAAGATTTCCGAGATGGAGATCAAGCACTTTGAGAAAGCCAGTAACTTCAGCAACTATTAGCGATACCTGGTCTCGAATGTGGTTAATAATAGACACGAGTTGCGAGCACCACTCGATGGTTTCTAGGAGATGTCTTCTTCTGAGCGAGTCTTCCAAATGTATTTTCAATTCACATAGCTGTAGCTCTTCCTTGTGACCCTCCACAAGAAAATATTGAGAAAATAGACTCTCTGGCGTAGCGTGCTTCAAGTACTTTCCGAGGGGAGGTAACTCCACGTCAGATACTGTGAACAAGTTGTTGAAAGTCATGGAAAGCAACGCATTTTCATTTACCGAAAGCAAGCAGTCGAGAAGATTATCGCTATCGGTTGTATTTTTGAGCGAGTTTGACATCGTTTGAGAGGAAACTCCTTGGTTAGGCGCAGATCCATTGTCTGGAGTGACGGTCTCTATCTCATTGGAGAGTTTGGGCAAAGACTTCAAAATATCCATTTTGAAAATATCATTAAAGAGGCCATCTTCGCTGTTTTCATCTCCAATCAGTCGTTCGACGTCTATAAAGCTCCAACTGGTCAATGTGATGGGGAGGCCAGTAGTTGTAGGGAGCAGATTTACTAGCTTTCCGTTGTTAGCGTCATACACCTTCATCATTGTATCGGCCCCAGAAACAACAAAGAACTTGCCGCTATGATTCCACTTTAAATCTACGATTTCTGCGCGGTTGTTGATGTAATAAACTCGTTCCCCATTGAGTCGAAACACCCAAATCGAAGTTTTGTTCATTGACACCGCCAATAGGTCCATTTTGGGACACCAACTGAGAATGTTACCATCTGGGACTCCAACAAATTGGTTTCTGGAGAGCACCTCGAGGGATGTCGGGGCCCCAGGCATTATTTATAGAATCAGATGAAAAGTTCGCTTGATATGTACTTCGCAGTGTGCAGTCGGGATATCAACACAATCTATTGAGCTTTACTTGCCTACTTCTCAATAATCTAAATATAATGTCATCATTCAATATAAGGTAATTTTACAGGTAATCGTAGCATCGTAAGCGAAAGAATAAGAAAACGGAGGTATCACTTCCTCTTTAAGCGCATCGAGAAGTTTCGACCCAACAGTCGCTTCTGCTCTGGCTGCATAAGAGGGCTGGTCTGGTTGGATATGAGCAAGTTGTCAACAGAAGCGTTAAGGCCATTTGAGGATAATCTCCAGTCACTAACGGGCGGTGTTTTAGGAGACGTCTGACTAAAAAATGGGCTCAGGGTGTCATTTTTAGTCACTGATGGGATGGAGTTGACTGTCAGCGTGGAGCGGAATATTCCAATGAAGCTCTTCCGTTTGCTAGAAGCTCTCTTTGGCATCTGCGGGCGCTGGACAATGGTGATTGTTTCCGGCACCTGGATTGAGGGAACCGGCTTTGAATTCTCAGAGTCCGTTGCAGGAACATATGAAACCTCCATCCCAGAATGTTCGGCCAAGTTCTCGTTGGATCTCAACAACTCATGTGGTCCTACCGCAGTATTTCTGCGATTTCTAGTTAGATTTTCCGAAGAGGCCAATTTTTCCACACTCTTTGAACCGAAACTAAGCGAAAATCTCTTGGAACGGTTGGCGGGAAGGTTGTAGGAGTCCCAAAACATAGAAAAACGCTGAGAAACTGACTTGCGTCTGTCTGAGCTGTTCTTCGATGGAGAACCCTGGTGAGACGAATATACAGTAAGCGGGGAAGTAGTCAAAGAGTCAAAGGAAGTGATGGAGATATTGTCGGCTTCAAGCTCCTCGAAACCTCCCAAAATACTCTTGTAGCAAACATACTTCTGTACGAAGTTTGTATAGTTGACCACCAAAAACGAAAGCAAAGCTTGAAATGTATGCAACTCCGATAACGACCTTGTGTTGAAGATATAAGGCTGGAAGATGATGGAATAGTTAGCGACCGTCATCTTCGTCTTATCTTCATGTAGGGAGAGCTGTTTAAGCTGCAGAAGTAAGTAGATAAAGAAATCATTCTTCGTGGTGCGGTTTTTGGTGATGACCAAATGTGCCACCGCATCCAATAACATCTCCGGGTCTGACACAGAAGGTTCACATTCAACATCCTCGACTACCGAGGGAAGAGCCCTGGGCGACCCGAGAGATGTTGTTGCACTCCTGAACGAATCGATACTGATGGCACTATCACTTCTAGTGTGAGCCAAGTACAATCTCTGCAACTGGGTGAGACAACTGGAGGAAAACATGCCATCGATTGAGTCTAAGTACTCACGCAAGTACTTCTTGATGACACCTGCTACATCGTGGGAGTTTGGTTTCTTTTCTGTCGCGAGCCAGTTGCAATACAGTGAATAATCCGCCGAAATCAGCTTCATTCGGCGGGCAGATCCGCTCACACGGAAAATCCCTTCGACCAACCCATTGGAAAAGATGAAGGTGAAACAATCAGCTAGAAGAGCGGGGACTTGGACAACCACGCCGTCAACGTCGACAGGGGTCGTTGCCATGTCAGCAGTCAAACCTATCAGTAGGGATTCGGCCATTACAGACAATTCGGCGTGAGGTGGGGGGGCTTGCAAAGAAATGTGTCAATGGTTGGTGAACGCGGGCTGGGAGAACGTTTAGTGCGCACGAAATGTGGAGACGATCTTAGCCAGGCGATGCGAGGCGGGACAGCAAGCGAGGGGTGGGCGATGACCAAATAGTGGGGAAAATGTCAGTGTGGATTAAAAATCCTGGGAGAAAAATCACTTGCAATTCTAAAACACAAGATGCCCTTAGAAAAAACGGTGCCAAAATTAACTTGTTAGGTGCAGACGGGGCCAGATATCCTGGGGGGAGAAAAACTTCCTGGCTCAAGGTATTTACCCGAAATGGTGAGCGTGTCGCATGAATCTCCGATGCGAAAAGCATCTGTAATGTCCTACAGCCGCCAGTGCATTGTCATGGACACGAATACTCGCTTGTATGCCTTCCGGAGGCATTTACGGCTGATGCCGAGGTTGTATGTCTGACCAGGGCAGATCTAGACTGCCCCAGCGAAGGAGAAGGAGGCAGGGCGAGAAAGCAGGCGTCACTCGAAAATAGAGGGGCAAAAATGGGGGGGAGCAGTAAAAGAAGGCGCTTGAAAATATTTCTGTGTGTGATTAATTGGCCGACGAGTACAAAATGGAGATATCTGGAGTTAGAGATGTGTAGGGAGAAAGAAGCGAGTTGAAAGAAGCGAGTTGAAGAATAAAGTTGTGGTTGAGAATAATTGTAGTGGAGAGGAATGAAACGAGGCTGGGGAAAAAAAAGGAGAAAATCAGGAAAAGTGCGCAAGTGCGAGACCCTCATAAGTTATATTAGGAACTGTTACAGGAGAAGGTCGGAAAGCTAAATCCGAAAATAGATATAGGGATAACATGCAGAAGAGAATTATTGATGATACCGATACTTCCCCTCACGTTTGCCCGAACGGTAATTACATTATTGATGTAGTGGAGAACGTTGATGAGTGGAATCACGCACCACAAATCACGTGACCGTCGTCGCGCGAGTGGATGCCAGTTGCGCTAAACTAGCATTTCATGTGGTAGCAATTTGGCTAAATCGTGGTCAGTCAGCTGATCTTGATCACATGCAAACTCCTTGTAGAAACATCCAGTAATTGACATTATCCACAATTCCGTTCTTGATCAAAGTTCATCAGAAATCAGCTAAAATAAGTTAGGAATGCCAACTGCCAAGCTCACCGTTCTGCCATGTGCTAGCCTCTGTCAGCGATATTCTCAACTCTGGCCCTAGGTCCTTTAAGTTCTGCTGTCAGCATAAATTCAATTTTAACTTCATCCTCCATTCTCGGAAGTTCTTGTATAGTTTTCTCCAGAGTGGATAAGAGTAATATAGAATAATTCGGGGTTATTCCGAAAGCTATCCAGGACGAATCAGATACTTCTATATCCACACCATAATCAACTTACTCGCACCTACAACATACCTCTTCGGGTATTCAAGAAATACCATAGACCACCATTGCTAATTTCATCAAGATGAGAATGAGATTATTTTCTAGAACTTTTCCAACTTTCCTCCTTGTCAATCCTCCAAATCTTCCCATCAATCTCTTCATGTATAGATGTCCTGTACATAACCACCAGAACCTACCAACCATCAAATTTTTCTCAAGCCAACTTTTCAATCTCTCCCACTCAAACATGCTCTTACGCCCCTTGTTCAAGAATTTGGGTGTTTCCAGCGTGTTTGCACGCAGCCTTTCCACCACCTTACCTGTCCGTAATGCCATAGTCGCCCCTCGTCCCTCACCAAAGGACTTTGCTGTTAAAGACCCCAAGGTATTGGCCAAAAGAGCTCAACGCAAAAAAACAAAGCACAAACAGCCACCACAATTGCATCCGTTATATATGGACGTTCCTCGGGCCATGAAGTACCTCCGTGCCGCCGAAGTGGGCCAACCGTCCAAGAAAACAACCGTGTGTGTCCAGCTTATGGTGATTCCCGAGAAAGGTTCTACTCCATTGCAAGGTAAGATTTTCTTCCCAAAACCCATCAAAGACAACAGAGTGCTTGTGTTCACGCTGGCAGATAACACACGTGCTGATATCAACCGGTTGGACGAATCGATTGTGGTCGGAGGCACAGAGTTGATTCAGCAGATTCAGCTGGGTGAATTGGACGTCACCAAGTTCAACCAGTCGTACGCCACGCCAGAAATGGTGCCTTTTTTCAAGCCAATTGCACGTACGTTGGGCCCCAAGGGATTGATGCCCACCGCCAAGAGAGGAACTGTTTCCGACAGTGTAGTGCAGCTTTTGGAGGAGAACTTCGGTGCATTCAACTTCAAGCAGAAGGGTAACCTATTAAGCATTCCTGTGGGACGTTGCGACTTCAGTGATGATGAGATCATCCGCAACATCCAGGCTGCGTCGGATGCTGTGTACGGGTGTCAGCCTCCAGGAACAAAGAAACCCAACTTGATTGGGCAATGTTTCATTAGCAGTACGTTGGGTCCGTCCATGGTGATTGACTTCAAGAACTAACTTGTATATATAGAAGCATCAGAATGGAGACTGGAGAATGAGGAAGAGTGGATTGTAGACCTGGATGGGTTTAGTAGGTAATGGGGATGTGTTCGTGCCTTGTAGTTGGTTAGGAGCTGAGAACGAGTGATAATCGAGGAGTGGGAAGGCTGGGAACTACAGAATGAGCAGTTTGATCATATAGGTGAGGTTACATGTTAGTGTTGGAAGACCACATCACCGAATACCCTGAGTACATATTCTCACATAACCAGGTATTTCCGCAAAAGAACTAGGAAATTTCATCTTTACTGTTTCTATCATCAACTAGGTTCTTCCTCCTTACTGGTGGTATCACTTTATAGTTCAACCTTAATACTTAACCCACATTTCTGAGATAGTTGCAAATTTTCTCTAATGTGCTGAATGCTAAAGCCACCAAATCTAAAAAAAAAATATACATGGAACCCTGGCCATGCAATGCAAGCGGAAAAAAAAAACCATAAAAAAAAAAAAAAAAAAAATTTTTGCACATGGTTCAGTCTCACACGAGTCTTCTATAGTCACCCATCAGGGGTTGCACAACTAATACTGCTCAGCAATCTGAACCTGAACCTATTTTAGCGGTGAAAACTTTTTTTCGTATCACCAACTGAATCGAGCAGCACAGTGTAACCGAGAGATTTTCGCTTCTTCCCACTGCAACGTTCCTGCTTAGAAATCCCCCGCCCAGTTATTCCGCTTTTTGAAAGCAGAACGTTCTGCAATGTGCACCTCACGTCATCGATTGCACCTCACGTCATCGATTTGGCGTACTTTGTAACCAGAGTCGGGCAATCAGCAACCAGGGCCCACAAGCTCGCACTCGAATAAAACTTGGAGATGGATACGTGGCTAGGGGTAAATCCCGCGGACGCCAAGTATTTTCCCCGCTAGAAAATCAACAGGATTGCCAGTTTGTTCTTGCTACCGCGACTATAAGGATGAGTCTCAGATTCAAACCATTAGGGAACTTGGTTCTAGTTAAACTGATGCAGATCCCCGTCACGGGGAGTTTTTTTTCTTGAGCTTTTTTAAGATTCCTATTTCCAGCCCTCCCCCTTATTTTCTTCGTTCGCCGACTTTGCCGTTGACTGGTACATCGGTGACTCCGAGCTGCACAACCATGTAGCGTTCAGCCCCATCGATCTTGAGGTGCGAACCTGGAGAAAAAGACTCAACCAGGGCGAGAAAATTTCAACCTGCCACCATGACAATGTGGAAATCTGCCGTTTCTTCCCCTCATGGTTACCTCATCTCTAGTTGTCCCCATAGTAGCCCAATTATCCCATATTCCATTTCCTGGTGACAGTTGTCAAGTTCCGCATTTCTAATGCAAGAAATCCTCCAACTGCAGTGATAATGCGCAACATTGCCTCCTGTTTATGTTCCCTGGGCCTCAGGATCTATAGCACTGCTTGCAGGAGATGGCGATGCCATACCAGTAAATACATTGTTCAACAAATCGACTCGACCACTACTCACCTCAGCCACTGTTTGCTGGTCATTGAAGCATTTCCAATCATTCCATAGCCCCCAAATCCCCCTTCTTCCCTTTCGCACCAATATCTTTCAGTGCGTTGGACGTTACATGTACCGGCCAGAAAAAGCAAGACAAATTATCTCCACCAATTTGTACGCAATGGCCCCCACCCCTGCAGGTGGTCGGCCCAATTGACCGACTCATGTCAACTGTAGCCGAATACTTCCACCAACACACATTTCTCTTGTCATAGCCATCGTGCCTTTCACGATTCACCTCTAAGGTTTACCTCTGAACCTGTGACTGCCGTGTTCCATTCTGGTTCCGGATTCTTCCACCTTTCACAGAGTATTACTACTTGGCTATCTCACTTGTATCATGATGCCTCCAGCAAGAAACTTCCAGCCGACGAGTTCATCTCCGTTGGCAACAGCGACTAATCCCGCGCCTCCCGCCGATCCCCAACCAAAACTTCTTGCTGCCTGCCAACCGGTGCTAGAAGAATCGTATGACTTTCCTATTAACTATAATGGTCCGTTGGTCGATGACGAAGACGACTACGACGAGCTGTATGGCTCCAAGGCGGTTCCATCCACGCTATTAAACAAACTCGCCACGTTTCCTTTGTTCAAAGATGCACCCAAGTCGTTCCACGCCAAAGTGGCTGCTAATTTGAAGCTCGTCCAGTACCATCCCCAAGAATACATCATCAAGGAGGGCGACCCGGCACTTTCCATGTACTGGATGTTGAAGGGAACTGTGAGCGTCACCTCCACCGACGGAGAGTCCGTCTACGCCGAGTTGGCTCCTGGTGCGTTTTTTGGAGAGATTGGCATCCTCTTCAATCGTCCAAGAACGGCCACCGTAGTATCCCGCCTGCGAGTGTTGGTGGGTGTTCTCACCGCCGACTCCTTGAATGTCGTGCTTCGGCTGTATCCACTTATCGAGAGAAGAATCCGCGACGAGGCTCAGGAGAGATTGGCTATGCATGAGAAGAAGAATAAGGCAGAGATCCCCATCTTAAAACCCAGCAAATCGCCTGTGCCTACAGTTCAACCGCTTGCCAACACACTGCCGGTGATTTTGACACCAGTAGCTCTGGCTCCACTGCCTCTTTCGCACCTATTGCATTGCTCTCAAAAGCCGTGCATTCAAGTGCTGATGACTTTGGCCGATAACATCGACCAGACTGTATCGATCCAGGAGTTCATCAAGTCGGTTCCCATGTTCAGCACCCTACCCTCTAACATCATTCATAGTCTAGCATTGGGTGTTGAGCCTATCAACTACAAGCCGTACGAGTACATATTCCGCAAAGGCGACAATGGCGATGGCATCTATTTCATCACTCACGGCGAGGTCGAAGTTGTCGACTACTCTGGCCCTGCAAACAATATCGAAAAGGTATTGGCCCGTCTCAAATGTTGCTCGTACTTTGGCGAGATGTCGTTTTTGGACGGCCTCAATGGGAAGTCCATGGAGAGGAGCGCAAGCATTCGCTCGGTGACTTCCGTCGACCTTATTGTCATCCACAACGACCAACTCGAAAGGGTGTGTCAGCAATACCCAAATGTGGCTGATGAGATCCGCCGAACCGCTAATGAGAGAAAGAACTCAAATCAATCGGCCCATGAGACTCATCCGTCTCTGTTTCAGCTCAATTTCTCCATGCAAGAGTTTAAATCAAGAAATGTTCCCTCCCCTACGAGGTCTCCCTTGCTGACATCCGAACAACAGGCGGAACCATCTAATCCTGAAGCAATCCAGTCTAGACGGGTCCTAGCTCCACAGCCGGTTCTTTTTAATCCAAATTGGTCTTTCGGGGGATGCGAACCTCTTCCAATTGTCAAAGAAACTAATTCTAGCCCCTCGTCTACCGCTTCGTCAAAGGACAGCGAGTTTGTTTCTCGTCACACCACAGCTACTTCCAAGTCTATTTATGATGATCAAATCAATTTCCGCAAGAGAAAATCATTGTGTGTATCACAATCGCCTGTTCTTCCTACGGGTCCGTTGGACATATCTGTCCCGCCCATGAACAGCGTTGTTCCACTTAACGTTTTCCAGTCGCCACTTAACAAAGCTCAAACCTTCAATTACATGCCTCACTGCAAAAGAATTAAACTTCAAGCGTTGGCAGGAAGAAGACGATCATCTTTGTTGGTCAGCACTGGTTCAATTCCTGATAAGATTCTTTTGAAGGTGTTTGAGTACCTCACACTTCCTGAGCTCATGAGACTTCGAATTATCAGCAGACGTTGGAGGCAATTATTGTACGTTGCCCCAAATCTTTTCCAACGTCTAGACCTCACTCCATGGAACACTACTGTCGATGATTCAGCGATCATTTCTATTACCGATCTCGTTGGGTCGAGGCCCGTATACATCGACATATCGAACTGTTTCCATATTACAGATGAGGGTTTCAGTTACATGGTTAACGAGATTGGCATGTCTGGAAACATCAAGACATTGAAAATGAGATCCATTTGGGAAGTCAGTGCTATGGCTATTATGGATTTGACCTCTCCGTCTGTTGGAAAGCATCTTGAAGAAGTGGATCTTTCCAACTGTCGCAAAGTCAATGACAATGTGGTTGAGCGTCTTATTGGATGGGTGAACGAAAGCCCGCTGAATTCGCTTTCTAATTCTGATGTTACCTACCACAATGATACTGGGTCCAAGAATTTAAAGATTTTGAACTTGGGATACTGCAAGCACTTGACCGATAACGTGATGTACCACATTGCTACTCATGCCAATGAGAGGCTAGAAAGCTTAGACTTAACCCGTTGCACCACCATAACAGATAACGGTTTCCAATACTGGACTTACAGGAATTTCCCCAATTTGAAGAAGTTGTCATTAAAAGACTGCACTTTTTTGTCTGACAAGGCCATCATATCTCTTGCCAATGCTGCACCAAACTTAGAGATCTTAGATTTAAACTTCTGCTGTGCTCTCCTGGACATTGCGATCGAGGTTTTGTGCTTGGGTTGCCAGAAGTTGCGTGAATTAGACTTATCTTTCTGTGGATCTGCTGTCAGTGACTCGTCATTGGTTGGCATTTCCTTACACTTGATCAACTTGGAAAAGTTAATTGTCAAAGGATGCGTCCGTGTCACAAGGGCTGGAGTTGATGCACTTTTGAGCGGCTACTCACCTTTGAACTACATCAACATCAGCCAGTGCCGCAACGCACACATGTATCCGGGAAGAATTCCAGCCCAGAAATTGAAAATCAATCCAGCCACAAAATCGGCTTTCATCACAGCTGGGCCAACACAAAAAATAATTGAGATTGTACTCTAGTGACAGAGAATCTAAAAAGTACCTAATCATGTCACTAATTACAGTCTTAATCTTCCTGTCGCTCGTTCATTTCTTGTTGTATTATTTATTATATTATTATTCGGAGTTTATTTTGGTTTGAATGAAAAAGGTTTTCAATTAATTGTAGCCTATTTCCTCCTCTTTCCTTTGCTTTTGTCTTCAAAATCGATGTAAGCGATAGGAATTCCCTTCTTCTTCAAATATTCTATGATGGCTGGTCCATGAGGTCCTTGGACCATAACTTCAGTAATAGCAGGATTGTGTACACTTGCCCCCACCGAAGTCGAACCAGAACACAAGTTTTTCAAGTCCTCCGCAAGAGCATTAGGTCTGATGTGGAACTTTTCAAAATTCAGAACACTTGTTGTCTTCTTTCTTCCCAAGACTGTTTGTGTCAAGATCTTGATCTTGGGTGGTTCTCCTCTATGTACGGCTACCGCAGACGAAAGTTCTTCCTTAGGCTTCAAAACGGCAAAGTTCGGGGTGAAGTTGTTGACGAACGCAGTGAAGAGCTTGTCCCTAGGAACAGACTCTTTTGCACCTCCAACTATCGATGACAAAGTTGCATCGAGCTCAATGTTCTTGGGGATGGACTTGTCCACTAGCTGCAGAGCTTTAATGTAGTCATTCAAGATGTCCTTCAACTCTGGTTTCGAGTACAACGCATTGAAGTTCTTATCAAGTTTGTTGAAGACCATGCGAGATTTATTGGTCGGTTTGTAAAGGTTGACAATGGTCATCTTGTTCTCGAGATCCTTTTTGCTGGGGGTCAAACCAGATCCTTTGCCGTCTTCCATAGTCTTATGAGGAACAAAAGCGGCCACAATATCAGGGTTGATAGTTATGGAAACCACACTCACATCATCCCCTTTGCCTTTTAACGTGAGATACTTGAGCTTCTCTAATGCCTTCAAGAACTTCGCACCTTTCTTCCAGGAGGTCTTCTTGATATTACAGAACTTTGGGTCTGTTCTTGGGAAGTTTTTAAGAATGTACTCCATGAACTTTGATGCGGTGAGAGGAAGCTCCAACTGGGTATTCTTGACAGTCTGAATAAAAGACCTGATGAAGAGATTATCAGTGTCTTCCACCGAGAGCTCAGATACAGTTTCTGCTAAATCAGATACAGAAGAAGATATTTCTGATTCTTGCTCTGTAACTTCTTCGTCAACTACCTGCGATTGGCCAACTTCTTGATCTTCATGCGATTGATTTTCTTGGTTCTCAGCATTATCAATCGCAACAGGTTGCACCACACGTACAAATTCGGGAATTTCAAACTCCTTGTCATACAACTTAAAGAGCTCATCTTCAAATGAGTGGATGATTATAACTGCGGTTCCCTGTCTTCCAACTACATCATTGAACTGGGTCAAATTGAGCGAACAGTGGCCGATAGCCATGATCACAGAAGGTTTCTCGTAGCTGGCAACACCAACAAATGCACCTCTGGTCATTCTCGGATCAAACGGAGGAATACATCCTGGCAACATCAAATTGGCGTGGTTGGCGAGCTTTCCAATTACATGAGAATTGGTCAAAACAATTGGAAGAAAGTATGCAGCTTTCCACAACGTGTAGAGCGTAGGATACACGGGGTGGTCACGAGGTTTGAACCATACGGGACATTCGTCTGAGTTGAAGTAGATGGTGCCTTTGTGGCCCTGGATACTTTGATAGGAAGCCTGCTTGATGGGAGAAGGAACAAGATCTAGTTCGTCTTCTTTGGACAAATTGTCTTTGCTAATTCCGTACTCCTTGCAAACTTCGGAGAGAAGATGTCGCCTTTCCGACGACTTTATGTTTGCAGAGGCCTTGGGTTGTGGAGGCTTCTTGAACATGGTAGAAGTACGATGTAGTATACAGAATTGGAGAAGAGTTGCTACAAGTGATAGTGGTGGATATGGAAAAATTGATAATTGAGCCACGAAATGAAGTAGGAAACCAGAGAATGGGTGATTGATGAGATTTTATATAAATTCTGTATTCCTTGATTTTAAATTCACAGAAGCCTTGCTCATGAAATCTGGAATACTCTTTCGCAATCTTCACGTCGATTCCTCCCAATACTACGAATATCCACTTCCAATAACCAACATTCACGCCCGTAATCGAATAAAAACTAGAAGAACATATACTAACCAACAACTAGTGTGTCCCCTACTTCATACCCTCCAATGCTATTTTCCTATTCTTTCGGTGCACTATGAAATTGTCAGTCATAGGTGGCATATACTTCGCGACTATTATCATCTTCAACTACACCATGAAGACTCATGAGTCGGCCCGGAGTGCCACAACAAGGCGCTCCATCATATACATAATGTTTGCATTCATAATTCTGTTTGGACTTCCCATGTTTTTGTACACCACGCTGATATACCGAGCAGAATTGCCTGTTGAAGACGTCAACTTCAGAATTGCCAATTTCAAGAACGCAATCTCGTTCGAAGTACCTGTCTACGTGGATATACCGACAGCCAACACTGAGTCGCTTCACAATGCCGAAAAAGTAACCAACCAGCTCATTGCAAGCAAGTACGGCTTGGGAGACTCCTGGAGAGTAGTGTTGAGGAAAGCTGAGTCTCACGCTCTTGACTATAGCCAGAAGTACGTAGTGAACTTGATACAAGGCGACAGAGAGGGATATGAGGTGTCTTCCACAACCAAGCAAGTGACATTGGTCTCGGAAGAAACTGAGTTCTCCATGTTGACAGACCTTTTCGCTCAGACATTGGTGGAAGGCGTCTTTCAGGAAGAACTTGGAGTGATCAAGTCTATCCTTTACGGCATCAAGGACGCCGATCTAGTGATGCCATATTCCAGTACGTACAATGTGGTGTTCAACCTCTTTGTTGAGAATGGTAAGCCCGTGGACTGGGAAATCGAGCATGCTGTGGCCAAGATCCAACCAGTGTTCGACTCCCTTAAACACTACTGTGACTTTAAGATCAGCACACAACTGCAATATTACTCCAAGTTGCGTACAGAGCCCGTGTATGACGAGCAACGCGGTGTCAATGTCATCAACAAAAAGGACTTGTCCACTTTTATTAACTTCGGTGATTGGAACTTAAACAACAACGATATCTATCCTTCCATCAACTTCCTCATATTCTTCTCCGAAGACAACTACAACAAGGTGCCGTTAGTGATCGAGGGCTCAACCACGAATTCTTTCTTGATTCCTCAGTGGGGAGGTGTACAAATCTACAACACAAAGATGCCGATCTTAGATGGCACTGTGGTGAATATTCCAGAGACTGAGTTGGACCACATTCTTGCTACTTTTGTGTCACAATTGTTTGACTTATTGGGAGTTCCCAAGACACCGAAGTCGCCTTCTATTAGAATCGATTCGTTGCATAGATTGAGAACATTCAAGAACTTGAAAACCACTTTGGACAACTTATCCTCGTTGATTAAGTTGACAGGTTCGCTTAACGAGATTTCCATTCCTGAATCTACCAAGACCCACTTCATGGAGTCTTTGTTGTTCTACGACAAGACATTGGAAGCTCTCCAACAGTCTGACTTTTCCAGTGCTATTGAATACTCGTCCAAAAGTTTGACTAGCTCAGATAAGGCTTTCTTTGAGAAGGAAATGGTGCAGCAGGCCTACTTCCCTAGTGAACACAAGCTTGCGGTGTTTCTGCCCTTGTTGGGCCCAATCTGTACTATTGTATTCATGTCCATTTTGAAGACTTTGATAGACATGAAGAATAGCAAGAAAACGGACAAGGAAGAGGAGCTGAAAAAAGAAATCTAAATATACGAGGTCTAATTGATTTATTTATCATGTCTAAGTATTGTAGTCGAATGCATCACCGCCCAAAATGAGATTCTTCTCTTTCAAAGTGTCAAGGTACTCTCTCCATAATGAATCGGCCCTCAAACATTCGACATCTCCAATAAGGATTAAGCCATACTTGGCTCTTGTCAACGCAACGTTCATTCTGCGTGCATCATTCAAGAATCCAATTTTGTTGTCCAGATTGGATCTCACACAAGACATCACCAAGAAATCCTTTTCTCTACCTTGGAACGCATCGATGGATGCAATCATAATATCTGAAACAGTGTGAATAGTAATAGGCTTGGACTCGTTGAAGAAATCATCACGATCAATCTCCACATGGACTTCTTCCTTCTCAGGGTTAATTAGTTCATTCTTGACGAGCGTAGAAGAGATCAAATCTCTCTGACCTCTGTATGGAGTGATGACACCAATGTCTGACTTTTTGACAGACTTTTCGAAAATAAGACTAGTGAGAACTTTCTCGACATATCCAATTTCCCCACGATTAGCATATGTTAATCCAGAGTCCTCTCTGAATCTCGAACGGACATGCATTTCTGGAGCCTTACCACAAGTATCCCAAAAAACAACAGGATTTGCTGGAATATTTGCCCGTTGTCTATCTTGAGCAGTGATACCATCTTTTAACAAACCATCATAAAATTTGTTTCTTGGGAACTCACTAATGGCTGGATGCATACGATACTGGGTATCAAGCATGTGAGGAGTCTGATATGTTCCATTCAAAAGGATTCTTTCGAATAGGGACAATGAAAGGTTAGGAACCTGACTGAAACTACTCAATTGCTTCTGGTCTCCGACGAAAACAAACTTCTCTACCCCAGGAACTGAAAGAGGAATCAAAGTAGTTGGCTCCGAAGACTGAGTGGCCTCGTCCATAATGACCACAGGTATCTTCGGCACAGATTTCAACTGGTTTCCTCCAGCAACAACCGTAGTAGTAAAGATAACACGTGCCAGAGCAATAAGCATGTTTGAGTAATCAATCTGGGTGGAGAGCATCTTTTTGTACAGAGTCTGACTGATTTTGGAGCCAGGTCTCCTCATTTCTTTGATAAGCTCTTGAATATGAGCTGGAAGCCCATCGTAGACCTTATGATGCAAGCAAATAGAAGCTAATGGGTGGTCTCTTGAATATTCTGGTTCCTTTTCATTCGATACAATTCTAAGAATTGAATTTCCATGCTTCTCCAACAACTTCTCAGCAATATTGTCAATTGCAATGTTGGAAGCTGCAACAACAAGGATTGGGAAGGTATTCAAATTGTCAAGCAACTGCAATATGATTTCGTAGATGGTGGACGTCTTACCTGTACCTGGAGGACCTTGCAAGACAGTGATGGAGTTGTTCAACACTGATTGCATGGCCACTTTCTGGGAGTCGTTGAATGTGTCCTTTGTGAACTTCAAATAATTCTTGAAGTAGATCTGTCTGATAGGTTTTTTACCTAAGATCATGTCAATAAACTTTGGGTTCAGAATTCTGGACATTGCAAGGAACACACGACTGACTGGAACAGAAACCGGTAAGATACGAAGAAGATTCACGTTCACAGTCAACGGCAAGGGCATTTTGTTCCAATCGTACAACTCCACAATGAGCTCGAGCGTTTTGGGACCGTCGTTCCTTGGTGGTCTTCTTCCCTTTGAAAACTTCGATGGTTTTCCACTCCTTGGGACGTATGATTCAGATAGAACAATATTTCCGTACCAGGGAATGTCGTCTCCAAGTACCAAAATCAAGGACTGACCCACGCTGAATGGAGTCTTCTTCAAGTTTTGCATCTTTCTCGAGACGTATCTATCCATTATTTCCGGAGTGAGCAAGATATTGATTTTGAATTGCTTGTGCTTTTTGTTCTGTTCCGAGTACCACTCTAGTTCAAATTCGCTAGGCGAAAGCATAGAGTTATTACTCATGAACATACTTGCTTTCTCTTCTAAGAAAAGATTGTAGCACATTTCGTTGAAGTATTGGTCCATACTGTCGTAGCTGAGTGGAGGTGTTTTAGCAGGTTCATACTTTGTGATTCCTGGAGGCAAAATGATTGCAGGAGTCGCTGGTTCTGGTGTATTAGCATCTTTTGACTTTGACTTTGTTGATTTTTCTGTTACTGACCCCAGCTTGTTATCTTTCTCACCAGATTTTACAGTTCCTTTAGTCTTCTTCAGCTCTGGCTTCTCACCTCTATTGTTGTTTGGCTCTGTTCTGTCACCATTCTTGGCACTTTGATCGGACTTTGGTTTCTTGGAGTCTTTGCCATTGGAAGATGCTTTTTTGTGAGTATCATCCTTGCTTCCTGAGTTTTTTGGCTTCTCAATTGGCCCTGATTCTTTCTTGGGTGTCTTGTCCTTTTTTTCAGGTTTGACGGAATTACCCTTGTTGTCACTCTTACTTGAGGTTTTGCGACCATCAGTTCTCTTCGTTATAGCGTTGTGCACATCTTCTGGCTTTGTATGTCCATTCAGGACCTTGCCATTCGACTTTGGACCAGAATTAGAGGCACCAGATTTCTTGGAATCCGATTTCTTAGAAGTATCTGATTTCTTAGAAGCATCTGGCTTTTTAGAAGTAGGTGCTTTTGAGGTGGGCAATGGAGTTGAAGAACGAGAAATGGCTGGACTTGGACCCCCAGAGCCAACAGCCTTAAACGTTTTTCCAGACTTTAAGGCAGCCTCGTTTGCTTTTTTGTTCTCGTAATGAGCCCTTCTCTGTTCGGCATTTGGATCTATTTTCTTGGGTTTGGCCAGACGACCCTCTTTGCCCCCTTTCCGGCCAACTTTTCTCTGTCTGCCTCTGGCCCGGTTTCCACCTTTAGGGACGTACTCCTTGATACCTAGAAGTGCGGACAAGAAGCCGTCACTGCTTTCGCTGGTGAACGTATAGTTGTTTAATTCTGCTTCATGGTCCTTCAAGCATGCTCTGCAAACAATTTTCTGGGAGTCTTTGTTATTGGCAACCGACAATGTGTCCGCCTTATGACAATATTCACACTCAATGTCTCTGAACTTGTAATACTGGGGAAGCTTCAGGAACAAGGTTCCGTTGGAGAGCGAGTACTCTGCCAGAGGTTCTTCAGGCTGCTTAGAAAGACACAACGCACATAGAAGCGCCATATCCGAGAAACCGTAGCGGACCATTTTGAGTAGGTTAATGTTGGAGTCTTCACATTCTTCACATTCGATCTGTTCACCCAACGGATTATAGACGATGGATTTGTGTCTTGATTGAGAAATGTGTTTCCCTAGATCATCCAGCTGCTCCGAGCATGTCTGACAGGAATAGATCAGAGACATGTGTGTTGTAGTAAAGATGGAGCGAATGCAGGCGGAAATGTACAAAGGACGATGAGAAATTGATAGATGAGGAAAAACCAGATAGATACTAGCTAGGACAGAAGTAGGAAACAACCAGGAAACCACAAAAAATGTAGGAAAGAACTAGAAACAGTCCAATATTTGTAGAGGACGAAACGCTATCTGGAGTTCAAGCGGATATCGTAACAGACGATTCATTTAGAAATATTTCCTGGAGAAATCGAGCATTGAACGGATCATCCCCCCATTCTGCGCTTCATATTTCCAGACAAACTAGGACATAGAGAAAATAGTTGCCAGTGAGCAAAACATAAATAGGAAAACTAACCAGAAAGCAGAAAGCAGAAATCAGAATCAGAAACGATAATAACGGTTTCTTCCCAATTAACCCAATCCAGCTATCGCATCCCATTTAGGCTAAATTGACTGTCGCACTGGCACAAGCTCTCGCACTAAAAAGACCTGTCCCATCACATCTTTCCACCGAATTCACTCACCCACATAGTCAAATCACCAAATGTACAATAGCTCGTGTTTGATCGACTTCACTCTTGTAGACGGGTCTATTACTTCCTAATGTTCGTATTCTTCCCATTATTCCTCCCCATTGGCACTATGACGTGCCATTCCTTCACATATCGACATTCCAGTGCACAACGCGTACTTTTGTCTGGAGGAACAACCCATTCAAGTACTACTACTCACCATCGAGACATTTTTCTGACATTTTTCTAGACATTGTCAAAGTCGTTCCCGGTGCTCATTCGCCCCTATTTCACAGCTAGGTTGGCCTAACTTCCAATATTAATTGTCCTTGACCCACCACAGTGGTAGCCATTATCTGGCCATGGTCAATGCCCATTTCAGCACGTCGTCGAGCGTCTACTCGCCTATAGAGAGCGAATATCGGTTCCAAGCACATACCTCTAGTCACCCAATTATCGAGGAAACCGATGAGGAACACGAGTTGGGGTCCGATTCCGCCAGCATTCACACTTCTTCCGATTTGAACGATGCCACCCGAAGACAGTCCGTGGAGGTTTTTGGGTCCGACTACGTTGATTCCGATGCAAGTATCCACTCGTCGTCCCAGATGCCTGAGTATTCCGCCCAAACGTTCAACTCATATGTAACTGCTAGTGGATCCAATCCTAGTTTCACCTCCATCAACAATTCACTTCTAAAAACCCTGTCATTGGATGGGGCCAATTATGACAGCTACCGACAGACAGCTGACAACGACGAAACCCCTCGACTCGATTCGTCAGCTATGTACCACCATGATCCCATCGATTCAACGCCGTTGATAGGCAGTTTCCCTACCGACAATACTCCGATTATACTGTCTGCTGGATACAGAGAGGATACTGTTGAGCCGTTATCTCCTGAGGGTATAGTGGAGGATCTGAGTTTGGCAGTACCGGAATTGGCACTGAAGTTCCAAAGACTTTCCATGACGCTACAGCAATCTGGACCGAACGTCTCTCAGGAATCCTACGACTTTCAGACCAGCTTCCAGCTGAACGTAAAGAGAGCAAATTCTGTGAAACAGCCACTGGCGTCCAGAACAAGCGTGTACTATAGAAAAATCCACACCAAACCGTCCGAAGACGACACCCAGGGCTCGATAGGGGGAGATTCGCGTTCTGTGACTCCTAGAGATGACAATTCCGTGGTCAGCGGAGCCAGTGTTGAGAGCTACCACCATCTAAGAAGTCGGCAAGGCACTTCTATTGGCGACATAAGCGATGAAACGGTCACCCAGCGTCTGTTGCGGAGAAACGATCTGTTCAAAACCTCGAATACCCTACCGCAGTCTATTGACGGTGGCTTGAAAATTTCGTTCAGTGATACCACAGAGAACCCTGCTAACGGCATCTCAGAGGACAACTCGCACACGCTTGCTACAGACGATTCAAGATATTCTATGGCTCTCAGCACAGATTCAGACGCGGAGGACATGTCCGTTCTCTTCATCAGAGCGCTACACTCATTTGACTCTACAGAATCACAGTCAGAGTCAGATAACTCGGTATGCTTGTCGTTCGAAAAAGGCGAGATTGCATTTGTTCACACCATCGACGATTCTGGTTGGGGCGAGGTCACTTTAGTTGACTCTCTAGAGCGAGGATGGATTCCAATGAATTATTTTGCTTTGGCTATTGCAACTTCTGCCAATAGCTCCGACGATGACAACACATTGGTTTTACACTATTCTCGTTACATGCGCCCACTTTTACATGCTTGTGGAAAGTTCCTACTGAATCCATTATCCCACACAACCCGCGAAGGAACCATCACATTCTCTATTCGTACTGTAAATGCTGTTCGTGATGGAGTTCGCATGTTGCTTCAAGAAACTGACTGCTTGTCCAGATCCAATGAGATTGTTATCAAGAAACCAGTAGTTAGGAAGGCACGAAAGTCTTTGCTTTCTGACTGGTACACTTTAATGGTTCGGGCTAACGAGTATAAAGGCACTCAAAACTTCGAGAAAATCGAGATCTTGCAATTGTTGATCCTTCAAGTCATTAGAAGGGCGGCTACATTCTTTGAGATATGGGCCGGCGAGAGTAGCGAAATCATCAAGCGAGCTACCGAGGTGAAATTACAGAATGACATGAACTCATTCCCACTTTTAGAGGCGCCTCCTTTAGCGAAAATGAGAGTTACTGAGATTAATGGAGCACTCTACTCCTATTTATCTTTAATTATCGGTCGTTTGGACTTGATTGAACACAATCCAATTGGATGCGATTTGCTTGAAACTATAACACACCATATTATTTTGCTTTTAAGAGAGCTCTTATTTGTTTCGAAAACTGGTTCTGATTTTTCTTTGGAGAAACCAGCAGATTTGGATGGCTCTTTAGATTCACTTTTATCACTCGTTAGTGAATTAGTCACTGTTGTCAAGAGCTTAGTTATCTCAACAGTAAGTGAAGGTGATAGATCCATTAACAAGCGAGATGCTCAACAGTCGGGCGGATACACATACACAGAAGAAGGTCAGAATCTCCTCGTTGTGGCATCGAAGATGATCAAGACAACTGGTGCAACAGTTGCATCTATTCGCAAGCTTTTTGAGTCAATTGGTGATTTCAAATTAAGCTCAGAAAGATCATATCCTAATTATGCTGAGATGAGAATAGAACCAGAAGAGTTCATCAGGAAGTGCTCGGTCGGCATGGTGAAATCTCATTCTTTAAAGAACCATGACCTAAGAACCATGAAACTGAATAACCCTGCAAAGTCAAACAGATACTCTATGTTCAGATCTGGCAAATCGGGCGATCTTGGAATCACTGCTAATGGTGTTAATCATATCCACAAATTTATGATTGTGGATTCAGAAGAGTCATCTGTTCCTTTCAGTCTGGAGTTTCTGGATTACATGAGTAATCCAGACGAAAAGGTCGAGAATGAAACATACACAATCAGAGATGAATTGTTGATTGATGCTTCTGGAAACCTTTTAGGTGCTTCATTCAAGGGATTGGTCTACACCTTGACTAATGAAACCTCTCCGCCAGAATATTTCTTCGTTTCCACATTTTTCATTTGTTTCAGAAGTTTCGGGTCTGGGCTTGACTTAACAGAGTTACTTATTAGCCGTTTTGATTCCGCCAACGAGGAAGATAAAGGTATCGCTAATAACGACCCACTGTGGGGTATGAAGCTTAAGAGCAGAAGAAGGTTGGTTTGCAAAATGTTCCAGATTTGGATGGAATCCCATTGGACACCAGTCAATGACATGCATCTTCTTTCCACACTTGTTAATTTTTTCAACGAAGGTGTTTACAAGCACTTGCCAATAGAAGCAATGAAATTAATTGAAATTGCAGCAAGCCTTTTGACAAGAAATCCAACCCAGAGCAAAGATCAGCTTGTCTTCAGAAATATCACACTCGCTAAGATCCAAAGAAAGGATTCGTTTTTGAGCAAGAGGTCATCAGATGCCTCGTTAAGCTCACGTTATTCCATGGTGGATGGATATGAACTCTCCAGAATCAACACTAACAGCTCAGTTGCTAGCTCGTTGAAATCAATCACATTACCCATGCCACTTGGTATCAATGGACTGACCAACTCAACCTCGTTGTTGACAAAGAGCCAAATTGCGACCATCGAGAGCGTAGTGGTCACCTATAGAGCTATATTAGGCAACTATTGGTGCCCTCAGGCTTATATTGACACAAGGAAGTTTATTCCTCTCTTTTTGCTGCAGGTATTGCCTAGATGGATCATTCTTTGCGAGCAAAGTTGGGTTTTATCCAATTACAGACCAAATTTATTGGATTTCAATGGGTTGGAACTCGCTAGGCAGCTTACGCTTATTGAATCTGAGATTTTCTGCGCCATCAAACCGGAAGAGCTTTTGAATGGCAACTTCACCTCCAAGAAGGCCCACTTGAAGCTTGCGCCTAATGTGAGACTTTCTTTGTTATTCACAAATTGTTTATCGGACTATGTTTTGGAATCTGTCTTGCAACCAGGCATTACTCAGAAACTTAGAGTGAATACTGTTAAGACTTGGTTGAAGGTTGCAATTTCTTGTCTATACTTGAGGAATTTTAACTCGTTGGCTGCCATAATCACTTCTTTGCAATCCCACTTGATCACCAGGTTGACAAAAGTATGGACCGATCTTTCTGAGAAGTACACTGAGCTCTATGAGTATTTGAGCAGTATTGTGCATCCTGAGAAAAATTACAGCGTTTACAGAGCCAAGTTGAAGAGTTTCCTATTGTCAAACGACTATAACATTCCTGTCGTCCCATACTTCTCGTTGTTTCTCCAAGACTTGACATTCGTTACGGAAGGAAATCCAAACTTCAGAAAGGCAAATACCTTCTTGAACCAGAAGCTAATCAACATAGACAAGTATCTCAAGATCACAAGAATCATAGCCGACATCGAAAGCTTGCAGATTCCGTATACTTCTCCATCAGCTGAAAAGAAGAGAAGCAGCAATCTATTTTCCAAGAACAATGGAGCAACTTCGAATGATGAGTACTCGATTGCGCCTGTTGCATCTTTACAAGAATTGATCTTGTTGGAGTTATGGAAGATCTCTGAATTAAACAGAAAAGAGGAAGATCGTGCCTGGAAATTAAGTTGCCTGATTCAACCCAGAGATACTCCTCAGGTTAATGCCTATCATAATGAATGATGTTTAAAGAAATATATAAAGGGAAAAGAAAAGCGTAGTACGAGAAATGCACAGAATTCCAATGGAGATCATTCGGTGGGGAAGTTCACTTCTTGGGCACTACATTTGCTACGTTTATGATCATTTCCAGATATTTTCCAAATACAGGCCGAACGCATAACCATGTCACAACAAACTCAGAGGATAGTAGGATAAATTAGTAATATCACTCAATGTCTTAGGAAGTCAATAATTTGCGAAAACAAGATTGTTTGTTTGCGTGCATTTGTGGTCCGTTCCCAGTCAATGAACTGAAAGCAACACCAAAATCACTATATCAATCCTAAGATCACAATAGGCTGTGTTGCACGTTCGAGAGGCGAAATAGCTGCTATGATTCCAAATACTGCAAAACATGCTCCAGATTGGAACAGACTAACCGGAATTCTGACCAAGATGATAAATAATTGGCCCATGACTTAGTCACCCGATCCAATGAGATGCCACATCTTCCCATCATCGGCCCAAATATTCCCATGAAATAACTTACGGAGGAGTTCGATGGGCAATATAGGTAGATGATCCAATATTACCCCCATGTGGAAATGTAAATATACAAGTAGTTAAAGATGCGGCATACGCCATTCCAATCAACGCCCAAGAAATAAGAATCAACGTGGTGGAATACCCACCCAAGTTGGTCAGGAGTAGCCGAATGCATTTATCGAAAATATTCTTCTGCCTCTTCATGTCGACTGATAGAAACGAGATACTACTTGAATCAACGTACCAAACATATCGCCTACCTTTCCAGAGGACAAATATTAAAAGAGTAAGAGAATCAAAGAAGGACCCAACATAGTAAGCTGGCAATAACATCGTCAACACTGCACTCTTTAGCCAAAAATGTGGTGATCCAAGAATTTGGATGGAGAATTCTAGAAGAACGCCACACAAAAGGCCAGAACGGAAGGCACATGAAGATACAATATATAGCTTAAGAGTCCATGTCACCTGCGAGGAAGACTAGTACAGCTGAAGCACTAGTACCTGGAAGAAAGAGAGAATATTTGAAAGCGATCTTTCGACCAATGATGCCTCCTCCGAAGCCCCAAGTTATGGATCTGGCAAAAGACCCAAAAAAAAAAAAATCCTTTTAACTTTGAAGCATCGCCACTTAGTCTGCCGAGTAGCCCACACCAGCTATAAATAAGAGTTTGTCGTGGTACAGCAGAATCCAATCTCAAGTGGATCTTTGATAAGCCTCAAGTTCATGACCAATGGTAGATCACCACCTTCAACCTGGTAAAGATCCTATTGCCCGCCAAATGGTGAACTTTCAAGTCATCGGTGGGTGTCAACTTTCAAGTCATCGGTGGGTGTCAAAGGCAGGATAATTTAATTACACTTCAAAGCAGGCGGGATACCCCCGCTTTCGCCGGTACTAAAAAGTTATAAATATCGTAGGTAAGAAATTCCTATTCTAACATTATTGTGTTCCTATCTCAATGTTTTGCCCGAATGGCCCCATCTTATAGGATGAAACATTTGCAATCGATTTGCTACATGTGGATTTCTGGAATTAGACACAATTTCCTGAGGTGGTTAGGTGAAATGATCGCTATGCATGACCGGCAGGAGCGCGATAACGAGAAAAAGGAAAAAAAGAGAGAAAGGCAGGGCATTGAACATTACCTTGATTGAGATCGATATTCCGATTCAGCTGATAAGGAATTTTTTATCGAACAGTGTCCGCTTTATGGCACACTCTCGGAGATATCGCTTGGTTCGATTGTTGCTGCTTCAGAAAGCAACTGTGTTCTTGATGTCTATCACAAGATACGTACACTAAACTTTCCCACAATCGTCTACATGGAAATATTCAACTCGATTAGAGAATAATGCACTGCCTTGTAGTTCAATAGTAAAGGGCAAAGTGGCACAGTTATAAGATGTGTGCAGAAACAATATAATTCACGGGTAGAAAATTGGGTTCAGCTAGCATGTGCAGGTTGGATGGATTAAAAAAAGAGAAATATTGTTCGGCTTCGAGAAACCAAAGGAGTGAAGGGGACCAGCATTAGAATTATTTGCTGATTCGATTCCAAACCGTTGGGGCTGATCTAGTTCTCCAATGTGGTGCAGGACGCACATGCAGGAGCGGCCCGCACTTGCATTTCTCCATGCAGTTCGAATGGTAGTTGAGGTACCCAGAGCAAATTTGGAAGCAGGAACCTATTCTACTTCTGCACAATTCCAGTGGAACCATGTACTCATTGTAGCCTGGCAACAAGTTGAAAATTATTTTTAGATATTCACAATTGGCATGATTCTGGATCTTCTCATGGAGTGAGACTTGTAATCTCAAGGCGGGGCAAACCATGGACTTCCACTCCTAAACAAGGGAATATGTGCGTAATATGAAGGACGAACTGCACCCAATGAACTGATTGCCATTTTAGTTCAAAAGATACAGAAGCCCCAATCTTCAAATCACTGGATCGCATCGCCAGATTTGTTAGCATGGCGACGTATTTAAATGTATTTGCCCTCACTTATTGTTAACCAACGATGACTGAAATTCTCGATGCTAGTTTGCTCGCTGACATCAAAAACGGACACCTTCGCAAGGCTATAAGCGAACAAGACTACGAAGGGGAGTTGGCCAAAACTTACAAAGACCTCTATGAGAAGTATGGCGATGTTAGCTCCATCAAGTTTGACCCAAAACTTCATTTGACGTACTATTCTGCTGATCCTATGCAGCAGCAAAAATTTCATGACACTAGAAGGTTGACTATGGAGGAATTGTCTCTCTCGAACAAAAACCAAATCAGTCAAGTTGGTGTATCAGATCCATTTGCATTGTTCTCTGAGGAAGCAGTGGATATCATGAAGATGGAAATGTTGAAAAAGGAAACCTTTATGGAATATGCTAGAATTTCCAGATCTTCTACCAGTGGGAAAGATTGCGCAATTAGAGGATACGTAAAAGACAAGGATCAAGTGCCTTGTCCATTTTCCTATGATGCATGGACTCATCCAAAAACCGTGGAATTGATTTCCACTATGGCAGGTGTGGAATTGGAACCCGTCATGGAGTACGAGATTGCCCAGGCCAACATCTCAGTTAATTCGGTAGAGAATGCTGAACAAGAAAAAGAACAGCATTTAAGAGATTCATCTATGAGAGGCGATAATGATGGCCAGGAGATCCCCGCAATTGTCGGATGGCACTATGACTCGTACCCATTTGTTTGCGTGCTTATGTTGTCTGATACTTCCTGCCTTATTGGAGGAGAGACTTACCTTCGTATGGGAGACTCCAAAGTTGCACGTGTTGATGGTCCTCAAAAGGGATACGCTTGTGTTTTGCAGGGCCGTTTGATCCAGCATTTGGCCTCGAAGCCTATTGGAGGTAGCGAAAGAATTACCTCGGTGACTAGTTATAGAGCAAAGAATCCACTTTTGCATGAGGGGTCTGTTTTGTCCACCGTGAAGCCCGAGGTCAACTATGGATCCAGGTACAATGATTTCTACCCACAATGGATTAAGTATCGGTCGGCAATTGTTAAGGAGAGAATCGATGCTTTGGTGGAAGGAATCAATGGGGAAGAGTCGTTTGATAAGGATTCTGCTATGACCACAATCAGCGACATCTGTGAATACTACTTGCAAACGGTGAAGGAGATGCAACTTACTGAGAAGGACTTGTCGAGGATGCTTGGAAACCCAAATGATCTTTAGGGCCATCTTCGGAACCCAAGAGAGATCTGAAGATTTATGATCACATTTAATTTTCAAGGTCAGCACATGAGTCTAGTGGCTGGGAACCTCGTCCATCTCGTATTGTTTGATTATTCCGACACAAAAGTCGATAGATGTTTCGGAAAGTCTACGTCTCATGCAACGCCCTTAAAGACCGTTGTGTCTGGTCTATAGAAATGCACATTATGTTAACTGCCCTAGCTAATAGACAATGCCTTAGAAACACACATTATGTTAAACTGCTCAATCTAATAGATAATGCCTTAACTAGAGTTCACTCCAAAATACATAGTTGCAACAAAATACAATCGAGGACCCATTTATCCAGCTAGTTTTATCTCCAACCGTTTGGCATAACGAGATTGAAGTTGAAGTTTAGTGAGCTGCGAATTTCACACACACAATATTCGCACTTCGTAAAATGAGCCATCACGTGCCACATCCCGCACTACCGAATGAGTCACACTATCTTCGATCAGAGATGCGCACTGGACATAATCATCTACCAATCTATTGGCCAAGGTGTAGGACATATCGTGCATACGGATGAAAAATTTCAATCACTTGTATACTCCACGTTCTGTACCATCTCTAGAACACTCAAAATGTTGGCAGCTAGAATGCGTTTGAGAGCCGCAAAGCCGGTCGGCTTCCTCCGGACGTTGGCTACCCTGAACGATATTGCTTCGTCTTTCAATATTCCTCAAGATTATGTCTCCAGAGCTCCACCATATGCCAAGTTGATCCAAAACTTGCAGACCGTCAAGGAACTCGTGAACGAGGCACCTTTAACGTTGGCAGAAAAGATCTTATATTCCCACTTGGTCGACCCAGTGGAGTCGTTGGGTGGTGCCAACGGTGACTTGACCAAAATCAGAGGTGTTGAGTACTTGAAGTTGCACCCGGACAGAGTCGCTATGCAAGATGCTTCTGCCCAAACTGCGTTGTTGCAGTTCATGACCACTGGAATGTCCAGCACAGTTGTCCCTGCTTCTATCCACTGTGACCACTTGATTGTGGGTAAGGATGGTGCTGATAAGGACTTGCCTAGCTCGATTACCACCAACAAGGAGGTTTTCGACTTCTTGCAGAGTTGTGGAGAGAAGTATGGAATCCAGTTCTGGGGACCTGGTTCCGGTATTATCCACCAGATTGTTTTGGAAAACTTCTCTGTTCCAGGTTTGATGATGCTTGGTACCGACTCCCACACTCCTAACGCCGGAGGACTTGGTGCCATCGCCATTGGTGTCGGAGGTGCTGATGCCGTCGATGGCTTGACCGGTACTCCATGGGAATTGAAGGCTCCAAAGATTATGGGTGTTAAGTTGACTGGACAATTGAGTGGGTGGTCTTCGCCAAAGGATGTCATCACCCATTTGGCTGGTATTTTGACGGTCCGTGGTGGTACTGGTTACATTGTCGAGTATTTCGGTGAAGGTGTGGAGACGTTGTCTTGTACTGGTATGGCTACCATCTGTAATATGGGTGCCGAGATCGGTGCAACCACCTCCACTTTCCCATACCAGGAAGCTCACCGTCGTTACTTGGTGCAAACCAACAGAGCACCTATTGCTGACGCTGCCGACATTGCTTTGCAGAAGTTCAACTTCTTGAAGGCTGATGAAGGTGCTGAATACGACAAGGTGATTGAGATTGACTTGAACACTTTGGAGCCTCACGTCAACGGTCCATTTACCCCAGATTTGTCAACCCCAATCTCTGCTTTCGGCTCCACTTCAAAGGCAGAGAACTGGCCCTCTACCGTCAGTGCTGGTTTGATTGGCTCTTGTACCAACTCTTCCTACCAGGACATGTCTCGTGCTGCTTCTATCATCAGACAGGCTGAACAGGCTGGATTGAAGCCAAAGATTCCGTTCTTTGTCACTCCGGGCTCCGAGCAGATCCGGGCCACTATCGAGAGAGATGGATTGATTGATGTTTTCGAGAGAAATGGTGCCATTGTTTTGGCCAACGCTTGTGGTCCATGTATCGGCCAGTGGGACAGAACTGACGTTCCAAAGACTTCCACCGAGACCAATGCCATCTTCACCTCTTTCAACAGAAACTTCAGAGCCAGAAACGACGGTAACAGAAACACCATGAACTTCTTAACTTCTCCAGACATTGTCACTGCTATGATCTACTCTGGAGACATGAACTACAACCCCCTCACCGACTCCATCACCAAGGAAAATGGTGACGAATTCAAGTTCGCTGCTCCTGAGGGCGAGGAGTTGCCAGACCACGGTTTTATCAAGGGTCGTTCAGAGTTCTACCCAGAAGCCAACCCACAGCCTAAGCCTGAGGTGACCATCAATGTTTCGCCAGATTCTGACAGATTGCAGATCTTGGAGCCTTTCGCTCCATGGTCCGGTGAGGAATTATCCACTACCGTATTGTTGAAGGTTGAGGGCAAGTGTACTACCGACCACATTTCTGCTGCAGGTTCTTGGTTGAAGTTCAAGGGACACCTTGAAAACATCTCTTACAACACCTTGATTGGTGCTGTCAACAAGGAGACCGGCGAGGTCAACAAGGCATACGACTTGAACGGTGATGGCTACACTATTCCAGAGTTGATGTTCAAGTGGAAGGACGAGGGCCGTCCATGGATTGTTGTAGCTGAGCACAACTATGGTGAGGGCTCTGCCAGAGAGCACGCTGCCATGTCTCCTAGGTTTACGGGTGGAGCCATCATTTTGGTGAAGTCTTTCGCCAGAATTCACGAAACCAACTTGAAGAAGCAAGGTATGTTGCCATTGACTTTCGCCGATGAGGCCGATTACGACAAGATTTCTGCTGGAGACCAAATTACCACCGTCGACTTGAAAGATTTGGTTGCTAAGGAAGGTAACAACGGAGGATTCTTGAAGATGAAGGTCACCAAGAGAGACGGAAGTGAGTTCGAGATCTTGTGTAAGCACACCATGTCGAAGGACCAGATTGATTTCTTCAAAGCCGGTTCTGCCATCAACTACATCGGAAACTTGAAGAAGCAACAGGAGGCTGCAGGTTCCGCTTAAATATTCCAATCTCGGTGTCATATTGATAATTAGCATAATACATTTAAATGATTCTTTTATTGTCCGCTTTAATGGGGGCTATAAAACTAACTCTTGTGTATAACAATAGAGAAGTATGTAACAAAGTAGCAAAGAGAACGTTGTGATGCGAGGAACTAAATGTTTGGCAAGAACTCTAAGGAGAAGTGAAAGTCGATGGTGACACAACTCAAGCATCAATCAAGTCATGAGACTTGTCGGCATCGACTTCATCCTCATCGTCGTCATCCTGGTCTCCAGCTCTGTCATAGAACTCGGCCAAGATCTTTGGACTGATTCTGTTCAACAATTCCTTTGGATAGATTCTCAACAAAGACCAGGCAAGATCCAACGAGTCAAAGATACTTCTGTCTTCGTAAGCACCCTGGGCGATGAAGTTCTTCTCGAACTTCTCCAAGAACTCCAACGACAACTTGTCTTCATTAGACAAAGCCTCCTCACCGACAACGGACTTCATGGCAGCAGCATCCTTACCAATGGCATACTTGGCGTATAACTGGTTAGAGACATCACCGTGATCCTTTCTGGTCATTCCCTCACCGATAGCGGACTTCATCAAACGAGACAAAGATGGCAACACGTTGATAGGTGGGTAGATACCTCTGTTATCCAATTGACGGTCAACGAAGATCTGGCCCTCGGTAATATAACCGGTTAAATCAGGAATAGGGTGAGTGATATCGTCATTAGGCATGGTCAAGATAGGGATCTGAGTGATGGAACCATTTCTGCCCTCGACTCTACCGGCTCTCTCGTAGATGGTGGACAAATCAGTGTACATGTAACCTGGGTAACCTCTTCTACCTGGCACCTCCTCTCTGGCAGCAGACACTTCTCTCAAAGCATCAGCGTAGGAGGACATATCGGTCAAGATGGTCAACACGTGTCTCTCGGTCTGGTAAGCCAAGTATTCAGCGGTGGTTAAGGCCAATCTAGGAGTAATAATTCTTTCGATGGTTGGATCGTTGGCCAAGTTTAAGAACAACGAGGTTCTCTCCAACGAACCATTCTCCTCGAAATCCTGCTTGAAGAATCTCGAAGTCTCCAAGTTGACACCCATAGCGGCAAACACAATGGAGAAGTTCTCTTCGTGACCATCGTGAACATCCTTGGTGGGACGGACCAAACCTGCCTGTCTACAAATCTGGGCAGCGATCTCGTTGTGAGGCAAACCAGAAGCAGAGAAAATAGGAATCTTCTGACCTCTAGCAATGGAGTTCATGGTGTCAATTGCAGACACACCGGTGGAGATCATTTCCTCAGGGTAGATACGGGCGTAAGGATTAATGGGCGAACCGTTGATGTCCAAGTAGTCCTCAGCGAAAATCTTGGGACCCTTGTCAATTGGACGACCGGAACCGTCGAAAACACGTCCCAACATGTCCTCGGAAACAGCAATCTTCAAGTTCTCGCCGGTGAACTCCACCCGGGTCTTCTTGATATCAATACCCGAAGTACCTTCGAACACCTGGACAATGGCCTTGGACCCTCTGACTTCCAACACCTGACCGGCTCTCACCGATCCATCCGGCAAAGTCAAGTTGACAATCTCGTTGTAACGAGGGAACTTGACGTTGTCCAAGATAACCAAAGGTCCATTGACACCTCCAACGGTGTTATAGTTGATTCTTGGTTTAATTTTGAAGCCCTCAGTTACGGCCTTCTTGTTCAACTCGAACAATTCCTTGTCAGACAACATGCTTGAGCGGGGGGATGCAGTCTTTGCTAGATTGAAGTGTGGGTGTAACCAACAAGTAGAGAAAAGTGCTCGGGAGCTGGTGAGGGTTATCGGTTTTTCGTCGATTATTAGATTGAGAGTCGAGATATTAGCGGCCGGAGATTTACCCGTGCCGTGCTGCGGTTTACGCAACACCCTTGGCCCATTATGGCCACCATACATTGCCCCCACTTTGTAATTAAATATACCGCCGCTAGTACATTCTACTGAGAACGTCCCAATCGTCCAATTGGTGCCGTGACTCCTCCAACATCGAGAGCGTTGCCAATTTGATAGCATCGTCTCCCGCGCTACTCAATGATTGCGCTCGGGATCCTCCGTTGCCTTGTGCAATAAGTTGGTGCACCATGGTCATGATGGCTCGTGGGTCCAACTCGGAATTTTTAGTTGTAGATTCGTTGCTAGTGTCGCTTCGTCCGTAATTTTCCGAATTGTTGCTCTCTCCGTTGACCAGGTACGCTTCGCTGACTAGTCCGTAGATGTTCTGGTCCATGGCCAGAACTGTAGGAATATTGATCTTCTGGTTTCCTCTGCCAAACAAACTACGGTAAAACCCTCGGAACCTCGACACTTTCTTCTCCTTCTGTTGGGGGGTTTTCGCCCCATACATGGAGTTTTCTTGCTCGTAGTAGTCTTCCACTTCCTGTGTTAGTGCTGATCGAGAAGTGCTGGTCAGAAGTGTCAGGCCAACCAGACTATTGGTTCTAGAAATTCTTTCTCGCTCTAATTGCATGAGCTGCTCACTCTCGACGAACCTGAAATATGCCTCCATCTCTGCAATCTTGGCTAAGATGGCTTCAAAGTCACATAGGGTGGAATCCTTGTCTTGGTCATTGACCAGAATGACACTGGAAAGAAGTCCTCCGGTGAATCGGAGCTGATTGATGGTATTTGTGATTGAGTTTCCTGCAACTTGTCGTCCAAGCTTGCTCTCTGGCACTTTGTCGATAGTGTTCTTCAAGATAACTTGGAAGTTCATGATGATCTTCACAACCACCAGTAGAAACCGCAAGTATTCTGTGGACAGAAGCCGAGTGAATGGCTTAGTGAGAATCTTGTGGGGGACGATAACAATTTGCTTACCCTTCAATATGGACTTCGTAGTCCTTGGTTTGCTTTTGGGCGAGGGAGAGTTCATTGCTTTGGTAGCTTCAATGGATTCATTGGTCAGCAACTTCTCGTTGTCAAAACTCAATGTCTCTTTTTCTGGACTTTTCAATGACAGTCTGCGTTGAAGGTTCACTGTCCTAAAAGATATAGGGATGTGAATGACATTGTTTTTGATGACAATTTTGTCACTTCCATCTTTGGCCAATTCTACTGGTCGTTCATGAGGATCCAGTTCTGGAAGGGAGGGGTTGCTCCCATTAGATTCCGGCATGTCTGTTGTTTCTGGCTCGTTTACTATGAAACTGAATTTCTTGTGAACGAGGTCAAAGAAATTGCTGTCTGGAAGTAGCTGTTTGAGAGTATCAAGGTAAGGGAGGTCCAAAGGCATGTTGTTGACGGAAAAAAAGTCATACAATAAGACCTGGAGGTAGATGAGATTCTCCAAGAAGGTGTTGATATTCTCTAACTTGTTGTTTGCAAGGAACGAGGGAAGCAGAATGACAGGTTGAGCGAATAGTTCGAGTTTCAATCTCCCAGACTTCCGAGACCCGCTAGCAACTTTCCATTTGTCGTAATTGGGAAACGCAACCTCCCTCAACACTTGGAAGTTTCGAAGCTGCAGTTCCACCTCTTGTTTGAGAACAAATCTCATTCCGTTACCCTGGACTCTAAAAATCTCCAAATCCAAGGCATCTGATTTCCGCATATAGGTTTCAGCAAATTCCTCTCTTTTCGACGCAAGTACACTTTGTTCTTTAGCGATCTTTTCTCGTAGCTGCTTAACCTTCTCTTCAAGAGAGGCAACTTTCGCCGTCATTGCATCGTGGGTATTCTGGATGCCAGCTAGTTTCGATCGGGTGTTGACAGTATCTAATTTCTGGAGTTGGAGGGCCAAATGCTTAACTGCTACTACTCCAGGAACAGGCAAATTAGGCTTCGACACGCCGTTGAATATCACATCTGGAGTAGAATCTGGGTCCAAAGTCAGGCGAAGTTTAGCAAAGTCGTCCTCAGTCATTTTTTGCGACCGAATGGTCTCACACGCAGTGAACACCGCATTGATATCATTTCGTAAGATTCCATTTGTTCTCTCGTTATCAACCACCGAGTTTCGGATGATTTCTATCTGGTCATGGACACAGTTACCACATAGTAGGTCTTGATGCTTGGGATACTCTTTCTTTAGACAGATGGGGCATTCGGCACTTGGTTTTTCTCGAAGGTCTCTTACCATGGCTTTCGCTGCCTATTTCAGAGTGCAATGGATTGAAATGTGTGTAGAAATAGCGGTTACAATTGGTAATTAAGCCAACACTGTGGTCTTCTGTGCCTGCACCATTTGCGATAAGGTGGAGAGTGTGCAGGATGATATATGGTGAAGAGTATCAGTTGCCAAATGCTTCGGAACCAATGGTGAGAAAAGTTTAAAATATTGAATAGATTCTAAATCACAAACTGCATGTTAGAAAAGCTACAATTTCTGTTCTTATGTAAATTTTCATTTTCCCAATTTAATGGTGCCAACCCTTTTATTATCGACCGCCCCGTCTTTTCTTTCCATTTTGAAGTGCTCGTCTCTCTGCCAATTCTCTGATCATTAAAGCAACCACCACGTCCACGTTGTCGCTTGAGTCCAAGGCAACAAACCCACATCTCCACAACTTAGCCAATTTCTTGCCGTCATCCATCAACTTTGGTGATGCCAATGGCGACTTCAGATTCGTGCAAACGATCCAGATGGGCGGAAGACACAGTGGCGACGCAGGATCATCCGAAGTTTCCATAAGCTGGATGTTTCTATTCGAAGGTGCAGGCTGACTACTCTTGTCATTCCACCAATTCTTGATGGCAGTTTTGAACGAAAATATATCAGCCTCCTCACCCATCTCCCATCTAGTTTTGTAAGTGTAGTACTCCTTCCACGCCTCATCTAAAGCTTCTTTTATGGCGGGAAGCAAGCTGAAGGTCTTGTCCGAGGCATTTGTATGGAGAGTGAGAGACTTTAAGGATCCGTCATAATTGTATGACTGTGCTGATTCCGTAGATGTCGAGAAAGTCAAGTGATTCTCGTCATAGCTTGTAGATGCATTTGATTCCTCGTATGAAGGAGGTTGGGTTGATGGAATTGCGTTGTACACAAGGAAATATCCATCCACCTGACCGTTCAACTCACTGGCTCCACTGGCCACAATCAACGGTTTGGTGGATACTGGTCTGCTGGGCTCATCTGCCAAATTATGCAAAGAATCCCTGTCTAGACGCATATACAATGATGCTTCTAGAAAAGGCACGATGTTGCTTGGGTTGAATCCAGCGGTGTCGATAAGCTCAGTCATTATGGGTGTGATCCCCGATTCATTTTCGTCGACACCTTTTCTTCGGTAAGAGGAGTAATAGCCGTTATTTCCGGTAATCTTCACCGACTCGTTTTCTACAGTTGGCGGCCCATTGGGCTTTTGGAACCTTAGCTGGAGAGCGTTATAGATGACTGGACTGACAACCACATTGGGCTGTTTCAGCAAAATTTGCATTGCTTTACCAGACAATTCATCATCTAGAATTGCCTCCACCTCCTCACTAGATGGAGCAAACGTGAAAAGCACTGGTACCGTTTCTCTCAGTGGGTAATATGTGTCACAGTATGTGCCAGTAGTAAGCTTAGAAATGAGCGCAGTCTTGCCTGATTTGGGCCCTCCAAGGAAAGCTAGACGTACTGGATTAGGGTTGACTGGCATGTTGAGATTGGTCTGGGATTTTTTTCGTAGCAGTATCATTGTTTAGGAGAAAGTGTGGAAATTACTCAGATGACATGTGGATCGGGTGGCCGATGGAATCCTAATGCCTTGTAGAAACGCCGCACCGCTACTCTATCCACAGGAGTGTTCCAGCTGTGGTTGAGGATGAATGGCAATCTGAAGGGTTCGAACAGTCAGAAGGAATTGATTGGCCAGTATTGTGGTTTTGGCTGTTTTTCTTTTGAAGTTCTTTCTTTTGAATTCGTTTCTTTTGGTGGCTGTTTTTTCTTTTCTTACTTATCCTTTTGTTTGTATTTGATTCTGCGATGATTACCGGTTGCTTGGGATCAGATAACACACAGAGAAAGATTGAGGCGGATGAGACAATCTCAGACATTATTTTTTATTTTTATATCTCACTTTTGCAATTTTCCCATGTGCTGACCTTTTGGGTAGTTGAATTTAAATATTGTAGATTTGGCAGCAATAGGTGATCTCTCGCATTTCGCAATGTCGCAGATTTCCGTCTATCTTCCGACAATTCATTACTATCAGGTATTACACATCCCATTAATACCTATCCAAAAAAAAAATTCTGAATAGCACGAGAGCAAGGAAGCCAACAGAATGAAAAGAAGTTAAAAGTGACATAAGATGCTGCTTTTTCCTTCATGTCAGTAGGTCATATCTCGTATACTTTTATGTAGCTATCTACTAAGCAGCTGGCTCCTAAACTGGACATGTGGCAACCCCCAACTCGGAATCGCCCTGTCCATAATACAAAAACCACTTGCCCTTGAACTGTACCACTCCCTCAGTAAAAACAACCTGATTTACTTGTCCGGTAACCTCATTCTCCTGCTCAGGTACCAAAATAGGCTTCTCCAACCTCGCAAGCGGCCCATCCCAAAGATTATCGTAATCCACCAACATCTGCGAGATGGTATATGTTGCAGTGGGATAGGGACCTCCACCAGTGGTGGAAGAATTGTAGAACAAAATATAGTGATTCTGGCTGCTGTTGCCAGTGTCAATCTTGATCGGAGCCGGCCCAGGCTCAATCAACCGATCCTGCCAGTTGAACTTTCCTACCGTGAACGCTTGTGTGTAATCATGACTTGCTAATTTCCAGTGGACGAGATCGTCGCTTTCCGCCAAATAGAACCCCGACTCGCCCCAAATCATGTAGTACTTCCCATCGCGATTCTTCTCTACAAAGACAGCTCCCGACTTCAGCCATGCGGTGCGGATGAACTGAGTGCCATCAAGGGCATTACAGATCTCTCTCCAGTTATCATCGGGGATCACCGGAGGATACTTTTTCCAGTGGAGCAAGTCCATGGACTCTGCTACACACAACCGAGCCAAATGCCGGTCAAACGCCGTGTAAGTCATGATGAACTTCTTAGTATGAGGATCTCTCACGATTCTCGGATCCTCACATCCTCCGCCTTGTTCCCATGGCTCGGTGGGATACAATATTGGTTTATGATACCGTCTAAAATTGTAGCCATCCTTCAGCCATGCTAATCCTACAGTCAGGGTCCTTTCACGATTCTGGGCCCGGTACAATAAAAACACCATATCATCAAGCACGATAGCGGCCGCATTAAAGATGTAAGCTTCTTCAAACTCGTTTTCCGGATTGGGTTTCAAAATCGGATTGTTGCCATACTTTGTGAAATGGGGGCCGATGGGGAACAGGGTTGGCGGTTTGTAGTTTTTGTCTCCATCGGGAGTATCTGGAGTGATGACTGGTAGTTTCATAATTAGATTGTATGAGTAGAATCAGCGATAGTTGATTTTGTCAATTTAGTCCAATTTTCTCTTAATTTATCCAAACTATAACCTTCTCAATGTGTCCAAACTAAATCCCGTGTGAATTCCACCAATTTCACCAATTTCACTGTTTTTACAAATGACTCCTTTTTGCTAGTTCCATGCCTACACAGACCCTGCCGACCCCAGATGTCATGCATGAATTATACACCAGAGCGATATGTGGCACTTACCACAGTGGCCAGAGTTGCACAAAAAAGTGACGAAAACACAAAAAAAAAAAAATCGCAAATTAACCACAAACCTGAATATGTCTATAAAAGGACTGTCTTCGGCCCCTCTCCCCCATTCCTGCCATTTTTTGTCCCACTTCTATCCTCTCCTTCCACCCCAACATCCAATGCTCTTGCGCGCACTACTCTGGTAACCTAAGGTACTCCGAACCATCCTTTCTCAACAACTACACTCCAGACTTTTCCTCCCCGGCCCTCGCTGACCCCCCACTATTCGCATCACAAATGGGCCAATTGTTGTCACATCCCGTGGAGGAGAAAACTCTAACGTTCAGATCCCACGAATCCATCACCTATTGTATTGGGTCGATGCAAGGATATCGAATGAGCATGGAAGACGCCCACGACATCCGCATTTGCGAGGACGAGTCGGTGGCGGTGTTTGGAGTATTTGACGGCCACGGCGGCAAAGAGATTGCCGAGGCACTTCGGGAAAGGTTGGTGTTGACCATTTTCAAGACTGTCACGGCCCAATTGCGCCTCGATAAGAATAACACCCCTCTCGGTACCTTGCTTAGCCATATCAAAGACTGCTTCTTTTTAGTAGACTCGCAATTGCTGAATGCTTTCAATTGCGGTTCCACCGCTATCGTAACCGTTGTTATTGCCGGAAGATACATCATCTCTGCCAATACGGGCGACTCCCGAGCCATACTATCGCTTGAGGGCGGCCACTCCAAGAACATGTCATTCGACCACAAACCGTCCAACATGGGGGAGAGGGTGCGGATCGAGAATAGCGGCGGCTACGTGGTCAACTCGCGAGTCAACGAGATTCTTGCTCTCTCGCGAGCGTTCGGCGACTTCAGCTTTAAAATGCCGTGGCTCGAGCTCAGCGTCACCGGCCGCCACAACGCCTATCTAGAGGCGAATCGCCAGTTTTCCCGCGATAACTTGATCGCGTTGCCTCCGGAACTCAACCAGGTAACTGTCGAGCCAGATGTGTTGGTGTATGATCTACAGGCACTTTCGTTTCCTGAATTCATGGTTTTGGCATGTGATGGAATCTGGGACTGCTATACGAACGACCAGCTCTTGCATACCATCCGTAGCAAACTCCGTGATGGTTGGAACCTTCAACATATCGCTGAGTTTGTGTTGAATGAGTGCATCAGCATGGCGTCCAACATCACAGGAATTGGCTTTGACAATATGACGTTGATGATTGTGGTGCTACATCCCAATGGGACGTATGAGCTGTGGAGCGACACGATGGAGAAGAGAGTTGCGAGCGAGGTTCGGACTCGCTAGACTGATTTAGATGGGTAATCCAGCGGATGCACGGAACTGCCTTCCTGTGATTGCTGGCAAACTTAAAACACCAAGAGAACCATTCTGAGTTCGTCATTGACCATTCAAAGCGGTTCCGTTTTTGTAAGATAGATCATGCTGCTGCTGCTGCTGCTCTTGGGTTAATGTCCTGTTTACACTGATGATTGTGGTGATTCTATGTGATGGTGCATTCGTTTACTGTTCTGGTGATATTATTGCAGACCCTTGTGGAAATCTGCCTATTATACATTTTGTTGTCAAAGTCCTCCGTTGTCACTGTTCTTACCATAGGAGCCATGCTTGACACAACATTTTACATTCCTGAAAATTGCACATTTGATTGCCAATGTCTCTGATTTTACCTTAATTGGTATGTGGAATACTCCATTTTTTCTCCCTGTCTTCCTTTATTGTCAACCTCAGCATCTTCGCCCTACCTATTTCCCAGATCGCATCCGATGTCCTCCACACAGCAAAAAAACATGCAATCTATACGGACGCATATCGACAGACCCTTGCGACTCCTCGTAATCTTAATCGTTTCATATATTCATTGCATTTTGCTCCACATTGCGCTCTCAGCCTCTGTTGTTGCTACCATTCCCACTTCATTACGGTCTGTCCCACCTTAGTTCCCTCCTATTGGTCAGTTCAACACTACCAACTTATTATACTTATACGAACCTGGTACAATTAGCTAGCCTCCATGTCTTACACCGAGACGGAATCGGAATTTGAAGACCCCATCTTGGCCCTTGCAAAAGACCCGAACTTGAATAAAGAAAAGGGGAAAACCCTGAAGATTATTCTGTTGATACAGGGGTTTCCTATTGTGGAGAGAAAGGTGTCTAGACTTTGCCAGCTAAGTTTGACGATTTTACAGACGCTCGAGAAAATTGAGCTCAACCTCAAAAACTGGGCGTTTATGTCATTGGACATCAATTCGATAAACCACTTCGATACTACCAGCAGTAGTGAAATCAAGATATTCAATAACAATGTGTCGTTCCGGGTTATCCAGCTGTGCCAGGAACTTACCCAGAAACTCAACAAGATTACTGCAGATCTAGACTTTATTACCAACGCTCTGCGATCTCTCAGTCCCATCGAGTTTATCAGTGACAGTGGATCATTGCTAACAAGTCTAACTTTAAGAAACATAAAATTGAAGGATGAACTACGCGATAAGGTTACGATCGCCTATCTGAAAGCTAAACTCATCACTATAGGTACCGATCTAGAAGTCATGTTGGTGGATGGCGATGCTGATCAGAAAGCTACTGTCGAATCTTACAAACATTTCGTGGTGAGTTTGCTTAACCAGCTCAACCAGGCAGTAGAGGATGACGATATTGACGAGAGAAACGAATGTCTAGCGGTCATAAATGACATGGAGCAGATGTTTGAGGTATATAAGCTCGAAAGAGCGCACGCAACTACTGAAAAGTTGCTGTCGGAGAAAGAGATCGAAGCTCCAGATGCCTTAGAGTCAGGACCCGCAGACTTTCTGGAATCGGTTTCTGGTAAGGATTCTCTGGAATACTTTGCGATGGTTCCAAGAGCGGCAGAGTACTCCGACGAATACGAGTCTTCCGACGAAACGTCAATGACACATTCTACCACGTTGTACGTACAGCCCACGGTGCATTCCATTACAAAGCAGTCCAATCGAACTTCTGATTCTGGATCTAGCTCGGTGGAACCTTCTAGAAAAGGTTCATTCTCGTCATTTGCATCAACCAGCATTTTTCAGAAATCTACTCTCAGTGAAGAGTTACCATACTTGATGTCTGCCTTTAATCTGGCCAAGACACTAGAAGAAGACGTTCACCACTTCAAGGTAGAGGAGGGGGGAAGAGAAAGTCAAATAGAGAAACTGACCAAGAAGGTGGACCCTTCTACGCCGCAGCCAATGCATACTACGAAGCAGAAGCTTCCACACAAGAAGAGTCTTCCAGAAACTTCATTGTATTCAGAGAGCCAGATACTTAACAGACCAATGTCCTCACCTGGAGCATATTTATATGCCAACAACTCGTTACTTTCAAAGTTCGGCATCAAACCTCAAGTCATCACCGCAGATTTGCCCCGGCATTTAGGAGGCAGTTACACTTTCAATAAGAGCATCCAGCTTGGAACTCCAGATTCTCCCACCTATGATTATGGGAGCAATCTTCTTAATGGGAAGAAGGAGGATAAGGAGAACACGAAGGCTAATATGTTCTTGACGAAGGAAAATCTAGAAACACATACACTAAAGTCGTTGGTCCAGGATGCTTCCATGGTAGCCGACTACGTTGAGTAGAACATATCATCAATAACATTTGCATTTACCTATTGACTCTTACACTTGTACAATTCCTTAACGAAGCTCTCGCCCCAGTATGCGGAGGTATACTTGGAAATGTAGTCGAAAAGCTTCTTGAAATTGAGCGCCTTCTTCTCTGCGGGCAACGTCAAACTCTCCTTGATGGCATCACTCAACTCCTCGATGTTCCATGGATTGACAATGATGGCTCCGTTCAACGACTGTGCTGCACCAGCAAACTCCGAGAGAATCAATGCACCCTTGTTGTCTTCTTGACAGGCAATATACTCATAGGATACCAAATTCATACCGTCTCTAGTGGAACTGATCAAGCACACTTCAGAAATGTAATACAAACTGATGAGTTCTTCGAATGGAATGGACTTGTGCAAGTAGTGGATCGGAGTGAATTCCACGGTTCCGAATCGACCGTTGATTCTGCCCACTAGTTCATTGACGTTTGCTCTCAAGCTCTGGTATTCTTCCACATCGCCTCTGGATGGAACAGCAACTTGCACCAACACTACTTTACCTACCCATTCCGGATTCTCAGTAAGAAACACCTCGAAGGCGTGCAATTTCTGGGGAACACCCTTAATGTAGTCTAAACGGTCGACACCAACGATGATCTTTGTGTCTCCAAATTTCCGTTTCAACTGGTTGATTCTCTCCACCACCGAAGGCTTCCTGATGCCCTCGGTGAAATTATCCACATCAATACCGATCGGGAAAGCACCAATACTGATGGAGCGACCCTCGTACTCGATACCGTTGGGAGCAGTTTTCACATGGGAGACTATTCGAGCCACCGAAGACAAAAAGTGTCTTGCGTAGTCGTAGGTGTGGAAGCCAATCAAGTCGCAGCTCAACACCCCCACCAAAATCTCTCTTCTGACGGGAAGAATTCTGTAGATCTCCGAAGATGGGAACGGGGTATGAAGGAAAAAGCCAATGCGAATATTCTTCTTCGAAGCTCCGAGCTCCTCCCTCAACATTTGCGGCAAGAGCATCAAGTGGTAGTCATGCACCCAGACCATGTCGTTGTCTTCGACCTGCGAGGCAATTTTCCCAGCAAATTGCCTGTTGGCCTCGATGTACGCAGCCCAAGCCGTTTCGTCGAAATTCATTTCTCCCGGGTGGTAATGGAACAATGGCCACAAAATACTGTTGGAGAAACCATTGTAGTGCAAGTCAGCAATATAGTCGCTCAAGTAAATGGCAGTACACTTGAATTTGTCCATAAGGTCCTTGTTTACTTTCTCCTGCTCGTCCTGGGGGATTTCCAATCCGGGCCATCCAAGCCATTGAAACTCGGTGGACTTCTTTAAGCCCTGAAGGGCCGTCACCAATCCTCCCGACGACATTGCGTATTCATAAGAGCCATCTTCATTTCTTGTGATGGTCACTGGCAATCGGTTGGAAACCACAAGCACTTTTCCTTCGGGCATATTTATGGTTAGATGTGCAATTGGAAGTTGGAGCAAGAAGTTGGAGCAAGAGTAGGTGGTGGGTATCACCAGGTGTTCCCTGCAGAAAGGGGCAGGAATGCCGGAGTGTTGCTTCCATGCAGCAGAAGATTGGCCACATTAGGAGGGGTAGCCAGAGGAAGGAACGGACATGTAGATTGGAGCGGACATGTAGATTGGAGCGGACATGTAGATTGGAACGGACATGAAGTAAGGGGTGGGTTTAAGTTGGGTTGTAATAATTGGGTAAGGAAGAATATGGATGAGCTGTGTCAATCAGGCATCTGGAGAAGTTGAATCATGTACTTGATGCGCAATTCATGGTGGTAATTAGGCACTTTTGTAGGTTCAACTTGAAGTGGTTGCCCGCTCACTACTAGATAATAGTAATTTTTTAATTCGAGCTAGAGGCAGATCGTTTTTTGGTATTACTGTTCTTCTATGTGGATCCGTCACTTCCATGATCATTCCATTGACTTGTGCATCAGATTCGCAGTTTGCATCATCGTTCAATTTTCGCAGCAAGACCTACATACCATTCTCACTTCGACATATTGTGTAGCAATACTTCTGATGAAAATCGTAGTGAAACTACAAACGCCTCTCTCTCACAATTCTAGAGATACGTAAATTGTCAATACAAAAAGTACAAGCAAATCTCTCTTACTGCAATGGGAACCTTCTGTGAACCACTCTTAAGTCAATTCACATCCTTCTCCACGAATCTATAACGTCTAAATAACAAGCGCAACGACCATCGCCGCAACCACCGCAGTGGCGATCCCAACCCTTGCTGCTCCACTCGCATTCGGAGCAGTATCGGTACCATTCTTGATGTAGGTTCTGTTTGAGAAAGGCTGGGGAAACATCTCCAACTCTGCCAATCTCCGGAAATCCCACTCTATTGTCGTTTCCGTCTTGTAGCACCAGAATATCCATCCCTTGGTATTGGACTCATACTGATCAAGCTGGATCTCTATAAACTTCCGAGTGTCTATCTTGTGTTGCTTCGTCCATTTGCTCCAGTTGTTGATGTTGGAACAGGTACCTATTGACTTGTCGTTAATCGGAGAGTTTGTATATGGCGGGGTTCCCTCCCACCTGGTTCCATAGTGTACGCTGTTAAGCCATGGAGTACAATCAGTTAATGCTGCACTCCACTCTCCAACAACGGAGGGATGTGACTCCTCGTTTCCGAGGCCCGAGGCATAGTTCTTGATGCTAGTGATGCGCTCCGCGATAGTGAGGCCCAACTGACCAGAGGAAAACACCTCGTAATGGTGGTGATCAATCATGATATTGTAGTTCTGGAGTTTGGCCGGTCCGTTTCCGGGAGAGTCTAAGAAATCATCCCAGTAGCCCGCGCTCTGGAAGGCATCGTGAAACACAATGGTGTTGTTGGTATCCTGATATGCTCGGGCATCCAAATAGGAATCCTCGTAGAAAGCTTTGAGCTGGGTCATATTCAACAGCGGACCTAAGGGCTCGTTAAGCACCTCGATTCCTAAAATGGTATCACCATACATTTCTGAAAACTCCTTGCTTCCGTACTTGGTGTATATCTGCTGCAACACCAGGAGGGTTAAGTTCACATACTCTTCTTTATCCTGCCAGCCTGGGATATTGTTCAAAAACAACCCAGAGTTGTCGAATCCATTCTGTGATCCTGGAGCACCATGCAAGTCAATCCACACCTTTAGGTCGTATTTATGAGCCCATTCGATGGCCCGGTCCAAATATACTTGAGCACCCAGAACATATGGATCATCGGCAAGCATATCGAAAGCCCAGTAGCCGATGGGGATTCTCACCATGTTGAAGCCATAATTCTTGATATCTTGAAAGTCCGACTCGTTGTAGAACGTGTCCCAGTGGTGAGAAAGTCTCGCGTAGGCTTCTTCACGTCCAAGAGACTTACAGTAGTGGTATTCATCATCAGGAATATCGGACACATTGCCGGAAGTGGCGTTGAAGTCGAGAAAGAGTGACGGAGTGATGTAAGGCTCCAAAACTAACCATCCTCCAATGGCAATGCCCATGTACTGGAAATCGTTGGAGGTGATTGAATTGGAATAGTTGTAGCCATTGGTGATATTAGAGAACGAGGTGACGTTGGAAATGGCGTAGTTGGATACTGCCAACACCGTCGAGGTTAAATAAAGCGAAAGAAGTGACCTAACCCACATGGAACTGGAGAAAGAGGGTAATTTCTGGAGAAAGTGTGGATTGTGATAGGTGTTTTGTAGTGGTGTACATCCACTATTAATAGGCTGAGCAGAGCGTTATCGGCCAAATAAACACAGGTAAGGCGAGAAGTAGCCAAGAGAACTTGAAAAGGAGAAATAATTTAGGAGGACACAATAGATACTGACTATATATGGATAATATCGAAAAACACGAGATTAGGGAAAATATCGATTAGGTACGGCAGAAGTCATAGGTTGCGGACTCATAGTGGTATTATACTGATTTAGCATGTCTAGGCTCAATATACTCCACCCAAAAATACTACACCCAAACATACTACACCCAAACATACTCCTCCTACTCTACCCAAATTCATCGTCAAATCCTCCCAAATACACTCTCTTCTACTCACCCAGCAATCATCAACGCTTCATTCGAATATATACAGATCATTAATCCAAGTCGGCCTCAGCTGGCTTAGACTCCTCGGTCATAGCTGCACTGGCAGCTCCAACAGCACTAGCAGCTCCGCTAACGCCTGCAGCTCCACCAATGATGTTAGTAATGGTGGCCGGAGGCTGGAAAGCAATCATCATAACCAACAATTCGTAAACGTCCTCAGGCACAGTCTTCTGGTAAATGCCCATGATATCGGTTGGGTTAGGGTACACGGCCAACGCCTTGTAGAAACGCAAAGCAGCTTCGATGTGAGTGTCTGGGTTGTTGGCCAATTGTTCACCGGTAGCAACCTGCTCCATGAAGAACTCTTCCTTTTTGGCCAAATCGGTAGGAATTGGGTTTTTGGCCAAGTCCTCGGCAAGAGCCTTCTTCACCTCGAGCATTTTGCTCTTTTTGGATTCTTCCTGGGCCTTAGCAGCCTGCTTCTGCTGGTGGACCTTTTTCTTCTTCAATTGCTTTCTGAACTCTGGCGAGTTTCTGCGGTTGTAGTCGAAGTACACGGCATATGCAAGGACTCCTGCGGCGGCAACGGAAGCAACAGTCAAGGCTCTACTCATTGAATTGATGAAAAGGGAAGTTGGAGTAAAAATTTTTATGATAGAGACGTGCAGGCACCACCAAGTATGGAGGTATCATGATATTATCGTGGGGATGAAAGGGTCTTTTGGGAGAATAATCGGGAATGTAGGATGGTCTAATTGTGATACTCTGGAAAAGAACAATCTTTTATAATTAGATGTGGGTTTTGCTACTTTTTTTCTTTTGGGGATCTTCAATTGCTCTAAAGTTGCCATCGCAGTCTGTCGCAGTGTTGCAAGTTAATATGAAGTGCTATAGGTGTTTAGGTGTTGAACGCCAGCACGATTGACTATGGCAGAGATGAAGAAAAAATAATTTGGTTCCATTTTTTTAATATTATTAACTTTATCTAGACTTCAGCGCTTGAAGCCGTCTTGGCGTGTCACATAAACATCTACTTCAAGAGTTCTGCAAGATTAATCACAGACTGATCGTGTTTCAACGATTCCATTGTACTTTTACTCTTTGCAGTATTTTTCACTTTCATAAGCCCCACGTCTCAGTATCCAGAAAATCAATTGTCTTCTTAGGAATCCATACAACGAGTAAATATCGGTGAGCTGCTAGTTTTTCGTAAAAGGTCTCTGATACCTTCAAACCACGACCTTTTCTTGGATCCAATCCTCGATGAATGACTATCACACAAAGAACGAGTAATCGGAGACTTCCGTAAATGCAACTCAGAGAAGATTCGTGCTGGTGAATAAAACTGGATTCGACAAGATTGCGAGCACATTACCGTTTCAGTTGCCCAAATCTAAACAGAATCAATCATCTTGCAACTATTGTTCTGACAAACTAGCATCAATTCCTCATAGCAAGCATTAAACAATCTACATCCTCAACATTTTAAATGCTCCTTCCCATTTCGTGATTTCAATCCATATTAACGGCCTCATTACATTGCCGTAACGAATACGATGAAAATTATTCCTAATCAATCTAAGTGCCGCTTAGCTCCTGGGAATGCCTGATTTTAGAAGAATAAACCAATTGTTCTCAGAAAATACACCATAATGTCCCAACCTATTTATACCCCCCTTATATCCTCAACCACCCATTACGTGCTTCCCGGAGGTCCAATTGTAAAGTTGAACGACGGATACTTGAGAATCGACGCCCGGTTGAAATCTCCATAATGTCTCCCTGTTGGAGCATATTTGGCCATGCGCAAGTAGAGTGTAATGTCTTGATTCGATTCTGTAGTTCCAGCCTTGAGCGAAAGGTCAAGAAGATCTTTTAGCTCACTGTTCTCCGAAAATAATTGTTCCAAGTCCAAATTGCCATTATTAGGTCCAATGTATCTCTCCACATCATTCACCAAGAGGGAAACGTCGGTGTAAGCTTCCAATATTGACAGAGATGCCGCATTAGCTTCATTTCCGTCATGCTCTTTCCAGTACAACGTACCGTTATTCAAAGAAGAAAATGAAGGGGCATAAATCTTTCCTATTGGTTCATCTCTTAGAAGGGAAAGGTTGGTTTCGGCAATAGATGCAAATCCCCATCTAGCCACTCCTGAAAGGAATAGTCCAAGCAAAATTCCTTGGAAAACATAGGCGGTTTTCCCTCTAGTGGAGCATCCGGGAATGAAAATGAGGGCAAAAATATAATGGTGGATTCTCAACGCAAGTCCTGGAATGTTAGCGAAAAGTACCAATGCAATGAATGTCATACCATAAACCAGGAGTAATTTCCAAAATCTCCCCAGTAGCCACACATAGTATGCTTGTGCAGCTATGCAGAAAACCAAAATACTTCCAACAATCATAACTGTCATCATGGCTCCTGGCTGGGTTTGCAAGTCATGCCAAGTGAGTCGATCCACAGGTAGTCTGTCCAAAGTCATATTGTTCAAAATGCCAACCCAAAAGAATGGGTACCAGAGTATGAGTCTCCAAACAGTGGAGGATTTGGCATGTGGCCGCTCAAAAGTGACCTGCTCACCGCCAATCTCGTTAGGATTCTGCGGAAGATATGAGCGGTCTTGAAAAGAGCCAAATGTGCGCTTGACACTGATCTTCCACAAGAAAAAGAGAACATAGCAAGTAGGGAGGAATCTTTCAAGACCCAACGAAACAAGGCGATAGAAAGATTCGGGGTCCTGTGGCTCTACCAATATTGGTGGATCTGTAGCCAAGGTGATGGTCCAAAAACCAACCACGGACATTATCCAAAAAAATGCTGCCCCGGAACCGAGGAGAACCACAGGGATTCCCATAATGACGTTGAGAAGAAGGACCAAGAGTCTTGGATCGTAACAAAAGCTCACATGAGCAGCTTCAGACTTGAAAAAGTACAGGTACGGAAAGAAACTGTTAAAGCCTATTGAATCAGACACTCCGTAATGGCCCTTAGTTCCTGGGAACGACGATTGAGCACCGCTTGAGTAAGAGATTCTTGCACATCCTCCAAAAAACGGCGAAATAACACCAGAATGCACCGCAGCTCCACAAGGGAACGAGTCTGCTCTGTATGGATAAGAGAGTACATCCTTCTCGGTCCTTTTCTCGCCTCCGCCAATGAAGTAGCCTCTGTAGTTCACAATCTCGCCTCCCACCGCTTTCAGAGAGTATAACCAACTGGAGCGATCACAAAGAGCCGGACATCTGAAGATGATATCGCCAGCGAGTTCTACAGAGGGACACTTTTCAGCATTCAAGCCACACGCTGCATTTTTCCCTCTCCAAAACTGATTCGACTGGCCGCAAGTGAGGGAAATCACCTGGGTATCGTCATTTTGAACGTGTGGTATCTCAACCAAATATGGGAGGAGAAGTTTGCTCCATATGGCGACCCAGATGGTCAAGTAGATGGCCAAGATAAGCGCACGCGACCAGTAGGTCGTTCTCAGCCGGAACTGTTCGGGAAGGTCTTCGAGGAATTCAAATGTCCTCAACAGCCGTGGAGGATCATCGGAAATCGTCCTTGGACCCTGCCATGCTGCTCTGAAATAGTTTAGAATCCGATCTTTTCGAGAATGCCCGACCCAATGTGGAGAAACCCCATTAAAATCATCTAGATCCGGGCTCTCGAATTGATCACCTGACTCTTCAAATGATTCGGAACGACTGGGAGTAGAAGAGCTCGACATAGAAGTGTTCGGATCTTGGGTGCTGATCGCCGATGAATGTGTGCGCTTGCTGGAAGGCGAATGTAATGAGGAGAGTTCCACATCGTCAGACATTATGCAAACGTATCAGGAATGTACTGTATCCCCTTCTTATCTACGGAGTGATAAGGGGAGATCGGCAAGGTTATTAAGGGAATGGATTGATTGTTAATGCGAGCAAATGCTCAGTTATGTGTTCTTCTGCACTGTCGCCTTCTGTGTCCGAAAAGAATAGTTTCGAATGCGACACGTACATCTGGCCACAGCATTTTTGGTATGGTTGCGGCCCGTAAAAGGTTACGAGAATACAGGTTGCCGAGCAACAGGGAACGCTCCAGGGCTTCAAATTCTCACTCCTAGGCGAGTAACTCCGATACACAAGACCTACATGTAGCCATACTATACTGCATCCATACATTTACACACAACGCAGACATACTATTAATGATGCAAGTGACGCACACCTGCGGAGAACTAAATTACCATGAGGATGGGCCGAAAGCCTCACCTTCATTAAGAAGAATCGAGATGGTCTCGATGTTGGTGTCGAGAGTGGAGTTGACCACGTTGTTGCCCCACCAGCTGGGGAAACTTGTGTTGGTCAAACTCAAACACAAGAAGATGATCATCAATGAGTAGGCCAAACCGATATCCAATCCAGCCGAAAGCGAATAGTTGTACTTGAACCACCAATGGGTGTACTTCCTCTTGATAAACACTCCGAAGAACAAACCAACAATACAGTAGGTAGAGTAGTTGTATGGAGTGGCAGGAGGAATGTATCCGGTACCCGAGAAGAAGACAGGCCAGTTCAACCATCTAACCTTGGAGTTTGGCCACTTCTTCAAAATCAACCAGTTGACCACTGGCAAGAAACCCAAAAGGAAGAAGAAAAGGGTCTGGTGGTAGACACCGTCGGGACCAAACACTCTCTTTGGACCAATGGCTCCCCAAATAACCGATGCATTGAAGAACACTCTTCCGTTGGGGCAGCTGTAGCCACTGGACTGACCTCTCACACACAAGTTGTTAATGGCAGTGTAAGACCATCTCAAGACACCAACCTGGACAAGCGAGCCCCAGATAGTGGCCACCAACTGGGCAGAAAACAAAAGACGTGGAGCCACCTTCATGTAGTGGCCCAACTTCATGTCCTGAGCAAAAGTTACCGCCTGGTTGTTGGTGATGTAACCGAAGGTCTTGAAGAACATCATGGCCAAAGGCTTACCTGGAACCATGTAACCAATAATAAATTCAGTGAGGACGTTCAATCCCACAGCGATGTTGGTCAATGAGTAGATAATACCGACAGGCAACAAGAAGACAATGGCGATTAAAAGAGCAACAATCAACGACCACACGGGCATTTCAGTGTTCCAGCATCTGATGGTGACAATGGAAAGGGCAAATGATACAAGGAACACAATTCCGTACCACCATTCGGGAATGTTCTTGTAGTTCTGTCTCATCAAACGAAGATGCACGTCTGGCTTATCCTTCTGCTTGATTTGGTTGATGATGTCCTTGCCGTGGAACAACACAGTGTGGACCAAAGTTGCAATAATGGAAGCAAAAGACAAACCGTAAGAAATAGCAAAGGTGGAAGAGATGAACAATGGAGAGTAGTTCTTGTACGCCTCCTCGTCGAAGGTTAAGGTCTGCTTGTTGACAATCTTGGACACGTTGTAAGGCATTTGGTATCTGTCATAGGAGCCCGAGTCGGAGAAGGGCAAGTACTTGGAGTACCAACTGTTGGTGTAGTACACGGCAGGAACCACCACCCAGAAAATAATCACGATCGACGAGAAAATGGTGAGAATGGTCGATGCTGGAGGAATCAATGGAGAGCCAATGTATCCAGCAATTTGGTTCCAGTCGAAGGTAACAGGAAACAAACCCATTCCGGAAGAGGCTCCAAACACCTGGTTAACCTTGACATTGTTTGGGGCAATCCAGGTGGGCCAAGCAAAGTACGACAAGGCGGTGAAAATATAGCCTGGGAAGAAGTACCAGAGGAAGTTGGCAGTGAAGATCAAGGCAAAGAAGGCAAATCTAGAGATTTTCCAACCGTTGGCGCTGTGGTTCTCGTTGATATGCATGTTAGTCAAGAAGGTAGCACTGACCAAGTTGGCAGGCCAGATGGCGGAAGGAGCATCCACCAACACTTTACGAGCCATACCAGCCAACGAGAAACCGAGGATCTGAGTAGACCAAACAGCTAAAATGGCAAAGCCGGCACCGAAATCCGAGTTGTAGAACTTATTCTGAGCCAAGAGAATATCAGTAGCATAAGCAGCACCACTACCGTAGGAAACAGATCCCATGATGGTGATGATGGTGTGTTCCTTGATGTTGAAAGGACCAGGGTTCAATGGCATGCCGAAAATAGAAACTTTAGGCATCACCTTCTCCCAAGCCTTACCCATAGGATAAGCCAACACTGAAGTGACGTAAGTGGTGATAGAGAAGGAAGGAGAGTGCATTGAGAAAAGCATGTTCATTCCAGATCCCAAGGTCGTCAAGATAATTCCAATCACCCACATACGAAGAGTGTTTTGTGGGAGGGTTGGGTCGTCAGTAGCTGGCACCGAGGCTCTAACTTCTGGATATGGAGAGTCATCTTCCACATGAACAGCTGCGTAGCTATCGTCAGCGAGCTTGGCAGCAATAGTGGTGTCAGTGGGATCGTACTCGAGCGACTTGGCCACAGAGAGTGCGACATCCTCTCCGTTGTCGGAGGAGATCCTTTTCTCATCTTGCTCGGAGTTGGAGAGCACGGACTTGATTTTTTCCATTGCTAGTTGTGAGCTAATTTTTAAAAGTGCCTACTGACCCCAGTATATATAGAATTGCAAAATTGTCACTTGGTGCCGCGTCGCAACCTGTGGAGACGCAAAACGCAAATCCCTTATCAGCACTTGAAATCACACAATTACTTATCAGGGACTGGAGCCACATGCCATATGTCATACGGCTGCGAACGGTGCGAGAAACATGCATAGAAAGAAACAGGCCAGGGCAACAATACCTTGACAGAAAAGAAGGAAATTCTGACACTTCGCCGAGATTTTTAAAAGATGTCTTTTGAAGAATAGAAGGATGAAAGTTAAAACGGGATTTGGCTGGCCAAGTCGGTTTTGTGTTTCTTGGGTTTGTGCTCTTGGGATTTTCGATCGCATATGCGCCTTTTTCATCAGGTTGCATTGAAGGATGTGTGATGCCTCATCCGCGAACGGCATCGGGTCACCATTGTGGATTTCGTGCCGTTTGGTGCCGTCATGGGCCCGAGCCCATGATAAATCCGGAGCCGTGCTTGCGCGCGACGTGAATAAAATCATGGGGACTCTTGGCTGGCAGTTGTGAACGAATCACTCTACTCCACGGTTATTAATAGTAGCAGTTTATTAGTTCCGAATACAAGCAAATTCTAGTGTACATTGATGGTGAAAAGCGATTAGCCAGAGCACATGGTGCACGACTCAGGGTTGTCGATGGCACAGGCAATGACTTTGGAGCTGAAAATGTCAGCCTCGGTCTCTTCCGAGGCTGCTTCGGCAACAGAGTCATCCGAAAGCTTCAACTCCGCAACGGAGTTCTCCAACGAAGATGGAGCCGTCGACAGCACGTGAACGTCTTCTTCGCTAATTCCGCTGACATTAGGTGAAGCTGATCCGCTCCTGCTCGAGCCTCTGGCGACATACTTTCTCTGGTTCAACTTCTCCAACATAGCAACAGACTTGTGGGCAGCACTGACAGAGTTCTTGTCGACGGTGAACTGGATAGCGGCAGCTGCAGCCTGGGTTCTCAAGTAGTACATACCGGTCTTCAATCCCTTCTTCCACCCGTAGAAGTGCATCGACGTCAACTTGCCCATGGTTGGATCTTTGATGTGGATGTTCAACGACTGTGACTGATCAATGAAGGCAGCTCTGTCGGCAGCCATGTCGATGATGTGCTTTTGCGAGATCTCCCACACGGTCTTGTATAAGGCTTTGATTTCATCTGGAACGTTTGGCAAACTCTGAATCGAACCGTTGTTACTGATGATGTTGTTCTTCATGGCATCATCCCAAAGGCCCAAGTCCACAAGGTCCTTCAACATGTGTGGGTTGACAATTTGGAACTCGCCCGCAAGCACTCTTCTAGAGTAGATGTTCGAAGTGTATGGCTCGAAACATTCATTGTTACCCAAAATCTGAGAAGTCGAAGCAGTTGGCATTGGGGCCACAAGCAAGGAGTTTCTCAAACCATGTTTGGCCATCTCCTGCTTCAAAGTGTCCCAGTCCCACAATTCAGATGGCTTTCTGTTCCACAAGTCGAACTGCAACAAGCCCTTAGATGCTGGAGATCCCTCGTAGGATTCATATGCGCCTTCTTCCTTAGCAAGCTCGATAGAAGCTTCAACTGCTGCGTGGTAGATGGTTTCGAAGATCTGGATGTTCAATTCCTTTGCTTCTTGGGAGTCGAATGGAAGTCTCAACGTCATGAATGCATCAGCAAGACCTTGGACACCAAGAGCAATAGGTCTGTTTCTCATGTTGGATCTTCTGGCCTCTTCCACAGGATAGAAGTTACGGTCAATGATTCTGTTCAAGTTTCTCGTCACAACCTTAGTGACCTCGTGCAACTTGTCGAAGTTGTACCAAGATGTAGAGGCATCTTTCTCGACGAAAGATGGCAATGCGATGGAAGCCAAGTTACAGACGGCCACTTCCTCCGGAGAAGAGTACTCGACAATCTCACAACACAAGTTGGAAGATTTGATGGTACCCAAATTCTTCTGGTTAGTCTTCTGATTACATGCATCCTTGTATAACATGAATGGAGTACCGGTCTCAGTCTGAGCCTCCAAGATGGCATACCAAAGCTTCTGGGCCTTGACAGTAGATCTTCCACGGCCCTCGCGCTCGTATTTCTCGTACAATTCGACGAACTCGTCACCGTAGACGTCAGACAAGCCAGGAGCCTCGTTAGGGGAGAACAAGGTCCACTCGGCATTCTGCTCGACTCTTTTCATGAACAAGTCAGGAATCCAAAGGGCAGGGAACAAGTCTCTGGCTCTGATCTCCTCCTTACCGTGGTTCTTTCTAATGTCAACAAAGTCAAAGATGTCGGCGTGCCATGGCTCCAAGTAGATAGCAAAAGCACCTGGTCTCTTGTTGCCACCCTGGTCAACGTAACGGGCAGTGTTGTTGAATACACGAACCATTGGAATGATACCGTTGGAAGTACCGTTGGTACCAGCAATGTAAGCACCAGTACTTCTGATGTTGTGGATGTGCAAACCGATACCACCGGCACTCTTGGAGATCAATGCACAAGTCTTCAAAGTGTCGTAGATACCGTCGATGGAGTCGTCCTTCATGGCGACAAGGAAACACGACGACATCTGAGGGCTGGGAGTACCAGCATTAAATAAAGTTGGCGAGCCGTGAGTGAAGTATCTAGACGACATCAAGTTGTAGGTCTCGATGACACGCTCGATATCGGAACCGTGGATACCCACGGCAACTCTCATGAGCAAGTGCTGAGGTCTTTCTGCCACCTTACCGTTGACTCTAAGCAAGTAGGATCTCTCCAACGTCTTGAAGCCAAAGTAGTTGTAGTTGAAATCTCTGTCGTAGACGATGGCGGAGTTCAACTCGTCGGCATGGTCACAGATAATGTCGTAGGTCTCCTTGGAGATCATGGGCGAGTGCAATCCCGTCTTTGGGTTGATGTACTCGTACAAAATCTTCGACACCTGCGAGTACTGCTTGGTGGTCTGCTTGTGCAAGTTGGAAACTGCAATTCTTGCAGCCAAGATAGCGTAGTCGGGGTGGATGGTGGTCATGTAGGCGGCGGTTTCCGCAGCCAAGTTGTCCAACTCGATAGTAGTAACACCATGGTAGACACCAGAAATAACTCTCTGGGTTACCGAAACGGCGTCGACGTGTCCGGCATCCAAACCGTAGCACAATCTCTGTATTCTGGCGGTGATCTTGTCGAAGCGCACGGGCTCCTTGCGGCCATCTCTCTTGTAAACGTACATAGTGAAATGGGATGGAGAAAAAACTTTAAAAATGGAGGAAGAGGCGTCTTATATAGTGCTACGCGTATGCACAGGATTGATGCGATCAAAACAACGCATGCACACGTAGGAGGGCAACCTTCGGGAAGCAGAACGGGGAGAAAACACGCGAAAATGGGGATCTTTTTAGTGATTTTGAATAGTAGAAGTAGCTGAATTCTAGTGCTAGTTTTTATTCCTCCTTTTCGGCATTTTCCTACCGTTTTTGGTCGAATAGCTTCAATGTTTCTAGAGAAGGCGGACGCGCGTCTGCAGGATGCAATGTACGCGCACACGTCTTAGTAATCAGCGAGCGAGTTACCCGAGAAACAGGCAAAGTATGAATGGGGAGAGAAAGAATGAAGAAATTATAATATGATAATCGGACAAAAGGATAAGAGGAAATCGGAAGAGAGTGCTGAGTCGATAGAAACCACGTTTGTTTTCATTTTGGAATGCCACGGTCTTTATGGTTGGTTGTGGGGCCCCGAATTGAGAAGATAAACAACTCTGTATGCGAAGAGGGAATGAGCGGTAGCAATGTGCCCGAATAGGAAATGTGATCTGACCGAATCGGCTACGCCACTTATCGAATGGGGAGATAGCCAAGTTGGAAATATGGTAGAGTGATTAACGTTGGAACCTTGCTAATATAGTGGGAGTATGTGGTAAACGTAGGAGAAAAAGAGTAGGTATCGGGGGAATCTGGAATGATAACCAATTACTCTAGTGGGAGTTTGATAGGGGGAAATCAGAATAAGCAAAAAAAAAAAAACAATCCAGTTAAATAAGTCTACTGAGTCGTGGTTCTGCGTTAGGTAGAACTGAAGATAAGTGCCTATGGATGAAGACGGAGAACAGAAACAGGTGGATTATTGGTCGGAGCGAGAAATTTGACAGAAGTAGAAATAGCCGTTTTCTGGAGCCACTGAATGGTGTAAATTTAGCTGAGAGCGGTTTCACGTAACGGTTCACAGAAATTGCTTCATTGGTAGAGATTCATCAAACTGTCCCATTTGTTGTCTTCACTTGCACCTCTTCATTCACATTGCCATTTCATTAACCTTCTGTCAATGCCTATGGAAGAATGTCATGCCCATACAATCATTAGCTCCTCCATTCTTCCATAATTTCATTCTTCCATAATTTCATTCTTCCATAATTTCATTCTTCCATAATTTCATTCTTCCATAATTTCATTCTTCCATAATTTCATTCTTCCATAATTTCATTCTTCCATAATTTCATTCTTCCATAATTTCATTCTTTCATAGTATTCTTTCATTGTCTCTTCCATAGTATTCATCCATAGTTTCTGTTTTCCATTGTCCTCATTTTTCATTGTCCTCCACCCTTCCTCCATTCCTAATCTACACTTCATTTATCATTATTCCATTGCTATACAATCTACTTGGCCTCCTCCTTGGTGAAGTCGCTGTAATGTTAGTATCGTTTTCCCACTGTCTCCATCGTAGTACATACCTAATGATTTTCTCGAGGTCAAACTCGTCGTCCTTTGGAGCTGCAGCAGGTACAGCAGCAGGCTCGGCTGCCACATTTCCACGGGGCCAGGCCGCAATTGCTGCCACTGATCCCAAGGTTAAGATGGAAAGCTGAAGTTAGTATGTTGGTGAGGATGTAGACTACAATGAGCCAAAAGCACTCAGGCAAAACCAATGGCAAGAAATGATCACGTACAATATGTGGCTGGACTTGCTTTCCGAAAATTGTGTATGCTGCACCCATGGTTTTAGTTGAGATAAATATTCGTTGGGTTACCGGAGTCGGATCATGTAGCAATAAGATTGGCTGCTGCGAAGGAGGTACGGGTGCATGGTGGGGCCTGCTGGTTGGGTCAAGCCCTATTAATGAAATCAGAAGTTCGAGCTGTGCCTTCGTTTATTCTTCGTTTCAAAATATTTATGAAAATTGTACTATTTTGCTTTTCTCCTTCGTCTTCCCATTTATTAATGCTACTCCCTCGCACAGGCCTCTCTCCAGTAATTCTCATGGCCAAACTTATTAAGAACCTTATATGCCTCGTCGTCATCTCGGGTATACATCGGAGACCATTTCCGAAACAGCAACTCTTTAAGCTGTCCCTCCCATATCACAGTACACCTATTTCCAGATAAGTCTGTTCTGTCATTGGACTCGGTCCATTTGATTCTCTGGGTCATGAGTTTCTTGTAGAACTTGATACCCTTGGCGCCTCCTTCCACAATTACAAGGTTGAATCTTGGATTTTTCAACACAATTCCGAATAGGTCTAGTTGCTTCGCATTGATATCCACTTTGAAAAAATGCTGAGGATCGTTTAGGTTGTCCACACGGTAAACTGTGGTGAAGTACCCCTTCTCCAAATCTTTCTCATGTTGCATCTTTATCTTTTCCTGCTTCTCTTCCGAAGTGAGTTTTCTTTCCTCATTCTCCTTCAAATGCTTCTTCAATCTGTCTTCCACTTCCTTGCGAACCCTCATCTCCACACCAGTAGGATCCTTGATAGCCTCATTTGTGAGAACATTCATCAAATTGGAAAGTTTCACCTTGGGTGGAGGTGGTGGATCCAATCCCAACTTGATGCGATCTTGGTTTTCCTTGTGCTTGGCCTGTCTATCATTTCTTCTCATTCTCTTCATTTCCTTCTTGGTCAAGTACATGGTTTTTTCTTCGCCAATGTGTCTCTCCCAGGGAGCCTTTATCGGCACAGGATGTTGGATATAAATGGATACTGGTGCATCTTCGCTGTCTAAAACGTATTTTTTCTTCTTATCGAAGAAATCATCGTACAGTCTTGTCTCTAAGTATGGTCGATCCCACCACTCTATAAGGGGGGGAAACTGGGGTTTGAATAGAACTTCACGAATGTTTTCATCTGGAAGCAACCCCTTGGCTTCCTTTTCTGCCCGCTTGGCCTCCAATGCTCGGCGCTCCTCTTCCTTTGTTCGGAGCTCATTTGCCTGGGCAATGTACTTTCCTTTCGGATTCAAATTGAGTGGTCTGGACTTGTGTGTTGTTTCCGCTGAAAAGCTAGACTGGTCTAAATAAGGATTGAGCGACCTGGCATCGAATATGCTCCTAGTGTTTTGCCTTAATGGATTATGGTTCTTTGCTGAAGGTAGCTGGACGACTTCCCGGAGCAAAGGGTGGATTTCCGTATTCAATCCAGTTTGCTGTTTGGTGGAATTTTCTTCCTCATCATCGGAGATATCTAGCCTCCGTTTCTTTGCTTGGTTTGGCTTCTTCCAGGAAGACATCGCTGTGGAGAGGTAATGTATGTAGGAAGAATTTATGGAGTAAGATTCCGACTAGATACACTTCCATAGACTTGAACACATGACTATAGTCAAGACCAAATATTTAACTAGATTCGCCTATATCTGTGGATTTTAATTCTTTTTTCATCGCTGTCCTTGTCTAAGTCTACAAACTACCGCCATATTTAGCAGAACTTCTTGAAGTTTCCAAACATGAGTATCAAATAAATTAATAGGTTAAATTATTTCCTTATTCACGACATTGACGAGTCTATCTCCATGATAATCTCCATAATAATCTCCATGATAACCTTCATATTAATTCCTGACTTCACCTCCTCCATTCTTCATCTCATGTCCATCTCCTACATACACCACCAGAATACAACTACTACTCCATGGCAGATCTAGACCTCAACGCACTATTTGCAGAATGGCTAGAAGTAAAAGCTGACGAGCTCATGAACAAAGGCTCCAAGTTAGCTTATGCATACGGAAAGGCCTTGGACAAACTAAAAAGTTATCCAGAACCAATCACTACACCAAAACAGCTCAAGAGCATTCAGTTTGTGGGGGAGAAGATCTTCCTGCTACTATGTTCCAAGTTGAAGAAGCATTGTGTTGAAAATAGTATCATTCCTCCGGTTTCCTTTGAGAACTATGTAGTGGAAACCGAAGGAGGAAAACGACTCACTGAACTAGACGACGACAACAAGACTAAAAAACGACGCGTCACCAATTGGGTTCCAAAGAGAAGATCGGGCTCTTGGGCCATCTTGGTGGCTCTATATAAAAGAGATAAGTCTCGTCGAGGAACCACAAAAGAAGATATCATTGCTGGAGCTTCCCAGTATTGTGATAGCTCATTTACTAGTAACCCGGCAGCGAGAGACTTCTACTCTGCGTGGGATGGAATCAAGACATTACTAAAACGTGAACTTGTTGACTGTGTGGGTAGAGCTCCAAAAGTGTATCTTCTCACCGATCTGGGATTCTCCATGGCTAAACTCATTCTCCAACAGGAAGGTGGAGAAAGCTCACCATTGAGAGAAGCAGAAATGTCGTTTGACAATGGTGTGAGAATCACTCCAATGTCCAAAAGTAGAGATGGGGATCCCGTAGGAAGAGACGAGCATTCTGTTTCTGACTCAACAGCCCTCTTTGTTCCTACAGAGATGAGTAGTCCGCTACGAACCAAATTGCATGATCGGGCTCAAAAAATCTTTGATGGAGTTCCCTACGATATCTGGATGCCTGAAGAGTACGAAATTGTGCTTATTATGGATAATAGGGAGGTGAGGTCGCTGACAGAGAGAGACTTCTTTCACCGGAGAATCGTCGACAACAACGTAACCTGTGAAGTGCGCAGCTTATCGGTGGGAGACGTGTTGTGGATTGCCAAACATTGCAAGACAGGGCGTGAGGTTGCTCTCAATTATGTCTGTGAAAGGAAAAGACTCGATGATTTGGCTATGTCCATCAAGGACGGAAGATTTGTCGAGCAAAAAAACCGACTCGCCAAATCAGGAGTAAAGAATGTGTACTATCTTGTGGAGGAAGGCGGATTGGGGGATGTGGAGCGTATCATGTTGATGAAAAAGGCCATTGAAACATCGATATCAATGGTTATTACTGTTTCCAACTTATTTCTCCAACGCTTCAGAAGATCCGACGACACAATTGAATGGCTTGTGGCCATGACCGAGATCTTGAAAGAGAAATACTCAAAACAGCGGCTTTTGGTCCTTAAGCCCAAAACGGTCAACAGCCAGAACGAGTACTTACAAATGCTTGAATCGTTTCGACAGGAATTTGAAGTCAGAGAAAACTGCTATGAATGTGTGCACACAATGGCAGCATATCATGCAACATTGTCGAAAACAAACATGATGACAGTAAAGGAGATGTTCATTATGATGCTTATGCTGGTACGGGGAATCTCGTTCGAGAAAGCAGTTGTGATTCAGAACCATTTTGGTACCCCGAAGAAGCTACTACAGTATTACCATGAGGAGAACCGGGCATTGCCGGAGATACTGAAGCAGATGTTAATACGAGATTTGTTTCAGAATCAGATTGGAAATAAGAAGATAAATAAGGCGGCGCTGACGGCGATGTATGAGACGTGGGGGGTGGAATGAATAGGAAGTTTGTCTATGGGCTGCGAAAACTTGGGGGAATAATTGAAAACGAGAGGAAACAAAATGTATAGCCAAAGGCATGTTAACTAATGATACCTAATTAAAGTATCCAATAAGCATACAAAGGAAAGAATGTATAATGGAAAAAAAAATAAAATGGAAAAAAATATCGAAAGTTATGGCTGTGGTGTATAAGATCAATAAATGGTGATGCTACAATAGTGCACCTACACCCAGGTTGGGCTCCGCACACTGTTTTTTCAGCATTTTTTTTCCACTACTAAAACACTTCCACAAGCACAATGAGGTCTTCGACGGTGGCACTCGGAAAGAGAACCATCAAGTACGGAGGCAAGTCAGGTATCTTGCCCGAAGTTCGTCCCATCTTCAGAAACAACCCAATTAGAGCCAAAACGGACCACGAGAAACAGGAAGAAAACCAAATTGAACAAGGATATGCAGAAGGAATCCCACTTCCCACCAAGAAGGGCTTCAAATTCCACCGCAAGCCGGTCGAGAAGCCAGTTGTCACCGTCCAAGAGAGAATAGAAAAGCACATTGCCAGAAAGCCAAAGGCAGATAAATCTACCTTGAGTGGAGACGAATTGTGGGCTGTTCAGAGAGACGAAATCAGAAGACAGCATTTGAAAGACGCCTATTTGGCCGAGGAAAAGAGGCTTCGCCGCATCGACGAGTTGAAGGCGAAAGCTTTGGAGTCCGAACACAAACACAAGGATGAACTGGAACACTACCAAGAATCCCAATCCACCAAATTCACGTTGCCCACGCTTGATTCATACTTGAAGGGCCCAATCATGAGACCAAGAACACACGACGAGCAGGCGCTCTTAGAGGAGAAGCGGTTGTTGAATAGAAAATCGGGTGAATTGAAGCAAATGGAAGCCAAGGCCAGCGACCTCTTGGAGTTGTATCATGCCGCAGGCAAGTTTATCACCAACGAGGAGGAGTTAGCGGTGGCCATTCGCGATGCTTTCGAAGTGAAGGTTGGCCGTTTCGAGTCTTCCGAGAGATTAATCGAGGATAAGCTTTTTGGATATCATAACACTTTTGCCAATATCAAGACCACGGAGAGATTGGTGAAGGATGCAGCATTTGGAGAGATCGACGGCCAGCCTGGTCTTGACACTGTGAAGGATACTTTGAGTGGAGAGGCCGAGAAGGTGAGGAGAGCAGCCCAGACAAAACTCAACCACTCGTAGCATGTACATAGAATAAACGGAGGATTGTGGAGAAAGTGTAGAGGTGCAAATACAAGTTGGGTGTAGTGGAAAGATTCTTTGAAATAGAAGATGGAAATAATGGAAAATTCTTGTGAAAATAGAAAGTCATGGACAGCTCAAGACTGTAAAAAACCCAAAAAACCCAAAAAACCCACTGAAGTGTAACTATTTTCTGGATCGCACATTGTCTCCATTTCATTGCTCACGCTACACATCGCATATTCTCTCCATTTCTCCAAGAACAGAAACTCACAAATACCCTAAACAATCAAAAATCTCTGAAATCGAGTCCAAACTTCTCTATTTACCCAATTGACCTTCACAACTATGCCCACCATTTTCTTCCTATTCCTCCACCTTCTCCCGCATCTCTTTCCTCCCTGCATCTCACCTCAGACTTTATACCTTCTTCTACACCACTTCATGTCGACTCCAAAGAGGATAACCTCATACAATTATTACTTTGCAAAGGTTCTTGCCAAACGATTACGTTTTCTTCACAAGATAAATGTATTGCTTTCCATTTTTGTGTCATTGTTGATCGGATTTCCCTACACTAGCTTCTGGGCCAATATCGGTGCTACTCTATATCGAGCCCCGGTGATCTTTTTGTCTCTTTGGCTTGTGAAGTTGTGCCGAGACTCCAATTCAACTGTTGAGTACTCGCGGGCCAAAACTTTGGCTGTCCACATCGTTCGAAGCGTGCTCACTCGTCGATTCTTGTTCACACTTTGCTGCTTTGCTGCCTCGGCATACATTGCTTTCATCATATTTATTTCCCAGCTCCCTCTAGCTTCCCAGTACTACTTGGTGGCCAAAGAGTATCGTCACAGGTCTGTCATCAACGACGAATGGGTGTACTTCTGGTTCCATGCCTACTTCATAGCACTCTTATACACTCTTCAGCACATTGTGTTCCAGAGAAATCGTCTCCGCTTCAAGTACGGCGTGAATACTGTGAGGCCAGAGTCAGTGCTTTTCTCCAACTTTGCCTCCCTCGTTGGTAATGCGGTAGCCTTCAATGTGTTGTCCAGCATCTCTGCTCCAATCATCTATTACAGCTTACGCTCAATCATCTACAAAGTCAACTGGCTCGTTTTTGCTGCTCTCAAGTTAGACTCTTCAATTCCTCGTTTTCACGTTGGATTTTTCACTATGTTGAATGTTGGCTATGTTTCGTTCTTTGTGTTCTGTGCCTGGGAACTTGTCAACCATGTGTATAACATTTACGCTACGATTGGCTGCTTGGACGCAAAGAAACCTATCAGCAGCTACAGCGAGGATCCTATTGGCACGTTGCTTTCTGGTTTGCGTGACATGGAGCCCCAGAACCAGTTGAGTCGCTTGTGTGCGTTCCAGGAATTGGCATGTATGGCCAACACCCGTAATGCTGAGGAAATCAAGCGCAGAAACGCAGTATACAACATGGGTACTCGTGGAAATTACATTTGGCCTGCCATTTTGGACGAGTGCGCATTGGTTATTCGTGAGGTTTCTTCGAGAGTCAATTACAGACTGAAATCTGATATGGACGCACTAAAAGAAACCCAATTGTCTGTCAAGGAGGAAGCCGCCAACGTATACAAACAAGAGAAACGCATTTTTGGTAATTCCTATGATACTTCCGTGGATACCTCTCAGGCTAGCATTAATGCAACCTCCAGTCCTTTGAAGAAGTATGAGGATGCTAAATCTGAGCAAAAACAGCCAGTGTGGATGGCTCAATTGCAAAAATTGCTGCGAAGTCCTGTTGGCCAATGGGTCTCTGTTCATTTGTGGAAACCTGTAAAGGCTTATTTGGTTGAATTTGTGACTCCCAAGCCTTCTGACCCTAAGTCATTTGCACAACAATTGCAAGCAATCAAAGCCAAATTTCATCTTTACTACCAGAAATTCCTCTCAACTGCTATGGGGGTGTTCTTCCGTATCTCCATCAAACGAGACGCTGAGTCTCGTGTTGTGAATCCGGTCAACTATGGAAACGCAGTCATTGCGGTCACCGGTCTTCTAATCCATGCTGTGGAAGAAGATAGAAGTGCGACTGTCTCCAACAGTCACATTAGTGAAGTTCTCAACTTGTTGGAAAGACCAATTCGAGCATGTGCAAACTATACAGACATTCTTCCTGCCTCTGTGTTCGTTCCACTCGAACTCCGTGGTAATGAACAGGCCACGAAACATCATTTGATTGCGTTATTGCACGATTTGACCATGAACGAATTTTTCCAGATTTGTGTCAAGTACAATTTCAGATTGAACGATTTGCTGTTGTCTTCAAGGGCATTCAAGCTAGCCAAGTGGGTTATCGATGCTTCCATTGCACAGCAACAGAAACAGGCGCACTCTCACGGGGCAAAAATCTACTAAAATGTATCAAAATAATATACTGGGGTTAAACTTCGAACTTTAATGTGTACTTCATACGCTTCTCTCTCTACCGCTTTCACTGTCCCTGGGACTGCTTACTTCGCCACTTCCTGGAGTTGGGGAAATATCAAGAAGTACGGGCTTCAACACCTCCTCGTCAAACTTGGTGAACCACTTTGCATGCTCCTCGGCACTCAAGAATGCTCCAAGAACTCCACCAGAAGGCTGATTTGAAGAGGCGTGGACAACTTGTGTACTTTCCGAGTTGGCGTTGATGGAACCTGTCAATAAGTCATCGACATCGCTTGTGTTAAGTTCTTCGTCATCATTCATGAGCTCATTGTGAGAACTGAGTGAATGCAGACTACCCGTCTTCTGGATGTACGGCAAAGAGACATTGGAAGCACTCTTGCGCGTGACATTGTTGTCGCTAGTCTTTCTGTACAATTGCTGACTAGGGGTGAACCTTCTGTTTCCCATCAAGTTAGGCTTGCTATGACTTGAAAGGGCCAACCTTGGGGCTTCAATATCGAACTCGTCATCGGAGGCATCTTCGTCGTCAACACACCCAACCTTGATGCCCAAAATCTCAAGCATGGAAGCGGTGGTACCGCCAAAGAAGATAACGGTAAGCACAACGACCACCAAAACCGTAGCCAAAAGCGTAGACTTTGCTTCTCCCATGATTCCAAGTGCCAAAGCCACTCCGACTGCTCCTCTCAAGCCAGCCCAGAAAATCATCATCTGGTAGGAGTGGCTGATTTCCTCGGGAATTGAGGGGGAGGAGATTCCTCCGTTCAAGTAGTTGGTACGGTTGAACTTCTCAAACCGTGCTCTATACAAAAAGTTCAAGAGTCTTGACAAGGGGAACACAGCACACCATCGAGCAACACAAATCAGGATGAAGGTGACAATGATCAACAAAGGCTTGAACACCAATTCGACTTCTGTGAACAAGGACAACCCCAAGTAGATGAAGATGAAATTCTCACTCAATTGAGCCAAAAACTGGAAAATGTACTTGGTTGCAATCTGGGTTCTTCTGGACATATTGAAGTAGGCATAATGTTTCAAGGTGATTCCTGTGAAAAGCAACGACACAATACCGGACATGTGGGCACCATTGGAAAAGAAGTACGACTGATAAGCAAAAAGTAATACCAAACACGTTTCGATCTGTGGATATCTCCTAATATGAGAATGCTTCAAGATCAAAGCGACAATAATACCCACGGAGAAACCGATGATGGTTGAAATGGTGAAGGTCATCAAGAATAAACCCACACCTTCAAACAACGACGAAAAAGTCACCACCTTGCCGTGGAACTGTTGACATGTCTCGAACATGACAATAGAGATCGCATCGTTCAAAAGCGATTCTCCAAAGATGATGGTGTACAACTTTGGGTCGACTTTGTAGGCGTTGAAGATAGACAAAATTGTAACGGGATCAGTAGCGGAAAGGGTGGCACCCACCGCCAACGCGTCCACAAATTCCAAATGGACGCCATCTACGCCCAAAGCAGTCCATATATAAAGAATTGAACCAAGGACAATGGCCGATATGAAGGTTCCGGGAATGGCAAACGTGAGGATGGAGCCGATATTACTGAAGAAATTCGCCTGATGTAGCTCGTAGCCGGAATTAAGAATAATCGGTGGTAACAAGATGTTGAAGAAATATCCCGATTTAAACTTGACAGCATCTTGGATATAGTGGCCGGGAGCAACCCTGATAAGAAGCCCCACGACCATACCGTAGAAAATCGACAAAACGGTCTCGTGAATGGCCTTGATTCTTCGCTGCTGAAGATAGTAGGACGACCATAATGCCGCACACAAAAGAGACAAAAGAATGAACAAAGCCCAGGAGGAAAACACTTCTTCAGCGACCGGATCAGTCGCTTCCTCCTCGGGAGTGGTGACGTCGGGCAAATCTTCGTCCTCGGGCGCAATAGCCCTTTTGATCAAGTATTTGGCTCCATTGACAGCAAGGTACTTTGATAGATCAGTTAGCACCGAGGCCATGATCGGGTGATTATGGGGCAATGAGGCAACAGTAAATGCGACACAGAATGAGTTGGAGTGTCAGATTATTGTAGGAACTGTCTTTTTCCAGGTACTAGTGATGGACAGTGATGTTGATACGAGAATGAACAAGCCTGTGTGCACACTAGTTGACGATAGTAGCTCGATTCGTAAGACAGGAATGGGAAAAATGCAGGTGATATTGACATGTTTGTTGGAATGTACGTAGGAATGAGAGGGAGCGTTAATGGGTGGAGAGTAGGGTATTGAGATTGGGAATATTGAGATTGGAAATATTGAGATTGGGAATATTGAGATTTGAGATTGGGATTATTGAGATTTGAGATTGGGATTATTGAGAGTGTAGAGTGAAGATTTGTGTTGTTCTTGATTAGAAATGTTCAGTTGTTTGTGAGAGGAAAATGGAAAGAAGCTGAAATTGGAGAAACTTCCAATAGTGCTAATATTTCAAATGGCTAATGGTGTTGATGCTAGTTTATGGTGGGCAGGTCTCAATCGTGACATGTAGGTTTCTACCACTATAGCCGATAAGGTGTGCATGGATAGAAGTACCCTGGGATCAGGAAAAGACAAACTTGACGAAACACGAATTTACGAGATGAGCGGAATGGAACCATTTTGGCAATATAGAGAGTATGGATTTGGTATGGGGAACCTTAAGCGTAAGATGCCGTTGTACTGGTTGACGTAGAGAAACTGGGTTGCATGATCCACAGAGACTGGATAGGCTAAATCATGGTGAAATGTTATGGGTCGAAATAGAGTAAGATACTAGAATGGAAAATAGCGACTGTCGAGATGACCAGAAGAGAATTCCATCTATTGTGGACCATTGATAATGATGGAATACTGGACGATACGAGAATAGGGTAGATAGTGTGGCAGTTTACACATGGATTGCAGATAGATTACGGAGAAGTTACAGATAGACAAGATAGCAAATAGATAGATAACCACGGAAGCTCGTTTTGGCCGAATTGACCGAGATCTATCGCCACGGCCCGCAGTCGGCCATTCCTTCTGTGCGTAAGTCAGAAATCATGCCCCACGGCCAATTCCCCCACGGGCAATCACCCATGCAGCCATTTCCACGTATATGGAGATGGCATTTACAATTAATGCCCATACATTGTCCAAATCAACCACTTACACAATTTACAATCTTTACAATATTGACCAGTAATGCCATTGACAATTATAGCCGGTAATGCCATTGACAATTATATCTGCACCAGTCACCGGTATCATCCCATTTTTACACCGACGCCTGAGTCTCCCTGACCGGCATACATTTGCACATTTCTTCCCACATGGTTGAGGCCACTTTTCAACCTGGTCGTCAAGTAATTTCCTCCCAGTTCATGCCAGCTCGGCCCCATTCACGCAAATCCTCCTACTCCCCGTTCAAATGTTTCCTCACATTCCTCGTTCAGAGTATTATTTTCATTCTCATCTAAAGCAGAAAAAAGATCTCGCGATTCCTCTTTGATGAACATCCTGGCCGAACTGGGACGCTCCTGCAGAAACCAGGATTCTAGGGGGAGGCTACCACTACGATTAACAAGGAAAAACCACAATGTTGCAATATTAAAAATAATCACCACCATGAAACTCCCCGCAATCCACCACATCCCCCACCAATATCCCCACTCCGGCCTCTATTTGTACCATCGACATCTGTTAGTAAATACGGACTATAAATATTCTTTTTTCCCAAATACAGGCTGCGCAGCAACTACGCAACACTGGAAAAAGCAATCTGATTTACTGGTGCAGAAGAACCAAACCTTGCAATCAACTTTTTCTTTTCCATCTACTTCTTGCCCTTACGACCCGTCACTCGCTCATCTAACTCACCCTCTTCGTTGTCATGTTGAGCGTTAATCACAGCGTGGAGGATATCCTGACCTACCCCTATCCTCAACGTACATCGCAGGTGAATCCAAATCTTTCATCCGCTAATATCTCCCATTTGAAGCATCCCAAGGCGCTTAAGTCGGAGATATTCATTCCACTTACGCCTCCCACTTCCAACTCGCCCACTCCTGTTTTTGAGAAATCGGCTGTTTTCTCGATTGGCTCTAATGCTGGTTCTACCGTTAGTCTCGACAAATACAATTCTGTCCCTGAAGTGACTAACCATGTGGCCCCTAGTTGGCTCCTGAAGGCGCTTCCGAGAGCCAATGTCGAGGTTTTCACCATGTGCGTGTTGTGGTACGGCTTTTCCATTATCTCGTCCAATTCCACTAAGGCCATTTTGTCGAGATTTCAATACCCAGTGACACTCACCCAGCTCCAGTTTCTGTTGAACGCATTCATGTGTGTGGCTCTTTTCATGATGTTGAAGTATTCCCCCAAATTGGCAGGTCGCTTCCCAAAGGGCTCGGTGCCTGACTTGAACACCCTTAACCATTCGGTCAAAAACTTCCTCACTCCCAATGGTTTTATTATATCCACCACGTTGCCCATGGGACTTTTTCAGTTTGTGGGCCATATCACCAGCCACAAGGCCACCTCGGTGATTCCCGTGTCGTTGGTTCACACCATCAAGGCTCTTTCTCCGATCTCCACCGTAGTCATTTACAGATTGTTGTACGGAATGCAATTCAGAATGGTCACCTACGTGACGCTTATTCCGTTGATGGCAGGCATCATGTTGACATGCTACAAGCCAAAGCGTTCCTCGGCAGCAAATGACCACTATTTTAGTGGGCTTGTCTATGCGTTCATCTCGATGCTCATCTTCGTGTCGCAAAACATCTTTGCCAAGAAGAGATTGACCGTGGAGACAGAAAAGAGTTCCAGCTCGCTCCCTTCTTTCAAAAAGGAAGAATGCAAGAAGTTGGACAAGTTAACCATCTTGCTTTTTTGCTCTATCATCGGCTACATCTTCACCATGCCAGTGCACTTTCTTCTGGAACTTCGAAACGAGAAGTTTTCTCTCACATACATGACTGGTGAGTTGATGGCATTGGTTGTATTGAACGGAGTGTCTCATTTCATGCAATCGTTGCTAGCGTTTCTGCTCTTAGGGTCCATTTCGCCCATTAACTACTCGATCGCCAACATCATGAAGAGAATCGTGGTGATCGTTGTTGCATTCATGTGGGAGAGTTCGTTTGGATTTTCTGGCATGCAGACATTTGGCATTGCGTTGACGGTTGTGGGACTCTACTGCTACGACAGATGGGGTATTGCCGGATGCAAATAGTTGTGTAATAGTTGTAATATAGCCACAATGGCATGTTTGATTGATGGATTGTAGTTTGGTGGAATATACTCTGGTGGACTGTTATTTAGTGGTTGTAGTCCAATGCGGCAGTGGTTCGGTGAATCGATTAGTGACCGGCGCCGTCAGTGTTCAACATCTTCTTGAAAATGTCGCCAAAAGCAACCATGAACACCGTCTGCCACACACCCAATCCAATTCTTGGAGCAACACCTCTGTACAAGCCCTTGATTCCGTTGTTCTTGTAGATGTACTTGGCCGCAGAACCAACAGTCAAATTCTTGGGTCTGTTTGGATCGTTGGTCTTCGACTGCATCTCCACTCTGATCACCTCAATTGGCTGATTCCACGCAGACAATCCTCCACCCACCACCGAGGCTGCGATCTTCTCCACTGCGTTCAACTTGTCATCGCCCTTCTTTCCTGATAAGTTCTTGATTCCCTCCTCGGCCAATCTAGAGAATCCAAATCTGGATCCCCAGTTGGTCATCTGTCTGATGGCCACTGCATTGACACCCTTGTTGATTCCTCTAATACCTTCCTTTCTGAAGATCTCCTGGAAAACCTGAAATGATGACTGCTGAGGAGCTCCGGCAACTCCTGCCTGCTTTGCTCTGGTGATCTCCACCGTCTTCATGCACGTGCAGAATCCCATCGTGAGGTATGCCTGGGCCACACCTCCGGTGACACCACCTCCCATTCCAGCGAGAAAGTTGCTTGCACCCATAGTCTTAAATCTGTACTCAGCTTCAGCAGAAACGAACAACAAAACGGCACCCTTGGTAGAGGCTTCGATCCATGCCCAAGGAATCAACCCCTGGTAGAATCCAAACAATCCACCACGCGACCAAACCATTTTTCCAGCTTGCAACAATGACAAACTTCTGTTGGCAGCCATTGTGGTTTTGATGACCTCAAGCGGCTGGCCCAAGGTGGTAACTTCGGCCAAGTTCAAGCCGGCACCCAAAAGGATATTGGAGAAGTTGATTGGCTTCTTTTCGATAGTTGCAGACATGGTTTTGAAGGTAGTGATTGATATAGTTGAGATTAATTTTTCTTTTGTAGTCGTGAGGGCCCGGGACTGCAGGGAGGGGATGATTTGGCGAGAGGAATATCACGAGAAGGGAGAAATGTGGGGAAATATAATGAAGAAAAGTGATTGGGGAAATTGATTGGAAGGGTGCCAGTGGGTTTGATGTTGCGGTATAGAAAATTGTTGGGGAATCTAGAAGTTATCGCAACCGATTTGTGGATCGATCAGTTGGAGATATGGGAGTCTGACGCATTGGACAGGATCAATGCGAAGAATGTCTACCTGGGGAGACTCGGAGAAACCCGGAGGAAACCAGCCAGAAGCAAGGACATGGGAGAGGGGGAGAAATGACATTGAGAGAAATATCGATGAGTAAGCAATAAGGATGAAGTTATGAGGAATAAGAATGAAGGTAAGAGGAATAAGATTGAAGGTAAGTGGAATAAGTATGATGTTAAGAGCTTGGGAGTTGCAAGAGGTAGAGGTTTTCTTGATTGTGAATGAGGACGGAATTGGCGAGTGCGAAGAGTTAGGAGCGAAAGAAGAGATAAGAGAGAAAGGGAATGAGAAACGACGAGCAGCGACTCAAGTCCCTAAGGTTAAACACTGCCTCATCATACAGCAACTCGCTAACATTAAAAGGAAGTTACTCTCTGAAATTAAAGAGAAGTTACTCTAAAATTAAAAGGAACCTTCTCCTTGAGATGGTCATAGAGCGAAGCAATGGTGATGACAGTGATGATAATTTGCAGATTGTTGGTGGAGGCAGGATGTTGGTGGTGTATTTAGATATAATATGTGGTAGCAATGGGTTGTAGTGTATTGTAATAGGTTATTTGTTCTAGGTTATTGTATGTTGTTCTACTGTTGTTGCAGGATAATCCATACTAATATCTAATCTCGTCGCATTTCCACAACAACCGCAATCATGTTTTCCTTCCCATTAATAATTCCTTCTTTCCCTTCTCAATCCTTCCCGTCTCCTATTCCCACCATTGTTTCCACCACTTCACCTCGTATTTCCTCATACCTTCTCATAACTCAATTCCACGTTCTCAATCCTCCTATCCTATCACATCCGGCATCTTTGAATCCGCCACGACCCACATCCCACACCCCCAATTTCACATCCACCAAAATCCTCTCCTAAATTGAATTCTCTATCTCCCATCAATCTGATCCAATCTCCTAGTTTCCCACTTCCATCCTCCAACTTCCCACCCCAATCTCACACCCACAGTCTTTCTTTTTGCACTCTCCATCTCTATCCAATCACCACCTCATTAAACTTTGGGTGCGCACTTTTCTTTTTTGGGCCTTCTCTCGCAGCCGGTGGAATTAATGCCAGTAACCACCACAACTTGACCCCAAGAAGTCGATGCAAATTCAAAAAACCCCCAAATCCATCCTCTTCCATCTACTCCCTCCCCCTCCCCACGCCCCTATCGCCTGTTCTCGCCAAGATAATCCCAAGACGTATTCTCGGAACGGCCCTGTGCACAAGTCGCAGCTGTTGGTTACTTTTTTTTCCCATATAAGTGGCCCGTTTTCGCATCCATTCTCATTTTCACCATCTCCTAGTTTGCCCACCCTCTCTCTATGGCTCAGGTTGCTTCATTATCGTCGACCACCTCTGGTGCTTCGTCCCGCCCTTCCGTGCACAAATCCGGAAATGTGGCCTCTTTCTCCTCCAATTTAACCGCGTTGGATACTTATGGAGATGAGTTCCAGGCTCCTGATTTCACCATCAAGGACATTTTGTCGGCTATTCCCGTGGATTGCTACCAGAGAAGAGCCGCCGAGTCGTTGTACTATGTCGCCAGAGACATTGCGTGCATGGTTGCCATTGGTTACGCCGGAAACACCTACATTCCAACGTTGCCCAACCTGTTGTTGAGATTCGCTGCTTGGACGGCGTATTCCATCGTCCAGGGCCTTTTCGGAACCGGACTCTGGGTATTGGCCCACGAGTGCGGTCACCAGGCCTTTTCCGATTACGGCTGGCTCAACGACTTTGTCGGATGGGTGTTGCACTCGTTCTGGATGGTGCCTTACTTTTCCTGGAAGTATTCCCACGGAAAGCACCACAAGGCCACCGGCCACATGGACAGAGACATGGTGTTTGTGCCCAAGAGAAGAGACGAGTTCGTCGCCGGCAAGAACGCCCATCTTCTTGAGGAAGTTGCTAGCGATTCCCCAATCTATTCGTTGTACACCGTTGTTGTCCAACAGTTGGGAGGATGGATTGCCTACCTTTTCACCAACGTCACTGGCCAAAAAGTTGCCAAGAGTGCCTGGGGAATGAACCACTTCAACCCTAACTCGGCCATTTTCGAGAGAAGAGACTACTGGTTTATTGTGCTCTCCGACTTGGGTCTTTTGATCCAGACTTTTGTGTTGTACACCTGGTACAAGAACTACGGTGGATTCAACTTGCTTGTCAACTGGGTGGTTCCATACTTGGGGGTCAACCACTGGCTTGTGTTCATCACGTTCTTGCAACATTCCGACCCAAGAATGCCTCACTACGAGGCTTCTGAGTGGAACTTTGCCAGAGGTGCCGCTGCTACCATGGACAGAGAGTTTGGATTCATTGGCCAGCACATTTTCCACGATATCATCGAGACCCACGTGTTGCACCACTACTGCTCACGTATTCCCTTCTACAATGCCCGGGAGGCATCCGAGGCCATCAAGAAGGTGATGGGTAAGCATTACCAGCACTCTGACGAGAACATGTGGGTTTCGTTGTGGAAGTCCGCCAGATGGTGCCAGTTTGTCGAGGGAGACAACGGATTGTTGATGTACAGAAACGTCAACGGCAATGGAGTTGCGCCAAAGAAGTCTACCTAGATGCAATTGTATTCACTACTGTCGGGCGTCTGCAATTAGAGGTGTGCCATCGATGGCATCTTCATTAGAGTATATATATAGCGGATTGGAATAGACTATGCGATAGAAGGGATTCTGACGGGAGTAGCTTTTGCGTAATCATCGTAGTCAGGAAAGAAGGTTCGGAGAAGTTCCTCCTCGTAATGGATGCGAGCCTTGAAGAATGCTACGAGTTTGTATGTTCCCAACCCAGCCATCAACCAGTTCTCAAGCACCATCTGCATGCCGAGATACCACCAAAAGTAGCCAAAATAGCTGGGATGTCTTAGGTAGCGATAGATACCCCATGTCACCAATTTGTGTTTCTCCACACGTTCCCTTTGCACATAGTGGTTGAATGACTCTCCTGCGGTATACATTGCTATTGTTCTGCAAGTTTGGCCAGCCACCACCACCAACAATCCAATAACGAGAGAAAATGACGAGTAGTTGAAAAACCGGTGCACAATAGTAGTTTCTACCACAGACGCTGCTGCCACGTAATATAAATCTCTATCGGTAAGTATAAACGAGTCGTCATCAACCTCTGCTGTGTTGTAGTAGGCGGTGGTGAGAAACTCAAGCATATGGAATATTGAAATAGTTAGAGTATATAGTGAGAGTCTGAAGAGGGTGGTGGAGGCCCCAGTGAACAATATGGCAGCTAGTGAAGCCAGAAACACCGCTCCGAGTGCAAAGGCTTTGAGGGCCACGACATGTAGGCGGAGGGGAGATTTCATTGAAGATGATGAGTGGGTATGTAGGAATGAGATAGTGGTGGTGAATGTGGAAATATTAGGTGATATGAAAACATATCGAAAATAAATGATATGGAAATTAAAAGAAATGGAATTAAATGAAATGGAAAGAAATTGAATGTTGATGTGGAAATGTGAATGGAAGTTGAAGTGGAATCTATCTAGTGGAAGGGGAAACTTCAAGTGGTATGTTGGAACATGCGGTGTGTCAGGTTTCGAAAGGTTCTCAAAATGTCCATGGGAAGTTGGGGTTCAAGGTGACAGGAGTTCAGCCAATGACAATTATACCAAATACGAATGCATCGAAAGGGAATTGCAAGACTGTTTAACAAAACTAGAACCTTACCATCTGCTCTTATTCGTGATCTTCAAGTAGTAATGTAAAAATTTACGATACACTTGTTCAATTGTATGCTGACATGTGGAAGGATGAATTCCGAGAGCCTCACTTCATTTCTTCTGTATTTCTCCGAGAATATCATCTCCAGTCCTCTAGTTCAATGTCATTTCTCGCAAATTGACTATTCATAATTCATTGATATCAATGTGTTTTCATGATTGGCCCGATATTTCCATAGAGTGGCCCCAATTAGTTATTTCCTTTAACTGTTCCTTTTCATATCTTATTTTTTGGTTCTTGTTTTCCCAGATCTCTCTTTTCCTCACCTCTGACATTCCTGTCAATTATCACGAACAGTGCGATCAACCTACTCATCTCAACTCAATTCTCTACCTGTCCAAACTTCGTTACTATTTCTCATCCCATATACACATAATGCTGGTCATATGCTACCAATGGCTCATTCTCATTCTGGCATTCCTCCTCTCCATCTTCGGCCTACTATACACCCGAAGCATTCTGCTCTCCACATATATGCTACTTTGGAGCATCTTTCATGCCAGCGAGTATCTAGTCACATTCTATTGTCTGCCTCGGACACTCACACCCTACTCCTTTCTAATATATGGAGCTCGTGGCTCCGTTCAACTTGCTGGGTTCCATTTAGCCAGTATTGTTGAACATATGGTCACTATTCGATATTGGACCAACCACGGCAGTAAGCTAGGCGTGCCATTGGCAATTTTGGGGATTATGGTCCGTGTAGTGGCTATTGCCACTTGTGGAAACTCTTTTTCTCATTATATAGAGACTAGAGCCCGTTTGAATTCAGGGGAGGTCCAAAACCTGTTGGTTACCCATGGAATCTACTCATGGTGTCGGCACCCAAGCTATATGGGGTTTTTGGTTTATGTAGTGGGAATGCAGGTTGTATTGGGGAACATTGTGCTTTTGTTGGTGAGTATGGTTGTCTTGGGGCGATTTTTCGTTCGGAGAATGGACGTCGAGGAGTGGATTCTTGTGCATGAACTCTATGGAGACGAGTATGTGGAGTATCAAAAGCGGGTGAAGCGAATGTTTCCAGGTGTCTACTAACGATGCAATGTGATGAGCTCAGGTGTAGATTAAGAAAAGAAACTGGAAGAATTAAGTTACAAGAACGCAATTGAATGAAGAGTAGAATCATTGTAGACCCTACCAGGTAGTTGTTAGAACGAATTCTTCCTCCCATTAACTGAACACCACCATTTTCCTGAGATCATTTCCATGGCCCTGGACATTTATTCGATGACCACGATGTCACCGATCTAGATGCTAATTCCCAGCATAGAAATTATCGTCTTTCTAGAAGCCAAAAGTCCCACCAAGTCAATGGGTAGACTTTCCTTGCCGAACTTATTCCCCAAGATGAGACCTAGAAGTTCAAAATTTCTCGGATAACCGACCTGGCCCTTATGAACCTGATGAACCTGACCAATCCATTGATGTAGCACATGAAGAATAGTTATGATATCGCCAAGGTTATCACTTGGTAGTTCAAGCAAGCAAAGTGTTTTTTAAAAAGAGGTGGTTCGACCACACTTGTCGTAGTCAACAGCCTTACAACAAGAAATTGCATTGGCGGCAGATCTACATTATAAATTTGACGACAACATCTCGATATTGATTTGATAGAGTCGCCAAGGAATCATTCAATATGTCGTCGTCAACACACTCGCCATTATCGCTAAGATCGCCTATCTCACCGGTAATGTTAGAATCAAGGCTGCTAGCACAGTGGCCGATTGCTCCCTAACATGTACAACCGAAGCAGTCAGTTTGAGCATAAATATTGAATGGAAGTTCTTCAAAGTTTTAAGCATGTAGCCATTCATGTTATATTCACCAAATGCTGGTGGAGGGACCTATTGTTGTACCCTTTCACAGTGAAAGTCATCGTGAACGAACTGTTGTTTGGTTGTCAATAAAACAGGTACCCCAACATAACTCGACGTTTCGTGAGCTCTTTAGGGAGCCAGAGGAAAGCAGTACTATCATCCATGGGCGGAAGCTAAAGATTGTTGCGATCCAATAACCTGGAGCCCAACCTTATCATTTAGGTGTCCAATGGGGCAAGCTGGGGGTCCGGTGGTCACAATTGGCGGACTTATGAGGAATGACTATGATAAAACAAGCTAGGCTAACAAATCCACCCTTTGGTGTACCATCTACTATTCAGTTCTGTTAAGTTTAACTTGATATACTCAATTGGGTCACTTGGAACCAGAAATACTCAGTTGTGTCACATTGAACTATATTGGATTGTGTCAAAATGAGACTTCACATTCAGTACTGTAATAGGTATCTTCAACTGACTGAACATGATTACCTACCAACTATCCGTGGGAAACGATGAAGGCAATATCAGTCGAGTGTCCACTACATCGCTCTAATAACTTCTCATTCCTATATCCTACAAGCTCTTGTTCATGAACCGTCTTCTCGTGAACGATAACCAGTACTTGCTGGGAACATTCTCGTCGTCGGCATAAATGCGTTTTAACAAACGGTCAGCCAATTCCTGGCGGAATTGCTGCAAGTAGCCACGCAACAACTCAGCCTCATTCTTGTTTGAAGGGGGCTGGTAAAGAGCATTCAATGGGAAGCCAATGTCGCCCGGCAACGCAAATGAGTCCAATGCTAAGTTATTTAGCACTCGCACTGCCTCCTTATAGTTTGTTCTAGCATTCAACTTGGACAAACAATCGCTCACAAACAAAATTCCGTAAATGAGCAAGCGATCGGCAGGTCCCTTGATGTCGAAGTTCTTGAAGAAAGAGTTTGCTCTGAACAAGTCGAGTGTTTCCTCGATAATGTCATACTCGGAATTTGGCGGATAGGAGGGGCCACGGTACTGCGTGTGGATAGGCAACAACACGATGTTGCCCACGGTTCTCTCCGAAGATTCGTTGAGAAAGGTAGAATGATAGGTAGGCATTTAGAGGTGGAATATGGAGGTAACTAGTTTGGTGACGTTTGGCTGAGATTAGTGGCTCCATGTTATCTGCAGTATGCAATCAATAAGACGGGATAAGCTGGGAAAGGGATTGATAATGGTGGGACGTGGAATAAGTGGTGGATACTTGGAATAGATTAATTAGGAGCTCATTAGATTGGGGTTGTTGGCGGTTTGGCATTTTGTGGGATTTAGCGGATATTACGGGAAACATCGTAGCCAACAAGATGAATGTGAGGAGGTACACACAAATCATGGAGATATGGAAGAATATCAAATCCAGAAGGAAGTCTGGCTTCTACAATAGAATAAATTCGATTTCTCAAGTTATTTGATTTTGCTACCACTTCCAATAGACATTGTTTTACATTTTCTCGGTGATAGGACCGAGAAGAAAAGTATCTCCGAGACACCATTTATTATCGTTAACAAATCAGTACACCAAGAGCCACTCACCTAAAGAGTAATTCCGCCCTACCGAACCATATCTTGATTCGTTTCTTTTTTTCCAACCAGTAGCCGTACCGTTAAGCTGGCGGGGTGCTGGCTACACACCCGTACACCAGTAATCGGCAACACCAGTGGACCCATCTTCATTGTTTCTGCTTCTCCAACAGCTTTCCTCTATGCCAATCACTCTACTTCATCTCCCGTACTTCCCCACTACCATTAGTCTCTACCCCATTCCCCTTGTTTCCTCTTTACAATACTTAAAATAGACTCTGTCCTGCAGGCAGCCGCAGCACCACTCCCACAGCAACATTTGTGCCTTAATCAGATTTGTTCCACATCCAAGAGTTTCTACTGGCAATAGATTCCGTCCACCAACACACCGAAATTGGCTTGGACTGGTCAACCATCTTGGAAACCTGTACCTCCCGTGCCTCCCCCGTCACACCCCTCCTTTCCTAGCTCCGCCCGTCGGCCGTCACTCCACCTCCTTACTATAGGTTTTTGACCCAAACCACCACATCTGGAGATTTCTGGTGGAATCCTTCACTCCTTCTGTTCTGGCCCCGCCATTCCCCGCTTTTCCAGTCCTCCTAGTGCTCCTTCTGATCCACTATGGGCCATTATAGCAACGGCTATCAGCCCGAAACTGTGAACGTTCCGGAGCACCTAATACCGAAGGGAATGCTAGACGGCCACCCTGACCAGGGGTATTCGGAAGAGCCGCGGCCTCCCACGACTTATCTGATCCCCAATCAAAGTAGTCTCCGAGGAAATGCTCAAAACATGCATGTCCACGAAGTCCATAGTCAACAGGCAAATTTCGAGAATACTCAGCATGGAAATGTCCAGAATGTTGCAAATGCGCAATATCAGCACCCTGGCGTCCACATGAATGGCCCTGGCCGCCCAAGAACCCTGGAATCGGGCCCGGGAATGAATATGACCGTGAATCCATCTGGTGATTCCAAGTTGGACCCTCGCCAACAAAAGTACCCTGACTATGCACAACAGCAACAGTACTCTCGGCAGCAGCAGTACCCGCAGCAACAGCACGCCCATCCTCAGTATCTGCAGCATTTGAGCTTTCAGGGTGCTCCAAGACCCGATATACAGCCGAACCCATCTCTGTATCTGGCTCCGGGAATTCCCAATGGACTTTCCGACAGAAAAAGTCCCGTTTCGTATGCTCCACAAATGAAGTATCCAAGCTCTGACTATGTTGCAAACGGGGTGAATCCGCCATATCCACAAGGTGGACAACCTCCTCTACAACAGGGAAATGTTCAAGTTCCTCTGCAGCAAGCTCCGCGCACCACCGCAAATTATTCATTACTGGGCCCGAGGCTGAACCATCCGTACGCACAATCTCCTCCTGCTGATTCGATGCCGGCTGGTGGAATTCGCCCTAGTCAGCAAGGATATATGCAGCAGAATAACTCGGGGCCAGTCAATCACTCCAGAAGAAGACCTCCTCCTTCTTCAGGATTTTCCCAGGTTCCTGAAGGCCGCAGAGTCGTCACCACGTCGGCTACTGATCTGCAATTGGGTATGTCGACACAAAACCGCAAGGACTCAGAACAAGCTGACTTTCGCACGCGGTCTTTGTCCAGCGTGCCGATGAAGAATAATGGTGTCTCAAACACGGCTCAGACGGCGACTCCCCAGGGCCAGAGATCGGTATCTTCTGGCAGCAACTCTTCGACTTTCTCGTTATCTTCGAAATCTAGATCCTTCAGCTCTTTGGGGAAGTTGTCTTCTTTGTCCATGAAGAAGTTTTCCAGTTCTTCGTCATTGCAGAAAGCAGAGCGCATTGTTTCCTCCTCCACTTTGGCGTCGCTGAAAACGTTGACCACCTCTCATTCGAGAAAACCCGTGGTGTACCCGGCCATTCTCTCGAAGGTTGCAAAGACATTCAAGGAACATATGGTGTTGACCATCAACATGAAGGATGGCTTGGAGTATCACGATACATTCACGGGAAAGCATGCTGTGGATGTTCTTTGTAACATTATCCGAACCAATGACAGAAATTTGGCCTTGTTGTTGGGCCGTTCGCTTGACGCTCAGAAGTTTTTCCATGATGTGACATATAATCATAGATTGAGAGACTCCAAGAACGAAGTCTATACCTTCAGTCGTGTGTACAGCGAGGTGGACTACTATCAGGAAGATGGTTCAAACAGCAATAATAACTCAAAAAGAGGTTCCTTTGTGGGAAATCAAGTTCAATCCGCCGCACAACCTTTGGTTAATTCCGCCCCCTACCCCATGTCAAATCTCCCTCCAAGTATTCCTGGAAGTCCAATCGAGGGTTTCGCTGGAAGTTTCACTAGTCTTAATAAGGTGGCTGATGAAGAAGCTCCAGTTTCAGGTTTGAATGGTGTGTTCACCATTTTAACTGATTGCTATTCTCCAACCTGTACAAAAAATCGCTTGTGTTACTCGATTGCATGCCCACGTCGTTTGGAACAACAGGCAAGACTCAACTTGAAACCCCGAGGCGGGTTGAAAAGAGCAGTTTCCAAACTTTCCTTACACGATAATGAACCTGCCCAGGCAAAGACCTTATGGTATGAAACTGTTGATCAATCAGTTCTAGACAAACTCGATAAACTGGAGAAGATGAGACAGGAGTTGATTTATGAGCTTATCTACACCGAGAGGGACTACTTAAAGGATTTGGAGTTCATGACAGATTTTTACATCATGCCTTTAAGAAATCCGGCTACTAACATTATCCCTGACAGAGAAAGAGATGCATTCATCAGAACAGTTTTCGGAGGTGTGAATAACTTGCTCAGACTTTCCAGAAGTTTGAGTGAGGCTTTGACGTCTCGTCAGCAAGCACAAAAGCCAGTCATTGATACCATCGGTGACGTTTTCCTTCAATACGTGGGCAACTTCGATCCCTTCATGGAATATTCCGGTAACAAAGTTTTTGCGAGTTACGAACACGAGAGACAGCAACAAGTTAATTTCAAGTATGCAAGATTCTTGGAATCCACTGAAAAGAGACCAGAGTCCAGAAAGCAAGATTTGTCGTCTTTCTTGATCAAGGGTGTTCAGAGACCAGCAAGATATCAATTGTTGTTGGGTGGTATCTTGAAGCATACTAAAGAGAGCTCACCCGACTACAACAACCTTGTTCAAGCCAAGGAGGAGATTCAGAAAGTGTTAGCCAAAATTAACATCCAGACAGGAGAGAGTACGGATCGTTATAAGGTCATGGTGTTGCATAAGCTTTTAGGAAGACAAACCTTGGAAGAGAGGTATAATTTCAAGTTGACCTACAACAACAGAATTATTTATCAGGTAACGTTGAGCAGAAAGAGGGACAACGAGAAGATCGACTTGTACCTCTTCGAGCATGCATTGTTATTGGTCAAGCACAAGGTTCAGAACAAACGGGAGGTGTATAAAGTGTTTGAAAGGCCTGTTTATTTGCCATTGTTGTTTGTCAATAGTGGATATGAGACTCCGACTTTCAAGACCGTTCTCAACTCGAGGGAAGAATGTTCGATTGTTTCCGATCTGAGTTCGAGAAGCAGACCCGATGTATCAGCTTACAATCCCGTTTCTTCTAACCAGCAGAAGTTCCAGATCAATTTCTTTGGCTTGGGAACGAACTCTATGCATGTTTCCTTGTTTGCAGATGACTTATCGAGTCACAATCAATTGTTGCTGCAAGTACAAGCACAGCAGAGGAAATTGAATGAGAAGCATGACATCTTTTCCTTGAGTAAGTATGAAACCAGAAGATTCACAGGCAACAATAAAATCAATTGTGGGGTTCCATGTTATGGAGGGAAAAAGTTGCTTTACGGTACTGATTCTGGTGTTTGGGTATCGACAGTGCGTTCTATCAGCATGACATCTAATCAAAAGATTTGTTCCGATCCTACAATGGTGATCAGTAAATCTTACGTGACTCAGATGGAGGTGTTGGTTGAGTACTCAAAGTTGTTAGTGTTGGCTGACAAGACGTTGTTTGAGTTTGACTTGTCATGCACAGATTCTCTTGACCACGTCAAGAACACCAGAAGCGGTAAGGTTATTTTGAATCATGTTTCCAGCTTCAAGACTGGAGTCTGTGTTGGAAGACTACTTGTTTGTGCTGTCAAGGCTGGAAATACTAGGGCCATCAGCATCGTGGAACCCACTAACCCATTTGACAGCAAGAATAAGAACAAGAACAAGCGGTCGGAAGTAAAGGAGATCACATTCACGTCGGATCCGATCTCGATTTCTTTCTTGAAGACCAAGTTGTGTATCGGATGCACTAAAGGGTTTGAGATTGTGTCTCTTGAAGATGGAAGAAAAGAGCCGATTTTGGATGAAGCAGACCCTTCGTTGGACTTTGCAACCCAGCGAGAGAGCGTTACACCGTTGGCAATCCATCGAATTGACAAGAAGTTCTTGTTAAGTTACAGTGAATTTTCGTTCTTGATCAATCAGAACGGATGGCGGACCAAACAGGACTGGGGAATCTTCTGGGAAGGTTCGCCGCAAAACATTGCATTATTTTATCCATATCTATTGGCATTTGACCCAGGCTTCATTGAAATCCGTGACCTCGAGAGCACCATGTTGATTCGAGCACTTGTTGGGGAGAACATTCGGTTCTTGCACTCGAATGAACATGAAGCGCTTTATGCGTGCGACGAGAATGGATACGATATCATTGTATCTATTGACTTCTTGAACTTGAAGCCGAAGGCTGCTGCCAAGAAATAGCGGTGTCAAATGGCGTTGGCCGAACCGAATCATTACAGTATGTACTTAATTAACCTCAGATAAAGTGTTGGGTCCATATTGTGAGGTGAGAACAGCACCGTTCCTCGACAGCAAGAATGTGCTTCTCTTGCCCAAAATTTACAAAAGATCAAACCAACCGACGCTGGACCTAATCCACAACAGCAAAAACCCAACCATGACTCAACTTGACTAGAATTAATCAATCCCGCCTGGTCAAGTGCATGTGACTACCCCAATTACCTGCACTCCGGCGCGGTCGATGAGGAATACTTCAACAATCTTCAATAATATTCTCCTCCAAGAACCATGGATTCCGTCTTCACGCCCGTTGAGCCTCTTTTTCAGGTCGGCGTTCCCTCGGTGGAACGTCCCTTCGGTGTGTATTTGTGGCCACTTTTCTCTGCCGCTTTCGAGAAAATCGTCGGATATAAAGCCGAGGATTTTGAGTTTGTCCATCATAAGACATTTTTGGCCAACGGCTGGCACGCCATCAGTATTATTGCTGTGTACTATGTGATCATCTTTGGTGGCCGTGCGGTGTCCAACGCTGTCAATGCGCCTGCGTTGAAGTTGAACTTTTTGTTCCAGATTCACAACTTGGGATTGACGTTGGCTTCTTTGGTTCTCTTGCTCTTGTTGGTGGAGCAGTTGGTGCCCATTTTGTACCACCACGGCTTGTTCTACGCTATCTGCAACAAGGAAGCGTTTGCGCCAAAGTTGGTGACGTTGTACTACTTGAACTACTTGACTAAGTACTGGGAGTTGATTGACACGGTGTTCTTGGTGTTGAAGAAGAAGAAGTTGTTGTTTTTGCATGTCTACCACCACGGCGCCACTGCGCTCTTGTGCTACACCCAGTTGACGGGAAACACCTCTGTTGAATGGGTGCCAATTGGCTTGAACTTGGGTGTGCATGTTGTCATGTACTGGTACTACTTCTTGAGTGCCCGTGGCATTCGTGTGTGGTGGAAGGAGTGGGTGACGAGATTCCAGATCATCCAGTTCATTTTGGACTTGATCTTTGTCTACTTTGCCACCTACACCCACTATGCTTATGCCTACTTCCCTTCGCTCCCACGCATGGGCGATTGCTACGGAAGTGAACTTGCTGCGTTCTACGGCTACTTGATTTTGACTTCGTACTTGTTGTTGTTCATCTCCTTCTACATCAAGGTGTACAAGAGTGCTGGCAAGAAGGCCAAGACTGGTGCCAAGAAGACTGACGGTGCCAGTGTGGGTACTGCTAGTGGAGCGGAGGTTGCAGGATCGAAGGCTCGTTCCAGAAAGGCCTAGAGGGGGTGTAAGAATTATTAAATAGCATCCGTCCATATATTAATAACAAGTTTTACCAATGATTAGTGACTTACCAATGATTAGTGACTAGTAATGATTAATAACATGTTGCAGCAATGATTAGTGACTAGCAATAATGTGCGCACACGGAAAAAATGTAGCCGACAAATGGCTCATTTGGTGCCGGAATCGACCTCGGGGAGTCGATCTCGGGGGACCGAGGATATAGAATCGACAACCGGGATTTCGACGACACTAAAGCGACCTGAACCACAAACCACGATCAGGACCAAAATCCCCACTGGGGGTCGTGTGGCCAAAATGCCGTGGCGTAAGTGCCTTTCCAAATACCCACTGCAAACAATAGCTCGGCAATATACCCGACAACACGGCATCCACGCCAAAATGTCCGAGTGCGATCGCCGCACACACACAGCAACGGCCACAAGCCAGCCGTGCGTATTGCCAAGTGACCCCAAGATCCAGAAAAAATAACAGTGATTAGCAACCACAGCCAACCGCCAAGAGTGAAACAAAAACACCCCACATTGTGAAGAGGGTAAAACACAAACAAATGAGACTTTACTGGAATGAAATTAAATCAAACCGCAAATCAAAATCATAACCATAACCAGAATGAATTTCAAATCGTGTAGCGTTATCCGAATCAAACCCACGGCCAACCAGAACGGTTCTCCGTGGTATCGCACCGCTTACAATGGGGCCACCCACCGCATGGCCAGAACATGTGTCTGGTGTCAGCGTGTGCGTCCCGGGCTAACGTAATAGTGCAGCGCAGGGAAGTCGCGGAAAAGTCAAAATCCCGTCATGATGCAGCCTCAGCCCATACCCCAGTGCAGTGCGGCCGTGGTCGGCTCGGGAGCATCGACGCAGGCGTCCCGCATTTACCTCCGGAGCTTACCACCGCAGATGCGGACTTTGTGGGTAGCGGAGCCGGCAAAACAGGGGAGCCGATTACACTTTTGATAACATCCAGGATTTGTGCCTTAACCACTGGGCTCCGCCATTGTCTCCCACCCTCACCGCCACCGGTGGTCACCGTCGCCACCGCCACCTGCTATCGCCGCTCCACTGGTCGCCCCGCGAATATAGGGGTTCCACGGAAAAATCCAATCTCGGGGTGCATAGTGGGCGGTAGGGCTAAATCTGCCGAACATGTCAGCCGTCCACTCCTGCAAATAATACCTCCGGAGGTGGCGGAACTGGTTACCGACGAGGTGTGGGATCCTTCCGAACGGTTATATAGACTGGCGGTGCCGTCGTTTGAACACCACGACGAATTACATTTTTGCATTTGTTTTTTGTCTTTGTTTTCCATTCTATCTGCTTGCCTCCTCCTTTCCTTCGAATCTGTTCTCATGGGTAACGACCTTGCCTGCCGGCTTCCCTCCATCAACCTGCTCTCGTTGGACCTTCCGCTACCGACTCCGCAGTACTATCCCGTGTACTACGATCAATATGTGCCACGCCAGCCGCTACTGTTTGGGGCGCTTCTGCAACCACTAGTTCATGTCCCACTCCAGGGTTCCGAGGTGGCGCCGCCAGTGGTTGGTGGGTCGTTCGTGGCCCCACCAGCTGCGACTCGCCAGCTGTCGGTGGCTGCGACTTTGGCCCCGGCCCCAGTGCTCCCCCACGTCGCCAACATTACTGCCCGCACTGGTGCGCGCGCACTGCCTGAGGCTCCATCTGGTGGCACGGCTGCGTTTCTGGCGGGGCTCACCTCGTTGGCTGCTGCCGCCTCTGCCAACGATGCATTGGCCGCCCACAGCCATTATCTCCACCAGAGCCAACTTCAAACAAGTCTTCTCCAAGATAGTCATCTCCACGCAAACCACCTACAACCGAACCAACTACAAAATCATCTCCAGCCGCACCATTCCGACCATCTCCACCCGGACGACGACATCCTCCACAAGCGCTCGCGCCTGACTTCCAATTCAGTATCCGAGGCCTCCAGTGCGGTGTCGCTGCCCTCGACCTCTGCACTGTCGGTCGATCTCGCCGGCCACGACATGTCTCATGACCACCCGGGTGATGACGCCAAACCCTCAAAGCAAAAGGCCCACGAAAAGGATTGGAAGCCCCGCAAAAAGCGCCAGTGTCCGGAATGCCACCTCTTCTTCTCGAACTTGGCCACGCACAAGTCTACTCATTTGAAGCCAACCTCTCGTCCCCATGTGTGTAAATTGTGCCATCGGGGGTTTGCCAGGCCAAACGACTTGTTTCGTCACTTCAAATGTCACTGGAAGGAGATGGGCGCTGACAACGGCCAGTACCGGTGCCCCTTCAAGAACGGGCCCCACGGCGACCACTGCTGCCATACCCTGGGGATTTTCTCGCGGTGTGACACTTATAAAAACCACTTGAAGGCTATTCATTTCCAGTATCCAAGCGGAACCAAAAAGAGCCAGCGGAATCAGGTTCCAGGAAACTGTCGTCTTTGTCACGCCCAGTTCCGCAACGTGGACGAGTGGATCGCTACTCATATCGATGCCAACCAGTGTCCGTATGGGACCAAGTAGTTGCATTATTTATTCATGATTAGTGGTGGCTGGGCACTTAAAATTAGGTATATATGGTTTAAGGATTGTTGGTGTTAAAAAATGTAGAGACACACTTGGCTAGGCACGCGGTGACAAGTAGTTGGCGAAGTTGCTTCTAAAATTTACTGCTGTTGCTTCAAAAGTTTGGTGAAAGCCAACTTGAAATTCTCATTTCCAACATTTTTGTGGGATTATCGCTTGGGCTCAAATGGCAGCCCTCGGTGTGCATCGGTCGCGCACCTCGTATATACCCATCACTCATCCGTCCCACATGACCATAGCTGCAGCAATCCGCATCTTCCATGTCCACCCCCGGCCCTGTCCACCGAATGAATCGCATACGCGGCCGATATCTAGGAATATGGCTGATTCTCAGCTGTTGCCCACTCTCTGCCGTGGTGTCGTTCGCCTCGAAACTACCACACAGAAACACACTCGCCAATAAGGTTATCTCCGGATACCCGCATTGTCCGCCGCCGGACAACACCGAGCGATTAGTGGGGATTAGTAATGGGTGTGGTTTACGATGTATAAGGCTATTTCCGGGATGGGGCGTCGAGGGGAATATTTCACAAGGGTACAGTCCTTTCTGCCCTAATCGGCACAGGTTCTTCTGGCTCGGCCATAATGTGAAGTTGGAGCCGAGGATGTTCCGGAAGGGCTGGATCAGCGGCAGAGGTTGGTGTCTGACTAAGTGTTTCTGGAGGCATTTTTCGAGGGATTTTCCGTACTCCGTGATCTTTCCGTCGGAGTTGCCGTGTGGTGTGAGAATCGGGTCCGAAACAAGGAAAGGCTCAGGGTGGTCGGTATGCGTTGTCTCTTATCATACTCCACCTCGGGGGATTATCTAACCTTTTCCGAGATTGATAGATACTTTCATTCCGCATTTGTTCCACTTGCTGTTTTATATTATTTTGCTATCTTCTGCTATGGTATTGTTTTCGTATTCTTCTCAATCTAAATATTCTTCTCAATCTAAATATCCTAAGCATTATATTTCTAACTCTTTCTTTTTCTCTATCCTATTCATTTGCGGACCCTTCTCTCTTGCTTATTGTTCGCGCAAATTCACACTCATCCGAGGGCCGCTCCATCTCACACCAATAAAATTCTACAATTATTCGTTTGAATTCCTTACTCCACCGTCATGTACCTCTATCGTATATTGAAAGTGCTAGCAGCTATCTTCGCGTTATCCACCTATAAAACGCTTCCCTTTGCCTACATGGCCCGGTTCTACTTCCAAGTTGGCAAACACTTGGTGAGGAAAAGAGGACAATACATTAAAACCAAAGAAAACACTTATGGCGTGGGTAAGCACAAGCTAGACATCTTCCGAGCTGTCAAATATTCCACCTATGCTTCCCCTATGGAAATCGACATGTACTTGCACAAGTCGAACTCTACCTACTTGGTGGACTTGGATATTGCTAGAACCAAGATGGTGGTGATTGTATTCCAGAAATTGTTTATGCGGTACTGGGGCAACGAAAATGGTGAGTTCAAGAGACAATCTCTTCAGAACTCTCCATTCATTCCCGTTGCAACCGTAGAGTGTGTTTTTGCAAATGAGATTCTTGTCTTCCAACGTTACGATATCATCTCCAGTGTCATGGCGTGGGATAACAAGTGGCTCTATGTGTTGCTGAAGTTTGTAACTCCCAAGGGTAAGTTGTGCTGTGTTTGCGTGACAAAGTATGTGTTCAAGAAGAAGGGAAGAATCACCATGAGACCTCGTGAGTTCATCGAGGAGATCGGCTTATACAATGACGACGTGGAGAAGATTAATGCAGAGAACATCAAGTTGGTAGATCACCTTGGCTCTTCTGAAGGATTGAAGGAGTTTGCAGAGAATATGAAGATTTAGATATAGACAACGACGTTGGTAACGTCGACATTGAAATATACACACTGGCGATAACTCATGCAAGCCCAAATCCTTCGTGACCCTCAGTGATGGCAAGAAGCAACGACCCCCGGAGGGTCTCATAGGAATTGTAGGCGGGAAGATCCACTTGGTTGAAACATGTGTGTGAAGAAGGTAACCGGTCGGTGGTGCCATAGTCTCGGTGGATGCTGAACTTGCATCCTCCGTTGGCACCTCGCAACTCCTTGAATCCATTAAGAGGAACTTTAGAGGTTCCTGTGGCAAACTGTAGAAGTTTGGCTCTTTCTTCGTTGTCGAATGACTTGACTGCTCTCCAGAACCATTGGATCTGCTCCGAAGATGGCGAGTAATTAATGTATGTGCAATTGTTTTGCCAGTCGTTAACATCAATATCAGGCAATCCACTGATCAACAATTCAAGTTCCTGCTCGTCGAAAATGGCGATTAAGTCCCTAGGAATAATCTCATGAAACCCGGCAATGAAATTGGTCATCTGCTCGATAACGGACGTCTGCAATCTATACTCAACAACCAACCGCACATATTCGTGCTTATTGGCCTCTGTAACTGGGATATTGCGTCCATCAGGAACCAAATCGACGATCTTGTGCTCACCGTAGTCGTCTGTTTCCACAGAGAAGTCTTCAGTGATGATATCGGTTATGTCATTCTCAAGCATCCACATCAACGACTTGAAGTACTCCAAGTCCAAGTTTTCCATATCTTTAAGCGAAACTGGGCGGTCTAGAATCTTCTTGTAGACTGCTCTACTGAAATGGCAGTCCAAAAAGCAGCCATCAAATATTGCCTTTCCAATGATGCGTCCAATGAACTTGAAGAAGCTCAAATGCTCTGGATTAATGTACGAGGTACGGTTTGGATGGAAAGTGGTTTCATCACTAGCAACAGCTGTGAATAAAGCATAGTCTGGGTTGAACATTTGTCGAGACAACACTTGATACCATTCTCTAGTAACTCCACCAGCGTCAATTCCGGCTTCGCCCTTGAAATTGACCTCCAACCGAGTATTCCGAAACTCTTCAACCGACTTAAAAAACAAAGACCGGTATGAATCAAGGAACACTTGATCACGACGTACATTGATCGTCAATTTGTTATTGCTGACATTCTGCTCATGTAATTGACGATCAAAATAATTCTTCTTGTTGTCAAATTCCAATACCTTCGGATTCCGAACCAACATACTGAATGGACCACTCATCAAGTTAGGGTTAGATCTAACCATCAGGTTCAAGATTTTTTTATGCTCATCTGTAAAAGAGAAGAACAAGCTTTCAATTGGCTCTTTGGTGAAGTCAATCTTCTTGGCCTCGTACTTCATAACGTCTTTGATTTTGAGTTCCTTAACTCTGCTGTGCTTGCAAACAACCATGAGGGCTTCAATCAAAGGAAGCAAAGCAGTTGCAACACTTAGTAAGTTTGGGTTCTCTTCCAATACTCTCAAACAATCACTGAGTGCTTCCCAGAGCCTTCCTAATTTGAGATGCTTATAGAGCCCTCTGAGTTCATCAATTTCTTTCAGATCCTCACCAACTTGCTTATTCTTGGTCTCGAACATGTAGTCCAATGCTGTTAAAATCCGAAGTAGTTTGGACTGATCTGAGCTGGCCGCAGTGAACTTGCTGACCTCCTTGTTGTTATCGCTCAATTCCGAGATACCATCTAGTCTCAAAGTCAAGTTCTTCAAGTCTTTGATAATCTTGTCACCCAATTCTGTAGCTCTCTCAGATAACTCCTCAGAGAGCACCGTCTGTACATTCAGCAATAAGGAAAGATGCTGCATAGCACTGATGGTTCTTCTGAAAGTTGTATTAGCACATTCATTGGAGGTGAGGATGCGTATGATCAGCCTCAAGTTCATATCAGGTATGAAGTTGGTGTCGAATGATGCAGGGTGTTGCTTGGTTTTATCACGAAGAAGCAACAACGGCCGAGTTCCAAAGTGCAAGGCATTTGCTAGTAAATCAATGAAAAAGTTTTCCAGGCTGAGTAGTGGATTATTCAAAACGTTGAGCAAAAGGTTGATAGGATATCTCTCTTCAAGCTTAGATGGTGCCCTCAACTTGTTTTTTCTGCGACTCTTCTTTGAAATGAAAGCATTTTCATGTTCTGTCAACAAATAGTAGCGCAGTGCACTGTTATTTTCAAGAAGGTAATAGACAGCCTCCATGACCTGAACTCCAACGGTGAGAGGAGTACTTCCAACTGGAAAGGTGTGATCAATGTCAATCTGCAGCGGTTTCAAATTGAGTGCCCTAGCAGAGACGTGCCCAAACATCTTCTCCAAAGTTTTCTGACTATGAAGTGCTTCATGCAAGACAGCAATAAGCAATCCCATAACATCCGTTCTTGTTGTCTTGTTATTGCACAAATTGTTAAGAGTCAAAGCAATATGGCCCCTTTGATTAAACGGTCTTGGTGCAAACAACAACCGCACCAAACCAGCAATACCAGCTCTGTCAATTAGGGGAGAGCTGAATACTTTCTTCTTTACCACTTTTTCTTCAATAACTTCTTCTTCTGCGGGAGACTGTTCTATTGCATTAGATGCATCCAGCATATAATCTTCTGCATCATAATCTTCCTCTTCCTCATCGTGTTCTTCATCAAAGAAGTCTCCGTAACGGAATTCAGAGTGGGAAGAGAACCGGCGAGTCATAGATTCCAGCTGCAAAATCTCATCTCTGATGCTATCGGGCAACGCATCAAGGAAATCGGGATCAATCTCTCGAATTTCACTATCATGACCTGAAGCATTTGCTCTTCTTTCACGTACGTGCTGTGTGAATACTTCTTGACGCATATCTTCAGGCAAGGCCTCGAAGAATTCGGGGTCGATGTCGGTTCCACTGATGTCAACTTCACGGTCACCAATCCAGAGCATAACTGGCTCACGCGGCGGCAAAGGATTGGCTTCTAGCTCAAGTTCTCTCCGCTTGGCTTCCTCGTCCCTTTTTTTCTTCAATTCTTCTTTGCGCTTTCTTGCCTTCTCCTGACGCTCCTTCATGATTCTTTCCCTTTCTTCTACCTTTTTTAAGTGGATTTGATAACTGTCACCAGAAATATTCTCAATGATTTTAGCTCGTGTAGCTTCAAGGAGTTTTGCCTGGAAACTGTGGTAAAAGATTGCGAATGCTTCCTCCCACCTTTCAGTTGTTGACCTCATGAACATGTTGTCAAACGAGTTCTTCATTGAGAATCCGTTTCTGTCGTTCAAGATAACCTGAAAAGCATTTTCGAAACGTGGCAAGAAGTTATCGCCCATACTTGAATTAACAATCTGAAGTGACCGACGGCTGTTACCATTTCCACGAACTTGAACAAGCCCATGAAGAAGTGAGTTGGAATTTTGCAGTGCAATCGGCCGAAGAGCATTAAAGAAAGTTGTAATGAACTCTCTATTCGTTCTCGAGCCAGACCCCTCACCAATGACTTCATCTTCTAAGTCTAGCTCAAAGTTGCTTCCATCTTCAGTAGGAACAGACTCAACATCAGAGTGATTCTCTGCCTGAGATAGGTCGTCAGGAACTTCAGTATACCGGTTATGAAGTCTTGACACACGGTCATCGCGGTGATCTTCTTCACCAGCAAACGCCTCCAACCACTCATCCAACTCCGCATCGTTATAGTCCTCTTCATCATCATCTATTTCTTGTTCTTCGTCCTCATCCATTTCTTCGTCTTCGTCATCAATAATCTCACTTGCGCTGATTTCTTCGTCCTCAAATCCATAGAAATCAGACAAATTAACTTCATCATCTTCGGAGTCAGTTTCATTTTCAGAGTGTATCTCAAGCTCATCGATGATTTCGATGTCATTCGCACTGTCATCGCTATCATATCCTTCAAGATTACTTTCCATGTCATCTTCCATCACATCATCAGAATCCATTCCTGAATCTTCGGAAAGGCTATTCTCTGAGTCGACTTCGGAAAGATCAGATCCTGAAAGCATTTCATGAAGCAGTCCCTCGTCGTCATAAAACGTCTCTTCATCCTCAGTATCAAGATCCATATCGTACATACCCAAAGTAGAGTTTCTGAATAAGTCAGGAATCTCCTCCTTATCGTCAATTTCTTCCATGTCATCTTCATCCTTCTCAGCAGGAGCAGGATTGTTCAATTCAAAAATGTCTGCATACTCCAATTTTATTTTGGCCAAGTTCGACAAAGTCTTAAGTCCTTCCTTAATCACACGGTGAACCTGAGGGAAGTTCAAATCCAAGTCTGCCATTATAGATGATATCTGGTTTGGCAATTGGTGGTCAATAATTGCTGAAGCAAAATAAAAATGATCCACCTTCGTGATAGAGTCGCTCAAATTAGGATATCCAACTTCTCTGAATTCATCAGAGAGAAGGCATTCACACAAGTCGAATAAGTCATGAAGCTTGCTGTATGTGGTGATTGTCTTTGTACCAGTCGACAGTGTTGTCTTGAGGACTTTGGATATGATTCCCACCAAGAATTTGCGGACAATGACCATATCTGCGTCCTCTTTCTTGGGATCAGGTGTCTCATCATTTGGAAAGGCTGGAGTCGACACGAGTGCAAGGAGAGCAATCTTCGAGAGTGAAGAAACTGTGTCCCTCCTGTCAAACTCGGGAGTGTTGGGATCAACATAAGCTGGAGATGGAATCAATTGATGAATAAAGAAGTTAAGCGATGTAGCGCGTGGTTTGTTTTTATCTTCCACATCATGTTTCCTTGAAAACGTAATGAACTCCAACTTTGCTTCTTTATAAGAACCTATCAATTCAGTGAGTGCCTTCAACAAAACACAAATTTGACCAAAAACTGGGCTGTTAAAGTGAATCTCCATGGACAGATCTTTTTTCTTCTTAGATTGCGCGTTCTCTTCAATTTCGATAGGTGGCAGTGTGGCCCAATCTGTCTTACTCAACTCCATTAACTGAGATAAAAGTAAATGGACAAGCCCAGTAGGACGGATAGTTGGAGATTCGCTTGCATCTTTCATATCAACATCTTCAGCGTGTGTCTCCTTATTCGCCTCGTGTGGAACTAAAAACACCACGTCGCCTGCAATGGACTTTCCATTAAAATTTTCGAGACGTAGTATCTTGGAAGCAGTCTCAATATATTGTTGAGGGTCACGGGCAATTAAGCTCTTCGTATCTTCCAACAATCTAGACAAGTCCTTCTTGCGTCCTTGCTGTTTCAGAATCGCATGTGATATCACATTAGCGATTATTGTATCTATGAATGCTTTGTTTTCAAAACATGCTCTGTTGATCAAGATGAGAATATTTTGAAGTGCAATGTAACCCTGATAATCCTTGGCTTTGGTGAAAACTGATATTCTCAGAGTGATTGTTGACAAAACTGGTGAAGTAGCAACTTGAACCTTGAATCTATCATCCTTTGCAAACAAGTACAAAAACCGACAAATTGCAATGGCTGCCTTGATGTTTTCTTTCGGATCAAACTCTGAAATAGCATCCAAGATTTTTCTCTTTAAGTCATCCGAGGCGACAAGATTAGGAAAATAAGCCTTCACATCCTCCAATAATGATGGCGGAGTTTGACTGAGAATCGGCTCAATCAAACTTAATCCAGAGACGAAATAATCAGAGTCTGCCAATTCCGGTTTCGTATTAAGCTCGTCGACGAAAAAATTCAAGAAGGCATCAAATGCATACTGCTTCTCAGTGTGAACTTTGCTTGGAGAAACAAAAGGATCGTGACAAATAAGAACCTCAAGTAACGCAGTTAATCTGCACATCCTAGCATGTTTACTGGAAATTTCACTCTCTGCTAATGACTTAATTTCATTTAGCAATGTGTCATACACCGATTGATTTAAACCCCTATCTTTCAAGGTTTGAGCAATCGACTTGTCAACATCTTTTGTGAATGAACACAACTTCAATATCGTAGAAGAAAACAATAAGTCGCCTTCTCTGCTCTTAATTGCGATAAGTTGCTCCCGGGCATTTGAATGAACTGGCTCATGTATGAACAGGGGAATGTTGTCAATTGAATTAAGCTTTGAAAAACAAGCTGGCCAGTCAGGATCATTCTGAAGATCATCTTCGCCCATTTCTTTCAAAGTTGCTATAGATTTTGCAACCTTGAAAATCCGGAGAGCTGCAGCGGTACTCAATCCAACGGAATCTGTGAGATACTGGATTTGATCAAACGGAGGTGACATGCACATAGGGTCCAAAGGGTAATAGTAAGCAACCGGGTCAACAGCCCAAACTTGACGAACGAGAAAAACAAGCTTTTCAGTAACGGCAGGTGGAAGCAGGTCAAACACGGAGAAGTCTCCAGAGGATAAGAGTTTGGATTTAGTTCCAAGAGTATGTACAATAAGGTTCATAATCTGATATGAAGCTTGTGATACAATTCCCTCAACAACGGCTGATTCACTTCCACAGTATTCCTTGTCGTAGAAGAGGAATGTAAAAGGCAACTTAGTGACAAAGCCATGTGTCAAAAACCAAGCAAGAAAGTTCAAGGAGGTTTTCAAAACAGCCAACTTAATAGAAATAGGAGTATTCTTCACAGTTTCCTCATTTTTAAGTTCATCCAAATCGTTCTTGGGTACGGCGATTAAGTCGTTGAACGCCCTAATAGAACAATTGACTATCATCTCCATCACATTAGTTGTGTAAAAGAAGTACAGTATTAAGGAAGTGGAATAGACTTCCCTTCCTTTGTCCTTACTTAATGAAATGAATTTGATGGTGTCGATGACTAATAAGTCGTAATTGTCTGCCTCGTCTGGAGACAACTTCGCACTGAACTTCAACAAATCTTGAAGACCAATTGCCAATGTTTTCGTTGCAATAACGGCATTTCGTCTCCACCCATCAGAAAAGTAATCCTGCCTCCTTTGCATGCAACTCCTTGAAATGCAGTTGAGAATGAATGCGGAATTGAGCTGGAAACGGTACATGAGGAAACGCAACTGAAGTGTGTTGTTAAATTTCGCGGTCTTTGGAAAGTTATCCTTGTCCAACTTTGAGTGTGTGGGGAGTACCTGAATTGGACAGTTACTTGGTGGAATATCCAAAATCGCCGCAGTGGATGCAATCACGGCATCGGGTAACTTCGAGCGGATAAATATTTCTTCGACTGTCGAGCGACGGAACAATTTCACCAATCTGTCGATAAGGTCCTTCTTTCCTTCGAAATAATTTATGAACGCCAAGTAACGTTCGTTGAACATAATATTCGGAGTCAAGTAGATTTCCGTTATGGTGAATAACAAATTGGCGAGAATATTGAAAGTCTGGAGTTGCTCATTTGAAGCATTCACATTTTCTTCAAAACTTCCGAAAAAGGATGTAGTCAGAACGTCATTGACGAAAGACAAGACAGTTTCCAGTTGCAAAAGCTCATCCAACTTCTGGAGAATACTTGGAAAGCCATATGATCTGTCTTCGTCATCAAAGTACTTCAAGATAGACATGAAGTTCATCATACCATCAGAGGCCAGATAATCAAAAGTAGCGTTATTCAAAGTCACAAAGTTTAGGAAGGATCGGAAGTTGATTTCTTGAATACAATCTTTACCCCACTGACCACCATCTTGAAGTAGCCCACTCATGAAGTTGTAGGCATTATCAAGAAGGTTTGAGCCTTTATTGCTTTCCCAGTCGTCAATTTCATCTTGACCATCCTCAGCCATGGAAACCTCCTCATCTGGACTTTGGTACATGCTTCCATTCTGCTTGGACACATAAAAATGAATTGGTCTGAGGTGCTGATTGGCAAAAGCTGGGAAATTTTCAACAAGGTTCTTCAACTCCGAAATAATCACTGGGCGTAAACTTGGATAATGTCTTCCAAGTTCATCCATTGAACATCCAATACTCGTGCTCATATCAGCACGCATTAATTCTTGGGCGTAGTCAACATTGTAGAAGGATTTGAAGTATATTCCAATTGCGTTTGACTCAGTAACACTCTTCAAACCATCCTTGTTCAAAGAAATAGCCCCTAAAACTTCGAGAAGGGACACCAACAATTCTGGAGATGGCATGAAGAGATTCTCATAGTTGGATAAGATGGAGTCAATGACATTCGCCTCTCGCAAGATTGGGAAGGCTGTGGGTTCATTGTGAATGATGTACAAAACCGCGTCCAACGTTGAGGAAAGCACGAATGGACCAAATGTTTTTGGATTCACAATGATTTTGTTAAAGCTGGGCAATATAGATGAGTCAAATAAATTTCTCAACCGGTCACCAGCTTCTGATTGAACAAGGTGGGAGACAAGTTTGAGCAAGTTTCTCAAGTAGTTGACTTGTCTCAATGTGATGGAATAGTAGACAATGACATCCTTTGGCGGGCCACCACCGAAGTCAGGATAATCTAATGCAAACAGAACCTCATAGTTTATGGTGTCAATGAGCATCTGGAAACCGTTGCTATTAGCAAATTCCAAAACCAATTCAGGAGATGTAGTAAGGAAAATGGCAAGAGTGTTGACAGCTGCCGAACATGTCCATCTGAACTTGGAATGCAAATTGAGGAAAGCCATCAACTCGCCTAACATTCCTCCAGAAGCAAGTCTGGCGGTCAATTGTTTCGAGTCCACGAAGTTTCCCAAGAGGGTAAAGAATGTGAGATATCCCTTCTCGAAGCAGTCATCGTCCTCATTCCTGATCTTCTTGTTGATGTGTCTCAATAGTTGGTAAACCATACCATGGCTGACGTTAGCACCCAAATGGCGAATAAGCTCAGCATTCCAAAACCGTTTCATGGAAATGCATTCAAGTGCTTTGATAGACGCATAGAATACATCGTTGGTTACAAGCTGCAAGTACTCTGGCGAGATAAGATCCACCAAGAAGCTCAAGGTGTAAGGATCCGCTTCGAACAAGAGTGAAGACGTATACTCAGTGGAGCATACGGAGCACACAAACGCAATAGCGCAGCATTTGATTCGAAGGAGCTTAGCACGCAACCTCATAGCCTCGTACAGTCTTGTGTTGAAAGCTTTAGCGTTCAATGCCGACAACGAGAAGGTAACTAACGACTCATGGGGCAACTTCTCGTTTGCTCTATCGTAGATCTGCTCTAACGACATTTTCCGAACCTGTTCTTCGCTCAAATTGAATGTGAGCAAACCCTCAGCGTGACCAGAAGCTTCTTTCTTTTTTTCTTTGCTTCTCGTTTCTGTTTTCTTTGCATTGTAATACTGAAATGTTAACGATTTCCACTTGGATGGATATCTCTTTTTGTGGTCAAGGGTATCCACTAGACTGTAGTGGCTGTCTCTTTCTTCGGATTCGGTTTTTGCTTGGTCATTCTGGGTCTTTTTCTGGAGAAAGCTGGTGGGGATTGGCGGCGGAAATGCCCTGGCAACCTCCAAAGCCTTAACCCGGACTGCTTTTGGTACAGCAAACCTTTTGCTATTGCTGGAAAGAACATATCGTTCACCAAGAAGAACCGCCACCTCATACGCAGCCAACTTGACATCTACAGTAGGAGAATCGAGCAATTGGTAGATTCGCTCCGAACTCGAGTAAATGCTCCTGTTCTTGCAATGGTGCAAAAGCATAGCCGTGAATTGCAAACACGCAACAAGAAGCTCAACATCTTCAGGCAGAATATCCTGGAGCTTACACATTTTCTGGTCCAAGCCGTAGTTAGCGATCTGTTTGGCGAAGATCTCGTCAAATAGGTTCAATACTCGAATCCACACGAATAAATCACCACTAGGTTTCTCCCACTTCATGTTGTCGTGGAGTTTGCGGGCCAAAAGGGAGTGGTCCAACGAGCATATTTCATCAATCAAAGGCAAGAGCGGCCTCTCCCGCTCGAGCTTGTGCAACTTGCTTCTTTTCGATACGATCATGGTCACTTCAATACCCTATGGAATTGTCACAGTTTTCGCTACCTTGGATTGACGGAGCGGGGAAGCAAATGAGAATATCAGCAATAACCACTAGTGGCAAATACAATTTCAGTAAATCTGATGGATGGACTTGCCCTTTTGGATATAATGGATAATTGCTAGGAGAACAAATGGTGATGGGAGGATATAGCGGGAGGCAGAGGTGTGGGGTTATGTGTAGAGCCACCATCAATTCCAGTTAGTGCTTTTACACAATACAGATATCATATACAAAGATATTCCAGGAATAAATTGGCTCATCGGAGGAGAAGAACCCGGAGAGATTCACAGATTCAGGATTAGTGATAGCATTATTAAGTTTAATTGCTAGATTTTAGTAGCGTTATTGCCAGCTTCACCCTCTAAATCATCTGTTCACAATGTCATCGGTGAAAAGCAAAAAGTCCATGCTCCCGCCCATCAACTTGATCTTCAAGTACTTACAGCAGCAGTCGGTGGTGACGATATGGCTCTACGAGCAAACACAACTGAGAATCCAGGGGAAAGTGCGTGGTTTTGACGAATTCATGAACATCGTGGTCGACGAGGCGGTGGAAATCTCGACGAAGGACGGATCGAAGGAGCAGTTGGGGCGCATTCTATTGAAAGGCGACAATATTACTCTTATTTCGAGTTTGGATATGTAATTTAATAGAGGGGGATTATCCGTAGTATGTACATTTGTGTAGGGTAATGGGCTGGTCGAAAGTATATTTGGCCAGTTAATAAAGGTTCATTTGTTTTGAATCTGTTAACTTTGTTGACTTTGTTCTTGACTTTGTTCTTGACTTTGTTCTTGTCTTTGTTGTAGGTGGATATTTAATGTCCGTGGCTGACGTCTCCGACTAGATTCCTCCTCTACTTCTAGATTGATCTTCGTCACATTTTCGCTCGTCCTGTCGCCACTTTCCTCTTTCTTTCCTTCTCTCTTTACTTCCCTCGAATCTTTTCCCCTCGAAACATCAAAACTGACCCGCTTCTTCTTCTTGGGCGACTCCTCTAGATTATTGCCTTGACGTACTTTCATTCGCAACTCACGTTGTTCCTTCAGAACCGTGGTTTTGTACAATTGGATCTGCTCCTGTCGGAGAAGATGATTCTCGTCTTTCTGGAGACTGGACTTGCGTTTGGGCTCGACCTCCTGGTCTGGGCCAGGAGATGTCATGGTGGAGCTTAGCACTGTGTATTGTGAGATGGATCTTGCATGAGAGGTTGTACTACAATGGGGGGAGAGAAAATGGAAGAAGAAAAGTGTAAATTGTTTGAAGGGATTAGTTTGGAAGAGTATCATGTGGGCCCGAATATAGAGTCTAGAGACTTAGATAGGTGTGGTTGCAAGCAATGGAAATCTTAATGTCAGCTACTGTCAGTCCGCTCGTGGCAAGAATTGATCAAGAAGATAGAATAAGAAATCACACATGATCAATGTATGATTGACCAATATTCTCTTCGAATACCATAATTCTTCCACCAATGACTTCCCTCGTTCTTTTTTTTACGTTGTCATTCATCATAGTACTACTGGTACTTCCGTCCAAAAACCATTCTCACACCCGTACATCCTAACATTAAAGTATATCTACTACTACTATTCACTTCAAATTTACCCACCCTCGCCATGCCACTGGCTAATCGGGATACGCCTCTTTTCACGAGGAACCGCTTGCATTACCGACCACCTCTGGTCAATCGAATGACGCTACCGGAGGTTTTGTATGACTTTTCGTTTCAGGATAATGACAAGTCGAAAATGAAGAGCCACACCACATCATCTGATGCCAATACATTCGTATCTGCGTCATACGCTCTAATAATTGTTGCATTTTTCAAGTCATTATTTGAGAGGATAAGGGCCTGGGCCATTTTTTCCGCAGAAAAAGCTCCTGGTCCCCAAGAATCCCTGTCTGAATCCCTTCCTCAGGAAGAGTTTCCAGATCTACTAAATGGAGAGACAATTCCAAGATCTCCTGAAACAATCGAGAATGTAGAGTTGCCAATTGATATTTCTCCTCGCCCAATCAAAATTCTCCCTTCAGAGTTGACCTATTCCCAAGCAGGACCTCCTCTAGATAACCTCTATGAGTCGATCTTCCAGGTGGACTCCGAAAGTGAAATCGATGGCGAAATCGATGGAAACGACCAGTATGGTACTTTATTATCCATTGGCCATAGAGATACAGAGTGGCCAGGTAATACGACCCGCACCCCAGGATTCTCGTCATATCCAATTTTGGACAATCTGTACACGGAAATCTTGAAGCCTCTCGATGAGTACGAAACCGTTGTTTCCAAGTTCTATACGCCGTTCCGGCCAATTCCACAGGCAAAATACTCTGTAACCGATGCAGCTCTCTCGGCAATCCCTTCCACGCTTCTTACAAGTTTTCTCAAGAAAGAGAGAGACTCCATCCAAGATCTCATAACAAAGGAGAGAACCGCTGTTAGGGCAGTGGTGACACCATTGACTAAGGACCAACTTCGTGTGGTGGAACAGTACTGGCGCGCAGGAAGGTCCTCCCAGCATATAGTCTCGGCATTCTCTATTGATATCACAACCAAAGATCTACTGACCCTCGCGGATCGCCAATGGCTCAACGACAATATTATTGATTTCTATTTGAACCTCGTCACAGAACTGACTCAACTGGTTTATTGCTGGACCACTCACTTCTTCACCACACTAAAGAAGAATGGTTACAAGGGAGTTGCCAGATGGGCCAAAAGAAGAAAAATCAACCTAATGGACATGAACATCGTTGTGGTCCCCATCAACAGCATGAACACCCATTGGTCTGTGGCGGTCATTGATAATGTTGAAAAGACAATTGGCTACTACGATAGTCTTTCTTCGGGTGGAAATTTGCATGCGGTTCAACTTCTTGAACAGTACATGCAAAGTGAGGCTGATAGATTGAATGTCCCGGGTCAGAAATACAGTCTCCAGCCGAGTATGAAAACTCCACAGCAGCAAAACGGATTTGATTGTGGAGTTTTTACATGCACAGTGGCCAAGTTCATTGCACAGAAAGCTCCACTTCGGTTCAGTCAAAAGGATATGCACACGATCAGGCGGAGAATGGCATACGAAATCATCGAAAAGAGTTTGCTACCCGAAGGAAACTCGGGTCCAAACTTATAGTTCACTATATACATTAGAATCCAAACATCCCGGCCTTCTTTTGCAGGCTGCCCAAACTTTGGATATCCTTAATCTGTTGCTCGTAGCCTTGAACCTTCTCAGTGGAAGCGGTCACCTTCTTCGCCACGTACTCCAATCTTTCTCTCATCAACTTGATATCTGAGAGCCCCCCGATCTTTGCCATTTCGTCTTCCAACTTGGCAATCTTGGCGTTCTCCAACTTGATGAGTACATTGTAGAAGTATGTTTCATACACCTTGAAGATTTTCTCATCGGAGACCAACTCCACAAATGCCGCCTTATACAAAGGTCTTCCTGTGGTGATGGTGCTGACAATACCCTTGTCTCTCTTCAAAGAAATCAAATCGTTCTTCTCTAAAACAGACAATGTGGAGAGAGTGGCATAACTGGAGGTGAACAATGGAGACTTCACCAACTCATCGAGCAGAATGGCATCTTTCTTGGCCAACGTTCTCATTAACGACCAGATCTGAGCACTGTTCCAAGTGATCTCACTAGCTTCAGAAGGATTCTCACTAATGTTCAAGAAGAAAGTGGTGATCTGCTCTGCAGCCTGATGAATCATTTCTTGCAAGGCATCGTTTGCACTTTCACCTGATTTCACACGTCTCACGAAAGCCTGCAAATCAAGCATTCGTCCACCAATTGGCTCCAAGCACTCGTCAAGATTGATAATATCTTTCTCCTGCTTAAGCTGTAGAGTGACATATTGCTTAGCACTTTGATGTGAAGCGTCAGCCAAAGAAATCGATTTGAACACCTGATTAGGAAGTGCATTTGTCAAGTGCAGAGTACTTCCCGAGTCCAGAGTAATGAAAATAACATGGGCGGTGTTGCTTTGAATGAGCTGTCCAGCCCACTCAGCAAGACTTTTGTAGATGAAGTCGTTGCTTCCATCAGACTTCCTCAAGAAGTTATTGATGACAATCACTGGCTTGGCTTCAGGGTTCAGTTGCAAGTAATCCTCTTCCTTCAAGTCAAGGATTTTCGAGTCCTCATGGGCTGCTTCGTGCTTTTTCTGCTGCTCGCGTTGGTAATCACACTTGAAACTTTCGTAATTGGACAAAGCAACTTTCCTGATGGCAACTTGCGTCAACAGGAGCATGTTCTTGAATTGGGTTTCCTTGGACTCACTCAATCCCGACTTTTGGCCCGTTAATCCTTGCAAACCTAAATCAACAAACGAGGAAACGGTGTTTGTCCACGTGAATAACGGGAAGTATCCCAACTGGCTCGCAGTAGACTTCAAAAATGCCTTGTCGCTTCTAGCCTTTACCAATTTGTCACAGTCGATTTCAAGCATATTCTTCAGGAATGCATCGTTAAGTTGCAAAGCGTGATCCACCACAAATTCTCGCTTACCAGAGCCTTTAGGACCTTTGACAATGATGAAGGTATTGGCGTTTTCACATACCCACAACTTCACCTGATTTGCTTTTTGCATCCGCTCGGTCCAAAACATGTCCGAATCAAGTTTTTCAGGTTCATGAGAGCTTCTCTTTGTTCCTCTGAGCAGGTCAATAGAATCGTCGAGGAAATGGCGTCCATCATTGATTCTGGAAACAACCATTCTATACGGAGTATAAAACGCCTTCACGAGCCAATGGTCCTTGTGGGAATCCCATGAATATACGTGTCTGATCTTGAACTCAATGAATTGTTCCCTGATTGGCTCAAAGATGAACACAGCAAGTGTGGCAAGAAGGGCAAGAATGATGGGGATGGCAATCCGCTGGTGGTTAACGATGAAATCGGTGAGGTGGTTGACGCTTTCCCTGGGAATGTATTGCAAATGCAAGTTTGTTTTCCCTTCATTTAACACCATTCCCGTCAAACAGTTCTTGGCCCTGATGCAAGCATCAGTTGTCTTGAATATGATGGTAGCAAATGGAATGGTGGAAGAATAGGGAACAATATCAACGATTAGACCATAGCGTCTGAAAAGGAGGTATAACTCCTCCTCGGTCAATGGTTCGCCTTCAAACTTGACCTTCAATTTTGAAGATGGGAACCTGCTCAAATCTTCAATCCAGGGCGTACCCTTCACTCTGTAAGCCCTTGGATACGAGCGCCAAAGAGACAAAAGGCCGCCAGCATACTTCTCGTATTGCGCCTTATTTTCCTGAATGTTTCCTTCGATTGTCTCTGTGAGCTCCTTCACACTTGAAGTAGGAGGAACAAGAAACTTGACAAACGCACCTCCGTCCCGTCTGAACGAGACAAAATCCTCACATTTAGTACCCAATGGCAACGGTTTCTTGTCCGACAGCACCAACTTGTCGACCCTTTGCCTCAAACTCTCGTCGGTGAACAGATTCTGGAACCTTTTGAGAAACGAAAAGTACCTGGAATAGCTCAACTTAGCCAACCAACGAGGATACACATTGTCGAAGAACATCAACACTTCCGTCAGCTTCAGGTAGTCCATGACACCGGTGATTTCTGCAGATTGTTTAGAGTCATCTGCGTCTGTCTCATTCTTCAACTTTTCGATGTCTGAAGTTATCAGAGACGAGGAATTGAATCTTGAACTAGTGAAATTGATGTTAGTAACAGTGCACCTGACATACAGTGGGTAGGGCTGTGGAATTAAATTACGGGCAGAATTGGGCCTCATGCGGCCAAACAATGCCAATCGAGAATTCATAAGGAACTGCGAACAACTGGAGAAGTTCTGGTAGCAACTGAAGGCGTTGCGGCGAACTCATCCTTCATAATTATCTACAACTTGTATGCAAGAGAATGTCTCAGATCAGCCAATACCGGTAGAAAGAGCAACTACCGATTTGCTCCACCGTGTCTGTTTTCCTAGTGACACTTGGAGGAGCTAGGGATCGTGAAGATTGCTCTAGGCTTCGCTTTGAATCACCATACCATCTGGGTCGGTAGGGGGATCTTCGAAGAAGCCAATTTAACAGCATAGTCTGCACGCACACAGCCATATCGATAGGAGAACGTGGATATGGCGGAGCACATGTAGAGCCTGTGTTGAGTTTAGGGTAGAGAGAGAAAGAAAGCGGTATATAGTTTTGATTTTGGCTGAGAAGATTTTCGTGAAGATGTAGTGGACATGCAGGAGGAATTGAGTTAGGGTTACTGACAATAGATTGGGAGAGGTAGAAATCAAGAAAGTGAAATTCGAAGGAGTCAAATTTGAAGGTCTGAGTTAGAAGTACCTATATTTGAGATATTACGCTGCTGAAGAAGGAATGCTCATCTGGTGTGAATGTTGGGACCATCAAATAAGCGAAAAGCTGGCCGCACTGTTTTAGCAATATATTCAATCTTATCCATTCAAGTCACTAAAATGAATGCTTTGAGTGCTTCAAGAACCAACCTGATATGCCGAATCTCGGTCAACTCTATTGGTTTTGTGTTCCTACCTAGTGTCATAAGTCTGCCGTAAATCTCAATTGCTCATGTCTAGTTTCAAATTCCTCTTTGTTTGAGTAGTATTATGTTTTCTTATAAGAATTGAGAAATTGGGATCCTTTAGTACAAGTATGGTACGACCACAGGAGATAATCCAACGATTAATATTTAGATAGTCCAATGATCAGAAACTGAGAAACAACTCCTAAGAAAAACAATGAACATTAACGAAGCGAAGGACATGAACGAAGCAAAACATCATCGAACAACCCTGATTGATTTCCAATCGATTACAGCTTGCTTCCTCCCAAACTCAAATCTCGTTCCACTGATACGTTCTCAATTATTAACCTTCACTAATCTAATGCCTCCGCAGGAATCTCAAGCTGCTTGAAGAAATCACTTGTGCGGAGCGGCCGAATCTTTGTAGTAACCACATCGTCCGACTGCTTCCGTCCATTTTTGTAGTTCTGCCGAATATGCTCCTTCATTGAAGTAATAGCAGCCTCTCGGCAAAGCTCGCGGAGCTCCGACCCAGAATATCCCTGCGTAGCAGTCACCACCAAGTCAAGGTCAAACTTGTCATCAAGGTCAGCATCTCGGAGGATCTTAGTGAGAATAGCCTTTCTCTGGATCCTGTCTGGTTTGCCAACGGGGAATCTTTTGGGTAATCTTCTCATGAAGGCCAGATCAATGTCATTTTCACGGTTGGTGGCCCCCATCACCATCACTCGCCCGTTGGCAACCAATCCATCCCATAAAGTCATGAACTCAGCTTTCAACATCGCACTCACCTCGTGATCACTGGAGGATCGGTCTCTTAAGAAAGAGTCGATCTCGTCAATGAAAATAATACACGGCTGCAACTTGTTGGCCAAAGAAAAAATCGCATCCACGATCTTGTTGGACTCACCGTACCACTTATCCATGATGGTCAGCATTCGGATCAGAAGGAAATACGCTCTACTCTCTTTGGCAATGGCCTTAGCCAACATCGTCTTTCCACATCCCGGAGGCCCGTAGAACAACACTCCTTTGGGACTCTCAACTAACGACAGGTATGCCGTGAATAAATCTGGCTCTGTGAGAGGCAAAATCACCGCCTCGTGCAATTCGTCGATGATGTTCTCAAGGCCACCAACGTCATCAAAAGTGACGGTGAGATCGTCCGGAGAAATCAACGAGTTGAGTAAGGATTTCTCGTACTCGTTCAACACGAGATCTTTGAGACTGTTGTTATTAGCTTTGAGCTTCTTCAATACATTAGAACTGTTCTTCTTCAGTTCCTTATTAGTTCGGTTATCGATCGACTCATTTAGTAAGTGGTTGATCATGTAGTACATGGAGAGACCTGCTCCTGTGAGGAAGAAAAGGTCTCCCAAAAGCTTGAAATTAATCTTTACGCCCCAAAGCTCTGCTTTCATCATATCTTGTGGAGTGGTTAAAGAGGCAGATGTTGAGTTCTCACATGGCCTTTGGTGCACGGATGCAAGATAAGTGATAGTTAGCGGAAATGATGGAACTGACGAGATAAAAAAAAAGAGAAAGTGAAGGATACTAAACCGAGGTCCCATTCAAAGTGTATTATATTCCAATTATTATGCAACTGCATTTATTTTTGAATATAGTTATTCTTGGTTGCCTTTGCCCTGGCAACCATCAAGCGGAGGTACGGGTGTCTCCACATATTCTCGATCTATGGAACTTTTAGCACCCATCTCATCTCAAGCATGGCTAGGTTTAATTCACAGGAAACCCACGGAATTCGACTTCCAGGCCAGGTTTTAGACCAAATTAGATCGAAAGAAGAAAGTGGCGAATATAAAGATGCCAGGTTTGGAGGCACCAAAAGGAAAAAGTCCCAGAAACCAGTATCTCGAAAAGACAAGAGAAAGGAAGAGAGAAAACTCAAAAAGCAAAAGCGTCTGACGCAACATGAACCTGCAAATCATCAACAAGTTCATAGAAAGCAAACTGTTGAGTCAGGAAACGGAAATAAAAAAACAAAGGCTGTTGCTGATGATCCTATGGCTGCTCTTGCAGCATTAAAGGCTAGGAAGAACAAGAAACCCAGTGAGGTGAGAATTATGAAGGAAGATGAACTTTCTGAAGGCTCAGAAGACTTTGGAGATTTTGATGAGGATCACTTGGGAGATTTCGATGAGGAAGCCTTGGATGAAGATGATAATGACGATCCTATGGAGAAGTTACGTGCACTCAAGGCGAAGAAAACAGGTAATCAGGAAATCAGAATCGTGAAGGAAGACGACCTCGAAGATGAGGTTTCAAGTGACAATTTCGGGGGATTTGATGTCTTATCAGAAGATGACCAAGAGCAAGAGGATGAGGAAGATCCTATGGAGGCACTTCGAAAGCTCAAGAATGGAAAGAATCAAAAAAGCGAGGTGAGAGTAGTCAATGAAGATGAACTTGATGATGAACTCGATCTGGAGGATTTTGAGGATTTTGAAGAAGCTGAAAATTGGAGTGGTGATGACGACGGCGAAGAGGACGTTGAAGAGAATTTCGACAACGAAGATGGCCTCAACGAAGATATCGATGAAGACGATTTCGAAGAAGATGTCAGCGATCTCGAGGAAGAGGAGGATCCTCTTGCAAAACTCAAAGCTCTAAAAGAAGCCAAGAACGGCAAGAAAGCCAAGAAGGAAAAAGTCATCGAGGCATCGTTTGTGGATCCATTCGAAAACGACATGGAGTTCTACGCTAAAAAATTAGGGCTCAGGGATGGCAAAAAGTCAAGGTTGTCCAAAGCAGACGACGACGACGCCATTGGTGGTTTGCTCGATGGGCTTGACTTCGATTACCTTGACGGATCGGACGCAGATCCAGAAGAGCAAAGTGGAAGTGAAGATTTCGAAGACGAAGAGGAGGACCAGCTAAAAGAGAACCCTTTTGTTGCACCTGTTGTTGAAGAAAAAGAGTCCGATGAAAGTTCTGGAACCAGGTACATTCCTCCAGCATTAAGAAGAAAGCTTGCGTTGGAAAAGTCCGAGTTGTCTGCAGAAATCGTTGCCCTTCAGAAGTCCATCAAGGGTCCCATCAACAAGTTGTCCGAGACAAATGTCGGGTCAATTGTCAACGAGATCAACGGTCTCTTCTTGAATAATGCCAGACAGCTGGTGACAGAAAACTTGACTTCCATCATCTTGGACTCTGTCATCCAACAGGGAAGACTCTTGGACACTTTTGTCTACTTGCATGCTGTTCTAGTCGCAGCCATCTACCGTCTACAAGGAGTGGATTTCGGAGCCTATTTTGTGCAAACATTAATTGAAAAGTACGAAAAGCTCAAGATTGATCCCTCCAAGATGAAGGAAACGATCAATATTATCTCGTTGTTGTCTTCGGTGTACGCATTTCAGCTTGTCTCATCCAGACTCTTATACGATATCATCAAAGTTCTTATTGATGAGCTTTCTGAATCCAATGCTGAACTCTTATTGAAAATCATCAGAACATCCGGAAATCAAATGAGATCCGATGATCCTTCTGCTCTCAAGGAAATTGTGTTGCAAGTTACCAAGAAGGCTGCTTCTTTGAACCTGGATGCCGTGAGTACCAGAATGCAATTTCTTATTGAGACCATTGCTTCGTTGAAGAATAATAAGCTCAAAGATGTCAACGAGTCTACTCACCAATTGACTATTCGTTTGAGAAAATTCTTGGGCAATTTCGCTTCAAGCAAAGCCGTAGATCCGCTTCAGGTCAGTCTTGACGATATTCACAACATTGAAACGAAAGGAAAGTGGTGGCTTGTGGGGTCCGCATGGAAAGGTGACGATGGTGCAACGAAAGAATTGGTCAATACCGATGTTATGAATGACATTCTTGATAGTGCCGATGTTAACTGGATCGAGTTGGCCAGAGCCCAGAGAATGAACACAGACATCAGAAGAGCCATTTTCATTTCCATCATGTCTGCTAATGATTACATTGATGCCGTAACCAAATTGGACAAGTTGGCATTGAGAAAGTCTCAGGAAAGGGAAATCCCACGTATTGTCATCCACTGTGCTGTTGTCGAGCCTGCCTGGAATCCGTACTACGGAATCTTGGCCGCTAAACTCTGTGAATCGCATTCATATAGAAAGACGTTTCAGTTTATGCTCTGGGACTTGATCAAGGGGTTCGAAGGTTCGTCGGGCGATGATTCTGATGAAGAAGAAGATGTCTTTTCTGGGTTTGATGATAATCAGGACGAAGACGACAAGCTCAAGAAAATCTTGAACTTGGGAAGATTCTATGGTTATTTATTTGCTGAAGGCTCGTTGGCATTGCACATCTTGCGTACTGTCAACTTTGTCACTGCCTCAGCTGACAACAAGTTATTCATGGAGGTATTGTTGGTGACCTTCCTTGATCAAATAGGAAAAAAGTCTCAGGTGAATGCAATTGGCGTTGGCTTGGTCGGGAAGAAGAAGATGTCCGAGCAAAAGTTCGATGACAGAACCCTCATTGAAAGACTCCTTAAGGCTAAGGAACAGCCAGCACTTCTCAAGGGAATCCAACACTTTATCAATAGAAAGTTGAGAAGTAGTGATTTTATCACTGGCAAGAAGCAGAGAAAAAGAATAGAATGGGGTATTGGCGCCATGGGCGACATTATCGACGAATTCGTGAAGGAATATGACTTCTAAAACGTTTAATGGGTACTTATAGAAATGCAAATTACACTATATACAATTAACCTATCCGGCTACTCTATCAACTCGAGAATCGCCACCGACTCCACATGCTTCGTTTGTGGATAAAAGTCAAATCCAGTAATGCTTTTCACTCTGTACTTTGTCGAAGACCGATTCTGAAATCTCTCCAAGTCAGCCAAATCCCTTGCTTGAGTGAAAACATTGCAACTTACGTAAACCACTGCTTTAGGTCTGAACTCTAAGATTTGTCTCATGAACTCTTCAGTCGACCCCTTTCTCATAAGGAGAACGCAATCCTCACCTTTGACTCCCGAATTGAGAAATACCTCGTCGGTGAACATCGAGTCGGAGTTTCCATGGACAAACTCGATTTTGTCTGGAACATACAACCCATTGATTTTTGCGTTGTGGTGGGCATAGTCGATGGCCTTTTTGGCAATTTCAATTCCAAATACTTTTCCATCTTCTGGGAGCGTTTTGGCTAGCGCAATCCCAAGAAACCCAGATCCACAGTATGCATCCACCAAGTACTTATAACCTCCTCTCACCAGACGAAGCTCGTAGGTTATGTAGTCCAAGAACGTGGGCAAAATGGACCGATTGTTCTGAAAAAACTCGTTGGCCTCAAACTGGAAAACAACGTCGTTGATTTGTTCAGTGATGACGTTCTTCCGATCTGTGAGACACACATTCTCGAACTCTCCCGTATTATGATCGATTCTGATACTGTCCCTTAGAATGAAATTGGAGTTTATCCTTTTCGTTGGTCTCGTTTCAATGTAAGTTTTCAAATCTTCCTGGAACTTATTTTTGACCTTTGAAAGCATTCTGTTGATACTGACGGCCGCAATGGGACAATAATTCACATCCACCAACTTCTTTCCCGGACTGACGCTATCGAAACCCACAGGGAGAGGAATATCCAGCAATTCTAACTTTTTATGCACGGAGGAATGTGGAGTGATTTTCGTCCGATAAGAATATTGCATTGGAGACTCGACGATGTTGCCAAAGTTGGGAATGGTGGAAGTATCCAAGTCTGGGTGAAAATACTGAAATGCCCTATGGATAACGTTACGCTTGAAGTCGATCTGATCCTCATATGTAAGCATCTGGAATTGACATCCGCTGCACTCGTTGAAATGCTCGCAAATCACCAATCTATCATTTCTATTGCTTGTCTTGCGAGATCTGCGAGAAACACTCTTCAACTCCGCCTCGGCATAGAACTCGTGGTGTCTTCTGAGAGTCACATTGACAATATCGCCAACGGTTGTTTTGGGAACTTTCACCACTGTCAATTCTTCTCCACTCGTATTATTGTAAGAACTTCTGGGAATCAACCCAAGACCATCGCCTTCGCTGGTGACGGCGGTGATCACCACATCCTTTGCTTCAACATTTCCACTATTTTTCGTGAAAAGAAATTCGTGGATAAGGTTTTCTGGGATTTTCACTTGATCTAGGCTCACTGAACGTTGTGCTAGGGCAGTCTTGATATCGAGATGGAGAATATGGTCTCGGGAAGTTTTGTCAACTGTACCTCTTTTTGTTTTCTTCTTAAGGATTGATGCATATGTGCTCTTGCCATACAACCGAGAAAAGGTCAAGGGTATTCGGGACGGTAGACGGGTGATCATATTCGAGGTTGATAAATTACATAGCGCTTCATCGCGAATTATATGATGAGTATTGTAAGCACTGCGAAGTGCGTCAGTGGACCATAACTCATATACTTGGAACTCCAAACTATGCGGAAGCGGTTGCTGGTTGGGTGGCCTCTTCCGGATAATTTCTCAAGTCGAGACTAACAGTTTTGGAGCTGTTTTCTCTCTGCTCTCGGTAAATTCCAACTAGTGCGTCTGAATGCTCAAATAGCTTACTCTTCAATGAGATAAGAATGAACTGGAACCTTGGACCAGCACACTTTTTGATGTAGTGGGCGATCTTCATAACGTTCTTATTGTCCAAAGCTGCGTCGATTTCGTCAAGGACAAAGAACGGGGAAGGCTGGTAAGAATGGATAGCGAACAAAAGTGCCAACGCGGCCATGGTCTTCTCGCCTCCTGAGAGCAAATCCATATCTCTAAACCGTTTCATTGGAGGCATGGCATGGTACTTGATTCCAGCAGAATATGGCTCATCCTCATCTTCTAATGTCAAGTAAGCGGAGCCACCCGTAGGAGAAGCAGCGGACTTCGTAAGCTCCTTATAGACACTATCGATCTTACCAGATATATGATTGAATGCTTCCATGAAAAGCTCAGTACGACGCAGTTTGACCTGATTGAATCTATCCATGGTTTTCTTTTCTGTTTGCCTCGCCTTTGTGAACTCTCTATCGAACTCCTTCAATTTTTGATCCACTTCACGTAATCTTTCCATCGCCTTGGAATTGGGTGTCAACTTCTGAAGATCCTTCTCCACATTGTCAATGCTCACCTTGATCTCAGCTTCTGTTCTGCTTGAGTAGTGGTCTTGATACTTCGGGTCTAACAAACCGTAGTCAACATGAATCAGATATGCCGCCTTAGATACATCTTCTAGCCCTTCACCGAGCGAAATAGAGTCAAGGAAGCCTTCCTCCAATGGCAAATCCACATTCTCGATCTTACAATTCTTGAACATGTTCAAACGCTCGGAATCAACTCTCAAGACAAGCTCTTCGCTGTTCATCAATTCTTTGCTCAATCCCTTCAAACTGGTTTCGATTTCTTTCATCTCAGATTCCTTGATTTGAGTCATTTTCATCTTTTCGTCAATGCTGCTTTCCAATTTTGCCTTCTCTTCCAAAAGTGACGCGCGTTCAGTCTCCTGAAGCTCGATATCTTTGTCTGTCTGCTTCAAGTCCGCTTCAATTGCTACAATTTCTTGTTTCAAAGTGGGAAGTTCGAGTTCCAACTTCAGTATTCTTCCTTGAGTTTCTTCAATGCGCTCCACATGAAACTCTAATTGATTCCGGAATGAGCTGATAGCCTTATTGAACTCTGCCCGTTCTCTCGCTCTGATTCTGATTGCAGAACCATGAGTGTACTCGTATTCAGCAATGCTGGCCAAATTATGAGCTGCACAAAACTCGGTGTAAACCTTCTGTTGAAGTTTCTCAATCAGGACTTGTATCTTCTTGATGTCATTATCGATAGTCTCGATGTTTCGCGTCTTCGCAGTAATTTGCTCAGACAAATTATCGATCGTCGACTGATGGAAACTGATTTCCTGAGTTCTTTCGTCAATCTGTCTTTGAATGCTGGATTGAATACTTTTATGCAATGGTATCTCATCGTTAAGTAGCCCAATTTCCTCAGTCAACACATTGATGTCAATGGAACTTGGTTTCTCTTCCCTAGCTCTCGCTAATTTTCTGGTGAGCTCCTCCTTCTTGAGATTAAGTTCATTCCATTCCTCCTTGCTCCAGCGACGAGTTGATTTCACATTCAGGTTACCTCCAGTCATGATGCCGGATTTGTGGATTACAGAACCATCAAGCGCCACTAGTTTGTGACCCAAATAGTGCAGCGAGCCCCATTTCAATTCCCTTGCGACATCCAAAGAGTCAACAACAATGCTGTCACCTACTGCAAAGCGTACCGCTCTCTCTATGGACGGGTCATCATACTTGACAACATCGATTGACGGACGAGCACTCTCACTCAAAGTTCTCAAGTAATTCAAGTTGACTTGGTCATTTACAACCGAATCCAAAGGAATGAACGTAACAGTTCCGGCCCGACGTTCCTTCAAGATTTCAATACACTTGTATGCTACAGCTGTACTTTCAACGACAACTGCATCATAATTTCTCCCGAGAACTGTCAGTAATGCTGTCTCGTACTTATGTTGAGATGAGCGAACTAGTTCACACATTATGCCCTTGACGGAGCCATCTTTAAGGAGATTCTTCAACATGGACACGTTTTCACGGAGTTTTTTTTGCTTCTTAGACTCGCTCTGTTCGGATGAGAGCTCATCTAGCCTTATCAATGTCGACCTGAGATCTGCACTAAGATCAAGTTCTAAGTAGTTGACCTCCTCCTTTTTGGCTAATAGTGCCTCTTTAGCTTTCGTCTTAGAGGCTCTTTGTTCGAAAACATCTTCTAACCTTGAGTTGACATCGGCGAGCTTGGGGTTCAAACTCAAATTAACTTCAGCCTCTAAGTCGGAAATCTTTGCCAAGGCGTGATCTTTCTGGGAGATGAAGTTACGTAGAGACGTTAAAAAACCTTCTTTATCTCCTAACAACATGGCCAACTTCTCTTCGTACTGAGAGCCGGAGTTGCTGAGGAACCGCTGTCTCAAAGTTTCATACTCCTTCACATCTTCTGCAGTGAGTTTGATCTTCTCGTTCATGACGCGGACTTTCTCCTCGAAGGCAGCCTTTTGCAATTCCACCTCAGCTAGCTTCTCCTTGAGCTCCTTCTCGTGGCCTTGCTGATTGGCAATATCACTATTCAAGTCCTTTATTTTCTTCTCATTCAATGCGATCTTGTTCTGGAAGGTTTTCTTCGTTGAAAGAAGAGGAACAAGGGACCGTTTCGATGACTCGGACGCTGACCGCAATTCGGCTATGGATGCATCAACCTTCTTCGCTTCCAAGGACTTTTCCGAGAAATCTGCCATCAGGGCCTTGTAGTCAGCGTCAGACTCCGCTAGTTTCAGTCTAGCAGACTCGACTTCGGTGGTGATTCTTCTCACATCTCCCAAGAGCTGGAAATGGCGTTTCTCGTTGTGAAAGATGCGGAATAAGTGCAAGATCTTGCCCAAGTTGTTCTTTTGGTTCAACTTCGACTCGAATAACTCTCGCTCCTTCATCTGCTCTTTGTATTGTTTCGATTCGAAATTCAAGTTTCTCTTACGGGAAAACACCATTGCCGACAACTCATGGGCCTTTTCCTGCTCCTCTAGAAGCTCATTGTACTCAGCCGCATACTCTGCCGAGCCACTGATGGTTTCAATAGATGCAGCCAAGTCTCTAGCAGACTGAGAAGCAATATTCTCGATATCGCCCTGGAACACCAAGAAATTCCGTGCCTTGACGAGAATGCTCTCTGCCTTCAACGCCATGGTATACTGGAGCGCAGTCACCGCTTTGTTGTTAATTTTGTATTCTGACATTCCCGAGGCAGAAATGGTTCTTTTAAGATTCATCACCTCTCCGTTGTCTTTCTGGTACATGGCCATTACGTGGGCGGAGGTGGGATCATTTGCAGTGGAATCGCCACTTTCCGACGCGAGACGGCCTCTATAGATCAAATCCTTCAAATTTTGGGACCGCAATTGAGCGGACTGGACGCCTAAAACGAATGAGATCGCGTCCATCATATTGGACTTGCCTGCTCCATTGGGGCCGATGATGGAGGTGAATGACGAGTCACCAAATCCTAGTTTGGCTGTTCCACGGTACGACTTGAAGTTGTGGAGTTCTAGTCCTATTAGACGGCCCATATTGGATGGAGTTACGGTTTATTGGGTGTTTGGGTATAGTTGATGGTACGCGTTGGTAGTGCAGGACATAGTAGTAGGAAAGATAATGTGATGGTGAAAGACAGTGAAGATTGGATGAAATATTTAAAGGATATATAATGTGGTTCCCTGTGTTGCATCTCTTGGACATTGATATGATTGCTTTTTTATGCTTTTTTTGATGTGTCCTTTTTCATGTGTTGAAGAATTTTGGGGATATTGGCTGCGAAAAGAAGTATTAATGTAAATAATTGTCACCCATTAATTTTTAATAAAGATTATGATGCACTTCACATGACTTTGTCTTTGGTTTAAGAAGTTCTTGGAAATAACATGCTAGTCTTATTCTTTTGCAAACTTGCAATGTGCCTGAGTTTCATGGGTAAAAAAATAGTCATTATCGTTGTTGGAACCAGTTACCATGATCATCTTCATAGTTCTGACAGATCGCATTCTTAATAAAACTGAACCAGTGTAGATGAGGAATTTAGTACTTAGTGTTGGTATTGAACGCACGCCAGTATATTGGCTCTTAAACCATAGAAGGTTAATATTGGAGAGAAAAATGAATCATCTATCGACAAGAGCTCAACAGAGAAATGGATGTGGAATGGCGAAACCGATGCAAGTCAGTGAAACTACTTCAAATCTAAAAACAACCAGTGTGCTTCCACTGTCCCACAAACTCACAATTAATACTAAATATCGCTTGTTTCCATCCACAGATATGTTTCCTACATGCTGGCTAAGTTTAACCGTTTTACCAGCATACAAGCACATACAACTGAACTCTCTATAAGAACCCCTGAAAAACCCCTAAAACTCTCTAGAATACACCAAAATTCCCTAATATCCCCATTTACACAATCGCCACCAAAAGCAACACCCCATCCCCAAATTTTCCAAACCATTATCTTATCTAATAACCATTCTCCGCAATTCCGTGCGCCTATCCGCACACCCTAACGGCTCCAAACTCCACCACTCCGAATTCTCACCACATTCTCTTATATCTTCACCAACCACCTCTTTATCATGGAAAAAGATCGCTTACTTGGACCAAATCTGGCCGATGAACCTGTCATTACACACAATGGCCCCTTATCGTTGCTCTCGGGCCTCTTTAGCTGCCTTCCCGGGTTTAACAAGTATGATAACTCTCAATTGGATGAAATGATGGCGGAAATCGACCCTTTGGACGACGAACCGCTTGCTGAAATGCCTCCGAGGCTTAAAGTGGAATCTGCATTGTCCGCCAAGGAAAAGCTCACTAGAATCCGCCAATTGATGAAGAAATATGGCATTTCTGTATATTTGGTCCCCTCCGAAGACGAACACCAGTCTGAAGAGACGGGACTCTCAGAGAAAAGAAGAGAATTTCTCTGCGGATTTACAGGCAGTGCTGGAATCTGTGTGGTGACATTGGACTCCGCTGATTCCTTGGAAGGTGAAGCTGCCCTTTCGACCGATGGTCGGTACTTTCTCCAGGCAGAACATCAGTTGGAACCGAAATATTGGAGATTGTTGAAGCAAGGAATGGCTGGCTATCCGTCATGGCAACAGTTTGCGTTTGAAAAGGCTGCGCAAAGTAACTTCTCAAATATTATATCTTGTGACCCGAAGTTTCTCAGCTTATATGAGGGAGAATACTTCACCAACATGCTGAGACACAAGGGGGTACAGTTTAAGCCTTTGATAGAGGTCAATTTGGTTGACGAGGTCTGGGGACCAGAAAAACCTACTCGTCCAATGGATCCAGTATACAGCTTACCATTGGAGTTCTCTGGAGAATCCACTATGAACAAACTTTCTAGAGTAAGGCAATACCTCCAGGAAAAGGAGGCTACCCACTTGGTTATTACTGCGCTTGATGATATTGGATGGCTCTTCAACTTGCGTAGTGACGTGGATATTCCGTTTTCTCCCTTCTTTTACTCGTACGCCATTGTCACTCTTAACGATGTCGTTCTTTATGCTCAAGACGAGAAGTTGGCTAATGTCCGTGACTACCTATCCACCATCAGTGGTCTTATTATCAAGCCCTATGGTGAGTTCTATGGCGACTTGGGTCTGCTCAAAATGACGGTCACCGAATCCAATATCAAATTGGTGCTTCCATCCAAGAACGCATGCAACTATGCCTTGGTAGACTCTATTCCACAATCTGCTGCCAAGCAAAGTATTATCTACGACTCTGTCGTTGCTACTATGAAGCTTTATAAGAACCCGACCGAGCTCTTCAACGCAAAAGTGGCGCAAAACAAGGACTCCCTTGCCTTCATTATATTTTCTGCTTGGTTAGAGAGCCAACTTGTTCACAAGAAGGTCGAGGTCGACGAATGGCAGGCAGCACAAAAAATCTACTCCATAAGATCCAACCTCCCCAACTTTAAGGGCTTATCTTATGAAACCATCTCTTCTACTGGTCCTAATGCTGCAATCATTCACTATGCACCTTCTCCCACCCAGCATTCTGTTATTGATCCGACAGTTCCCTACTTAATTGATTCTGGTGCACACTACTTAGAAGGAACCACTGACATCACCAGAACCTACAAGTTTGGCTACGAAGGATTGACTGATCGCTACAAGAAATTCTACACGCTTGTTCTCAAGGGCCACTTGGCTGTTGCTATGGCAAAATTCCCAGCCGGTTCTACGTCTACTGGCACCATTCTCGATGCATATGCGAGACAACCATTGTGGAATGAAGGTTTGGATTTCAACCACGGCACTGGCCATGGGGTAGGCAGTTTTGGAAACGTTCATGAAGGTCCCCTTTATATTTCGACCACAGCGGGAGGTGCAAACCATCAAGATTTATTCAAAAAAGGCGCTATTCTCACCGATGAGCCGGGTTATTACGTCGATGGTGAATGTGGATTCAGAGTGGAAAGCGAGCTTGAGATTGTGGAGACTGATTCATCATTTGGAAAAACAAGAAGCGGAGGTAAGTACTTGGGATTCAATTACCTCACGAAAGTACCTTTCTGCCGCAAGTTGATTAATACCAAGTATTTGACTCCAATCGAAATCACTTGGATTAACGAATTTCATTTGGCCATCAAATCCGAGTTTGCTCCCAAGTTATTGAGATTGGGAGACAGGAGAGCATATGCCTGGCTCATGAAGGAAACAGCACCTATTTAGAGACTATCTACCATAATGTAAAAGTAACCAGTATATCCATTAGCATAGAAAATATAATACCAAGCTTAGTTCAGCTTGAATGATGGCGAGTAAAGAGTCGGAAAGCCCGAGCTATTCCCCTTGGAGGTGGGTTTGGAATATGCTGGTCTCTGGAAACTTCCAGGTTTCCGCAATCCCACATTAGCTGTAGATGTACCAGATCCTGTCAATCCAATTTTGTTGGAAATGAAAGGCGAAGGTCTGGGAAGCAAAGGACTTGGGAATTCCTGCTTAACATCTGACGACCCATTATTTGTGTCTGGCTTCTTATATTGCGGCATCTTGAGGCCATTGGTGGCACTCCAGAGGTGGCCGGAAGACGAAGACGAGATGGAGCTTCTTAATTTGTCAATTTCCGATTCAATGCGTGACATCGACGATTTGTCCTTCTCAAGGAACAGTCCAGTCGCTAGTTCAACATGCGGTTTCTTGAAGCTGCTGGTCAGAAATTCTAATCCAAGTCGTTTTCTGGAACTTTGCAAAATCTCCAATGCTGATTTCAGTCCCTCAGTAACACTTCCACCTCCACTGAGTGACGATAGCCGACTCATGAGTTCGCTATTCTCAGGTTGCAGTGAAACAGAAGTGTTCGATAAATCGTGGACCTTCGAAAGGAATGGGATTCTCATGAAAGACCCTGAGCGTACCGTCGAGTCAAGAACGTTTGTTAAAATCTGGGTGACAGCACTTTGTACCTGCTTATCGTCAGTGATTCCTAACGATTTTGCATATGTTGAAGCAGCAACTGCAGTTGCTGCTGAAGTAGCCTCCAAAATTGTTTGAGCGTCATCATCCAAACCAGTCTCAGCAACAAGGCTGAACATATCGGACACTCTCTTCACAAGTGTTGGATCCTCAGCGTATGCGCTGACCAATGGCTTTGAATCCGTTGAATCTGTGGCACGCGTGCCCAAAGGTTTTTCCTCCTCTTTCTTTTGCTTCGCCAACCGCTTTTCTCGTCTCTTCGTGAACTCTTCCTCCACCCATGCTTTCTTCTCTGGGGTGGATTCGTCACCGAACATGTTGTTGGCCCTCTTGATAACTCTAGAGCGGAGATCATTATCTTTGTTTCTCTCTGCATTTTCCTCTCTCCATTTCTTCTTTCTTTCTCTATTGTCGATTCTAATCTTCTCCTTATACTCTGAAGAGTCGATTTTCGGCTTAATACCGGCTAAAATGCTTCTCACACGGGAATTGCTGAAGCTCGAAAGCGTCGATAACGTGGACTGATAAAAGTCAGAAAGGCCTCCTTCGTATGTCTGCATCGGCTCAGATTTCTCACCAGTAGATTCTGCCTCATTCAACAAACCCATCACATTGTCAATGAGAGTCACCGCACGGCTCTTGATATTAGGAGCATTCTCATCGGTTAAGAACGATTTGGTAGCCAATAGACTGTCCAAGAAGAATTTTCGCTCTTCTGGACGACTCTTGGCCCCTTGTAGAAGATCCTGGGCCACAGTACTAACAACGTTGGAAGACTTATTTAGCATTAGAGCGTTAGTCATCTGACGGATCACCAGCATTAAGTTTTGAGATTGGTTACCTGACTGAATATGATGTGACAATGAGGACAAGATACTGGACAATTGGGGGTTCATGGTAGGCAATCTTTGCGGTTCAGCACGCATGGACTCCTCGAGAGACTCGATGGACGAGTAATCTCTTCTGGGAGCTTGGCTCATAGAAGATCTATGCAAAGCCAAGGTTTCTGCAATTGACAACGACTTGGATTTCCCAGATTCAGAGGTAGTATCCGTGGTGGATTTCTCTTCTTGACTTACGTCACTCTTCTCTAACACTTTCTTCATTGACAATGCTGCAATGGCAGCTGCTGTCGACAAGTTCTGGGAACGAGAAGAGGATTCCTTGATTTCTTCGTCGTTCAAAGATGTAAGTAACTCTTGTGGATTCAGCATAGCCATGCTAAAGGCATTCTGAAGAATTTCGTTCATCTGTAACTTCTCAATGTCCTGCTCGGGCTGGTCATCTTCAGTCACAGCCTTCATTATATTCTTCAGGGTGGACCCCTCGTGATTATCTTCATCTTTATTTGCTTCCATCTGGAAATGGGCAAGAACATTCTCATCTAGGTGTGGAATCTCCTTCTTTTGTTTCTCGCCACCTTCCGTGTCCTGAGAACCTGCCATCTGCTGAACGACATTCTGTACAATACCTGCTAGGTCAAAGCCAACATCGCTTTGTCTTCTGTCTGTTTGTTTGTTTCCCATGATTTCATTGAACGAAGCGGTGATTGCGGCAGTCAAGTCTTGATCTCGGGTGCTGGCATCAGTTTGCTGATGCTGACGCAATTCCTCTTGTACATTCTGCTCCTGGTGGGGATTTTGTTGCTCGAAATGGTCGTGGTGTCCATTATGTTCATGTTCATCATGTGGCTCAGCATACTCTGAAAGCGACTTGAATGCTTCACCGATCGCATTCTCTAACTTGTCGTCTTCGGGAGAATGTGAGTTGTGAAGCAGTTCATGAGCGGAGTTTGGTTCGGTTTCCGCATTTTCTTCTGTGGTTTCCTGGGGTAGCTCCTGGTGATCTGTGATGCTCTTGAATGCATTTCCGATGGCAGTCTCCAAGTCCAATTCCGCCTGCTCATCTTCCTTTGCTTCCTGGTCGTCTTGAGATGTCTCTGCCTGCAGAGGATATGGATCTACTTCCTGGACCAGAGACTCGGTGTGTTGGTACAGATATTGATATTGGCCAGAATTTTGGTCTTGGTCTTGGTCTTGGTCTTGGTCTTGATATTGACCAGAATCTTGGTGTTGGTAATGACCATCATTGTGATTGTCATGGTGATCATGATTGACTTGTTGATTGTCTTCTTGATTGTGATCTTGACTGTGATCGCTATAATTGTAGTCCTGATTGTCATTGTAGTTTTGATTGTAGTCCTGATTGTGATCATTGTAATTTTGATTGTAATCTTGATTATGGTCTTGATTGTCATCATTGTAGTTCTGTTCACTCTGCTTATTCTCTTGATATTGATCCTGAGGAGCCTCTACTTCTTTTACGTACTCCTCCTTGTGCTTGGTCTTATCCTCATACCCAGAATGTAGTTGGCTTTGTAGCGAACTAAATGCATTACCGACTGCTGCCTCCAAGTCAACCTCGTCATTATTGTTGTTGTTGGCCACGTCATTGTCTGGCTCTTTATTGTCTTTCTTTTCTGGCACAAATCCAAACTGTTGGAAAGCGTCGCCAATTGCACTCTCCAACGCGAAATCGTCCAAGCTTACATCGGCATTTTCCGCGGTTTCATTGTTCCTTGTGTAGTTATCGTGGTCAGGATGGTGCAGATCCAGCTGGTCTGGGGCCATCGCCGATAGTCTGGGGTAGCGTTGAGTCACAAGGTCACTGTGACTGTTTTTTTTTTTGGATTCGAGATGGCCGTGCAGCTGTGTGCAGGATATCAATTAATCTAGTTTGTTGATGGGGGAGTTTATTGCAGTTTAGTGGGGAAAGTGGAGGTGATGATGTTCTTGAAGGTTTGATTGGGTAGGATTTGTGGGAAATGGGTGGGTTCTGGTGTTCTGGACGAATGCGGTATTTGTAGCAAAAGTGCGGATAAGATGTATGGTTGCAAAATTGGTTCTCGAGGTACAATGGATCAAAACGCTGGGAACAAACCAGTGCCGAGTAGTGAGATTGGAGGGGAAATGGAAGCGTAGGAAGCTTTTGAAAGAAAGGGACAACTTGAGGTTAGGCATTTGCGGGTAATTAGCTGATTTCATTTAGCATCCAAGTACCTTTATAGTATAGAGTAGCCAATCGTAGACAAGGTAGAGTAGACGAATTGGCATTGAGTTGGAGTATACTGAGCTTGTTACAGAGATTGAAAACCAGCGGCATTGAAGAAAAGTCTACTTCAGTTTCAATTTAGTTGGGAGCTCCGAATTAACTATAGATGTACCGAGATTACATGGTACATGGTCAATTGGCTCTGTATTCAAGATAGAATCCATTATTATCAGAAGTGCTAGGGTCCGTGCTAACTAAGCACCTATTGACTGAAGGTGAGACTACTTATTCTTTCACGTCATACCAATTCCCAACTTTAGAACCTGAAGACCCACTGCTCTCAATATTACCAAAATACCGAAGATAATTGAAACTTGAACTACACAAACTCCCCTCTTTCATATCTATATGCTGCCTCCATAATCCCGTATCTGCCTAACTCTCTACTTACTCGAGTTCTGCAACCACTAGATAATAATTTCAAGCCCTCACTTTATCACTGGTAACTTTAAATCTTGCCCAACCTCTTTAGTTCGTGCACCTCTTTCATATCCTACCCATTTTATTCTTTCCTCTTCCACACCCTAACTAAACCCCATTCTCAACACGTCCTTACCTGCCAGAAAAACAAAAAAGTCAGAAATGGCACCAAAGTCCCTCTCCATCCACCTTGACGTAAAATTGCTACTCTTCCCCCAATACTAATGGTCTCTATCCATCCAATCTATTCTCTTTTTTAGCCATTCCCCCCTCCTTCTCCTCTACCATTCTCCCAGTGTTCGTTCCCCATTTCCCCCAATGCAGGATGCCCGATATCACTTGCCACATCTACACCTTTTCTTGATCCCCACCACAAATGCACATCACATTCAAGGATTTGAAGAAACAAACGGTTCTGGTGGAGCTTGAGCCCTCAGACACAGTATGTGAACAATTTCTTCCGGCGGAAACGCCTGCCAATTGATAATTCTTCTTCACCCGTCCAGCTACTAACATGATAGGTTTTGTCTGCCAAAGAGAAAGTTGCCGCCGCCAAAGATGTGGATCCGTCGCAATTGAAGTTTGTATATTCGGGAAAAGTGCTCCAGGATGAAAAAACCTTGGAAGAATTCAAGGTCAAGGACGGAGACTCTGTCATTTACATGATCTCCAAGAAAGCTCCAGCACCTAAACCTGCTGCTGCTGCTGCTGCTGCTCCGCCAGCTGCTGCTCCATCGACTGAAGAAACCGCATCTGCCGCTGAACCCGCCGCTGCTCCAGTTGAAACTGCCGCTGCTGGCACAACTGTGGCAGAATCAGTCGAATCTGAGGCTTCGGGGTCGGGCGACTTCTCCCTGGGCCCTGTGCGGGAGGCCGCCATCCAGAGCATGATGCAGATGGGCTACGAACGTCCGCAGATCGAGAGAGCGTTGCGTGCTGCGTTCAACAACCCCCACCGGGCCGTAGAGTACTTAATCACGGGAATCCCCGAATCATTGGCTCCTGCTCCAGTCCCAGCAGCTCCACCAGTTGCTGCTGAAGAAGGAGATGATGATAACAATGGAGACACCGGTGACGACACCATGGAGAACGCCGAGTCCAATGTTCACGAAAATATGTTTGATGCGGCAGAAGCTGCTGCTGCTGGAGAAACTGAGGGAGCGGGAGATGTCGAGTTGGGAGATACCGAGGAAAATCAACTCTCGGTACTCCGCGCAGCCATCCAGAGCAACCCCGAGTTGATCCAGCCGATGTTGGAGCAGATTGCTGCATCCAATCCTCAGGCAGCCGAGTTGATTCTGCAAGACCCAGAAGGATTCGTTAGAGCATTTTTGGGGGCCGAGGGCGAGGATTTGGGGTTTGAGATCGAGGGTGAAGACCACGACCAGGACCCGGAAGGAACCGTGAGAGTGTTGTTGACGGAGCAAGATGAGAGCGCTATTCGCAGATTGTGCGAGTTGGGATTCGACAGAAACTTGGTGATCCAGGTGTACATGGCGTGCGAGAAGAACGAGGAGGTGGCAGCAGACATTTTGTTCCGTGATACGTGATATTGCACCTTTGTGTTTGTGTCTGCATTGTCTAATTTTTGTATATTAGCGACTAGAAGTGGTCGATGCACTTATATGTGGCTCTGTCGTGGCTAGTGAGAGGAGCGTTGCCGGGCCGAACAACGACAACTGCATCCATGCCCGCCTCCAACGCGGCGCTAACCTCCCGGACGTTGTCCGAGTAGAATACAATGTCGTTTGGCTGACATCCTATCGAGCTTGCTATGTTGATGTAGGATTCCTTTTCTTGCTTGAACCCAGAGGTTGTGATGTCGAAGTATCCCAGCAACTTTGGGGTCATATCTTGCAGTGTCCCGTTGACATTGACATGGCTGAAAAGCAACTTTTGTGCTGGCACACTTCCCGACGAGTAGATGTAGATTTTCTTTCCACTTCCGAGCAACTCGATGGAATCGTCATAGAGTGGAGCCTTCAAGTCTCCTTTGTCATAGCCTAATTTCCATACTGTTCCTTGAAATGCCTTGAGGGTGGGGTCCTTGATGTCATTTTTGACGAGATTATCGATATGGGCTACTAACGATTCCTTTGTCTGAACCACTTCGGCAGGAAATGCCAGAAGCACTTGTGCTAGTTGGTTCTGGTGCTTAACTATGGGGAACTGTAACGGTTCCAAGTAGGAGGTGTATTGTGCGAGAAAGTAGGGGAAAAGCTCTTCTTTCACGAATGTGATTGGACATACCGTACCCTCGATGTCTAGGAGAAGGATCGACATTGGTAGTTATGGATCTTGTTGCAATTGTAGATCGTAGAATAGTTGGAGATGTTGGACTACCTGCAGGACGATATGAACAATGACAATAGCATGTGTTCCACTAAATTCGGAGTTGCGGACCGGAACAGCAAAAGTGTCCAAATATAGCTATTAAAGCTCGACTCTCACTTTGTTGTCCAAGAACTTTCCGGTTATCTTTTCCATCTTAGGCTACTCTTATCGCTCCCAACAGTCTGCATAGGGACCCTTACAATACACATTGTAGTGATCAATACCACTATTACTGTTGAGATACAACAAGTGGAGAAAACTTTGGACTTAGAATATTTCAGAGCCTTGGCCAGTTACAAGTGCTCTTATATAGATACCACATTGTCATATTCCCCTAATTCTTCTGTTCCGCAATGGGGGCTCTATATGATGAGGACAACGACTATGTGAATGAAAACCACATCCATTCGTTTGCCAAGGCGTTGCTTTGGGACGACCAAGATGACACTGATCAGGCCAGCGGAGTATCTACTGGCTATTCGCTGCCGAGCTATCGCTACACAAAAGACGAGACCGAGGCCCTCCATGAACATCTTCTTGGCCACAATGGATTTGGATTGTCGCCAGTGGCGTCTGAAAATGTCGCTCGAGCTCCAGGAGATGAAGATATTCCTTGCTCGCCGACATCCAAGCGGTCAGAATGTTTGCGATCGAAACCGTCGTTGATTACATCGAAAAATGACTGGTTCCCCGTAGGTGACTCGAAGTTAAACAAAAAAAAGCCACAAACAACCACCACGGAGCGCCTCTCCAACGAGTTCCGGCTGCTGTCATCGTACTTTGTTTTCCGGTGGCCCGTGCTTTTTTTCGTTGTGATTTGGGTGGTTTTCCTAACTATATTGTATACCTTGGTTCGACTTTATGTTGCATTACTGGAGTATTTCTTTACGTGGACAGGTCAACGGAAGGTGCTCCGAGACCGGCTCCGTGCATCGAAAACTTATGAAGAGTGGGTCGCCAACGCCATCAACCTCGACAAATTTTTGGGATTGGATAAATGGCTGGAAAACCCTCGGTTTTCCTACTACGATTCATACACGGTGCAGAAGACGATACGAAGACTTCGTCTTCTTAGAGAACGTGGGGACGTCGGTGACTTGATGGTGTTTTTACAGGGCTGTTTGAAGAGTAACTTTGCGGGCATAGAGAACAGACAGCTCTACTCTCACAGATACTACGGAACAAAAAAATTAGTGGAGCAGTATATCGACGAGGTGGTGTTGTGTATTGACGCAGTGACTGCGGCGGACGATACGGTGATTCCACTAAGACAGAAGCGTCGTTTCTTCCGCACGGTCTCCAAAAACTATGGAACGTCTGCGCTCTGTTTGAGTGGAGGCGCCTGTTTCGCATATACTCATTTTGGCATTGTCAAAGCGCTCTTAGACAACGATCTCCTTCCGCAGATCATCTCGGGAACCTCCGGTGGTGGCGTAGTTGCGGCATTGGCTTGTTCGCGTACCGATGACGAGTTGCGCAAGCTCTTGGTGCCTGAGTTGGCTCACAAGATCACCGCCTGTGAGGATCCGTGGTACGTCTGGATCCCGCGGTTTTGGCGTACTGGCGCCCGATTCGATTCGGTGGCATGGGCCAGAAAGTCCAATTATTTCACCAAAGGCTCCATGACATTCCAGGAGGCATACAGAGCCACGGGCAGAAAACTTAACATTTCCACGGTTCCCGCTGAACCACACTCTCCGGTCATTTTATGCAACACAGTTACTTCTCCAAACTGCATCATTTGGTCGTCTTTGTTGGCTTCTTCTGCTGTTCCTGGTATCTTGAATCCTGTTGTTCTCATGATGAAAGATCCCACCAATGGAGAGGTGGTTCCGTTTAGTATGGGAAACAAATGGAGAGACGGGTCTCTCCGCACAGATATTCCTGTGGATGCACTCAACACATACTATAACGTTACATTCACGGTGGTTTCGCAGGTGAATCCCCATATTTCTTTGTTCTTTTTCGCTCCGAAGGGCACTGTGGGCAGACCAGTGGCTATACCGAGACGCAAAACAAGAAAACAAAAGTATGCTTCTTTGCGTGGAGGATTCTTTGCTACAGCATTTGAGCTGTTGCTCAAGTTGGAAATCAGAAAGTGGCTCCAGATTGTGAAAACGTTGGACCTATTGCCTAGATGGCTGGAGCAGGACTGGCTGAATGTATTCTTACAAAGATTTACCGGCTCAATCACCATTTGGCCGCGCAACAGATTCAAGGATTTCATCCATATTCTTCTGGATCCCAACGAGGCCCAGATGACCGAATACTTGGAGAAGGGTCAGCGGAGTATGTTTCCCAGGCTTTTATTTGTCAAGCACAGATTGAGTATTGAGAGGGCCATTGAACGTGGAAGAAAAGCCACAAAGGCTCCGCTTTCAGAAGCGGACTTTACCTCTAGATCTCCGTCGGCTGGTCTCACTAGCGACCCTGATGGAATCAACGTTGTGGAAGGTACCGACCACACAGCAGAGCATTTCTTCGAATCAAGCGAAGATGAAATGAAAAGAAGGCTGGTCATTTCTCCATTTGATACCGTGTATCACGAAAAAGATTCCGATACAGACGAAGACGATGATGACGATTATGATGATGACGACAACGATGAGGGCGAGCATGAAAATCTCGATGTGGAAGTTGCAGAAGATGGTGAGGCGAAGTTAGATGAGGAGATCTACTCTAGCGACAGCGACCAGAAAGTCAAGTTTAGAAGGAACACATCCTTATTCTAGATTAGCCCACACTCATCTCCTTGGTGATGCCAGCATTAAGCTTGCCACAATCTGCTATTTCACCTTCGTTGTCAATTACCTTGTGGACATACTTGTACACATATTGCATGGACATTTCTAGCATTTGCATTTCTTGTTGGGTGAACTTCGAGAGAACCCACGAAGCCATCATATTCCCCAGTGGCTTCGGGCCAATACCTACTCCGAGCTTATACCCTTGAACCGCCAGAGAATTCAAAATTTGGGCCACGGATTTGATGCCGTTGTGAGATTCATTTCTTCGGAACTGTTGGATTCTCGCCTTGGGCATGCTCAACTCAAAATCGTCGTACACAACTACAACTACACATGGACGCACGCGTTCTCCTGCAAGAAAATCTCGGAGCAGAGCACCGGATTCGTTCATGTAGGTGTTGGACTTGACAAAATAGACATCATCGACGTGGGTGATGGAGTACTTCCCCTTTTTGGTCATCGGAGGCGCCTGGAAGGCCTCCACAAGGTGCTTGATGACGTAATGTCCAGTGGAATGTCGGTTGATCGGACCGGGATTTCCAAGGGAAAAGAATACAATGTTGACCATTTGTTCTGGAAATGTGCTACCATTCAAAGTCAAGAGCGTGAGTGGAATAGCGCACCCGTACATCCCATTTATGCCCACTCATTAGCCAGAGTACGTAGATACATGCCATGGACGAAATAGACAGTGAAAGCACTGAACATATGGCTGACTCTCCAGTAGAACATACTATGGAGGATGAAGTCGCCGCTGAACATGAAAGTTCACTCGAATTTCTTCCGGAGGAGCCACCAATCCTTGGTGAAGTCGATAACCACGACCAGCAAGATGAAGATGAAGATGACGATTTCGGTTCCTTTGACGAGGCATCCTTTGAAGAACTTCAAGAACCAGAACCAGAAGATAATCTAAACAATGAGCAGCTGAATACCACTCTACGTCCCCTGGATTTCCACCACCCAGAGCAATTTCTTTCGAAAGTAGATGTATTGTTGGATACGATATTCCCAGTGTTTCCTGACACCAGATCAACACCCACGACACTTTTGAAAGCTGAAGCTTCGGAGAAGCTCGATACACTTTCACGAACTCCACGTCTCAATCCTCCAAACTGGATCAGGCTGAAAATTCGTCACAACTTATTGATAAAGCTCGGTGTGCCCATAAACCTCGATGAACTCGAATCAGCCAACTCAGTAGCCTTGGCCTACGCTAGCATTTCCCATAATAGAAGAAAGTCTATTAATGAAAACGATATCCAGTGGGATGGCTTCACCATTCCCGAGGTGGAGACGTTCAACCTTACTGCCGAACAGAAACAGGAACTCCTTGGGAAGACCGGGGAAATGTTGTCGAGAATAGAGGAAGACAACTTGAACAATACGTCACAACTATTTTTGGAGAGTTCGCTGGAAAGTGCTCTAGATTCCAAGTTGGCACAGTTGAAGGCAAACTACGACCAGCTCATTAAGCTTAGTGCCGTTTGGCAGGACCAGATGAAAGAGCTTCGAAACAGCCAGGAAATCTACGAGTCGGTGGTACAGAACATGGTTGGGTATAGCCAGAAGCTCCAGCGGAATGAAATCATTGAACATCTCCAGAGGACCAAAGGAAAGAAGGGAAAGCGAACGTTCTAGAAAATACAAGCATTAACTCTTAACATTGAAAGTAGCCATTTGTCCCAGATATTCTAGTTGGTGGGCAAGTTAAATAAGGTGCTGATGTCGTCGTTCCAATTGCTGTCTTGGTCGAGATTCGATTGGAAGTTCATGTTGATGTACGAGCTGTCCATGAAATTTGTGAGCAAGTCTAAGTTAGTCATGCTCGAATTGTTACCATAGGAATTGCCCTGGAATTGAGTTTGTATGTCTGGCATGTCTTCCTTAGGGCGATTGTAGTCCTGATCAGCCCCATGAGATGGCGATTGCGCACCAGAAGGAGGTCCGCTTGTGAAGGCAAGTGGGAACAACTGACTTGGCTCGAAATTATCAAAGAAGTTTTGACTCGTGGGCATTGTCTCTGTAACCAAGGGAACGTCAGGAAAAGAATGTTGAGAAGATGGTGAGGTGTTTTGGTTGGATTGCCCCCCAGATTGGATATTCCCGTCACCTTGCATTTGAGGACTCGTATTTGATCCTCCACTCTGTTTATACTGGCGAACTAACTGCTCGATATCAGGGGGAGCCTCATTGGTTGGTTGGGCGTTTCCAATATTGGGACGAGCATCATAATAGCGGCCACCACGTGGAGAAATACCAGAAGTCACCAGATTTGGAGATCCTGCCATGTTTATTGCACCGGCTCCATCTGGATTACCATGCTTTCTCTCTTCCATCTGATGTATTGCAGAAGATCTCTCGATGATCTTGGCTCGTTTGATCTTGTCATTGGCCTGCTTTTCAAATAACTTCATGAGCACACTGACAATTGCCCAGTACTTACCCAATTCCTTAAACACCGCCCGCGAAATGAACAACGAGTCCGAAGCAGTCGATGCAATCACTTGATTGGATGAGTCAACATGGTACACCAACATAATCAAGGCACTGAACACAATGTACACATACATAGATGGACAGTATCTGATCTTGTCGTTGTCAAGTAGAATCTTGGACACGATGGAAATCATCCGGGCAGACTGGAATGAAATACCCCATGAGGGATACTTGTAATTGTTTGGATTAGTGGAAGCGGAACGAGCCATGCGCATCAAGTTGGCTCGATGAATCAAGTACAACCGATTGTAGTACTGGGCGTTGAGGAGACACGCAAAGAAGTTCTGTTTCAGAGTGTCAGTAAGGGAGAACTGAAGTTCCGGAGGCAAGTTTGTGAACCAGATACCCATCAACACATCGCATCTCTGGATAACAGAATATTTGATGGTGCGCTTCATTTGTTCTGCCTTGACGGTGTATTGGTGCTTGATAATAATTCCGGTGATTTCAGCGAGTTTGACAAGGTTGATAAAGTACAATGCATGAACTTTGTTGACGGGATAAGGGGACACGATTCCCTGCTCGGGATCACTTTCGTCAAAGTCTTCAAAAGTCAACATTGGCACATCGCAGTCAGCAAGATCGATGGAAGTTGGCCGACCAAATGCGATAGACACATTGCGGTCTTTTTCAAAGAGACACCACCAGATTCTGCGCCAGATCTTTTTCTCAGTGGCGGAGAGCACATCGGTGTTGGAAATGTCTCTGTGAAATCCAAATCCTTGAGCCAAACTGACCCCCACTCTTGTCCAGTAGAAGGAATTACGAGTCACATCTTCAGGCCCATCCCAATAGAAACCGATCAAGATGGCCGACTGCACAATCGAGGTGGGATCGCTCTCGTAGTTTGTCTCGTAGAGCGCTTTTGCTCTCCTGAAAAGGGTGAGCGAAGCCAATTCTCGCAGGCCGTTACTATCAAAAAGTAGCGGATTACTCAGTACTCGGGAGCCACACAACAAAACCGCCTGCAACAACATCAACGAGGGGCTGTCGTTGGGATCCTTAAACTTTCTCATAAACTCTTCTCTGTTGATGACGGGCATGAGGGGATGAACATGTTCAAAATACAGTTCGATGAGGTCGGTGGCTAACTCGACACCCGGAAGCAAAAACGCTCCCCGCAACTTCAAAATCTCCAACTCTACCAGGTCAAGAGTCAGATCAGGGTTGTCGAACAACTCCTGCGACAATTCCACATGGTTCTGACCATGCAGATACAGCATCACTCGGATGGACAGATTTCCTACAAACGTCAACAGCGCCCGCTTAGACTGTCCGTCCGGCTTATGCATAGACGGTCTGGTCTTGTATGTGGACGTCAATGACGGCGGCACGCTGATCTGCGAGATGTTGTGGATTGGATTCAGCGCCGGAGCAACTCCAGAAGCAATTGTTTGGTCGTGGTTTCCGCCGTATTCCGAAACCGACAGCAATTTCGACGTGTATGGGAGCGCAGCGCCCGCCATCGTCATCTGTGGTTGGCCCTGCAGCGGCTCCTTCAGGGGCGTCCCCGGTAGCGGTTTCCTTTTAGCCACTTCATTGGTGTGACGTCTCTTTCTGGTTTCCGGAAGCAAGCATTCGCATCCAAAGGTGATGCAATTTGTGCACGGGATGTGGATTTCGGCGTCGCACCGCACCTTCCGAGCTCGACACACCTGACATGCTCGGGACCCTCGGGGTCGTTTATACTTGATGGTGTAAGCTTTTGGCCTTTCAGCAAGCTTGTCATTTTTGGGGTGAGGCAGCAGCGGCGGGGGCTTTGCGAGGGCCGAGGGGGTGCGGTCGGGTGCAGGACCAGGAACAGGATGGGTTGCGGGCCTGTTCGGGTCGTTTTCTCTCTTCACCTTAGCCATGCCCGTATTTGTAGATGGAGAAGAAAATAGTTAATGTGAGTGGAACATGGAAAGGTGGGGGCTGTGTGCAGGATAGACATGTGTGCAGGAGGGATAGGTCAGAAAAAAAGCGGGGCACCGTTAGCGCGGCCGGCGTTGCATCGGGATAAATGGGGAGGTGGGGCCAAAGGAAATTTTGTGGAACTAGGGGGGTATTAATGGATTATTGATAGGCTTGTAGTGGATATTGATGGATATTTGATAGAATTTTGATAAGGTTCTGCCTTTTGTCGTAGTTCATTGGGGGGTGATGTATGGACGCTATTCTGTATAGTCTGGATTCGTAATTAGTTTTGGATGTGGGGTAGGGAGAATGCGTGGAGACAGGGGTAGAGGGGACATTGGGAACAATTCAGCAACGAAGAAGCTGCGGATGGGTATGGAAGAAGTACGGAATTTCGGAATTCAATGAACTGCTATATAAGTTGAGGAATCGAGAGTTATCGAGTTACGACGGATTGATTTAGTTCGAATCGTGGATTATTGCTGCTTTTCAGTATATCCATTCATTCTGTAACCATTCTGCCTAGCCCTCAGTTTCTTATTAACTTTAGCGCTCCCACATTAGTGCCCTCACATTAGTGCACTTCGACGTAGTGCTTATCTCTTCATTGTTAAGGAGACACGAACTTGGATAAATGTCTAACTTCTCTTAAACCCTCTTAAGTTATCAATCCTTGCACTAATGATCAGTGTGCTTCTTTACTATACTCATTAGTGTAATCATTGCCATACTCATTAGTGTAATCATTGCCATACTCATTTCCATACCCATTATGGTGATTACCTTCACCTCCAGGCACCAAAATATGGCGTAAACTAAGTACCCGCGGATTCCACGTTTCACTTCTCCACCAACCACTTTCTTCGATTTCTACTCGCCAACATCTATGTTCTCCTTTTTTCATCATTCCTTCACATTTCATGTTCCTTCTTCTCATACTCATTTCTATCTCTTGCCCATATTTGTGATGAGACAAGTTAATCTTGTGACCATAGAACTTTTTGGGAGTGTATGATTGAATAGTAGAATATCAATTCTGTAGTACTTGATTCTGAGAGAATTGTGAGGACCTTGATATTTTAGAGTCGTAATGGAGGTGAATTGAAAAATCGTTTGGTTTGGTTTTTGTTTTGTTTGGCTCCGTGTTTTTCTTCTTTGTTATTTGGGAGATTTGTTGTACTTTGGTGGTTCCCCACAGAAAATGACATTTGGGCAGACTGGATGAGAAATTTAAAAAATCACAAATGACAAACGAAAAGGGATATTCTCGAAGATGAGAGCAACTTCTAAGTATGAATTGCAATTGCTGAGGTATAGCGTCAATAGTTGGATATTCGTAATTATTGATCAATGAAGTAATTGACTGCGTTCGCATGGTACAGTTGTTCGTACAGTCTACAACCTGACAGATGGCTAGGGATTATTAACAAGGAGTTTCTATGTGCTCTACAAGAAGACTGTAAATGAATGCCCTTCGAAACAATAAAATGAGGTGATAAATCCTCTTCACACTTTCTCTCTCTCCACATTTGGGCCCCATGAACCTTTTTCTCACCATTTGCGAACCTGGATCCGTATCACTATTGATTAATGTTCACCACACTTTTCTGTGGCTGTTAAGTGCTTCGTTGTGGGAAAGAGAACTTGCTTACTCGGTGCTTTAACACAGAAACCATAAAAAGTAATTGAAGTTCCGAATTCTGAGGCACCTGTTATGGGCTTAACGGAAAACCCTGAGATTGTCCAAGAATCACCAGAACGGCTTAATACAACAAAGGTCAATGACAGAAAAACCAAGGATTCTAATTTATGATCCAATCTACACAAATATGATAGAGAGAGTTTAATGACAATAGAGAAAACTCGTCCCTAAATTGATTACAGTTTTAACTCTCTTGATGGCCATGAGCCAAACGGGGATATCTCCGTTTTACAAATCATTCTACTGCAACACAAACACATCACTTATACCAATAATATGGCCAACAACAATATTCATAAGCGGCCATATCCACTTAGGGCCTAATAACCGGTATTAGTACTTTGACTAATATTGTGTGCAAGTCTTGATGACAATTTTGGCCGATTGATTATCATCCTCAATCGGTGCTAAGTCCGCACTACCAGGACCACGAAATACAAATGTGAATTTGTCATCTGAAAGTATAAAACGAAGTAAAAATGAAGAAATGTAAAAACATCATTCAATAGAATTACACAAGAACAAGAAAACAAGATAAAAAATGACTACCACTTACTTCGTTACAGGTGCTAATAGAGGAATCGGACTCGAGGTTACTAAAAAACTCTCCGAAAACAACGACAATATTGTTGTTGCAACCGCTCGCTCTTTGGAAAGTGCCGACCAGCTCAGAAACTTGAACAGAGACAATATTGAAATCATCCAATTGGATGTCAAGGACCTGTTGGACAAGATTAAAGAGTCGTTGACCAAGCTGAAAGTATTGGCCGAAAACGGAGTCGATGTGTTTGTCCAGAATGCTGGTATCTACCTTAATGGCACTGACTCTTCGTCGACTGAGCCAATTGAAAATTACTTGGAGCAACTCGATGTCAATACTATTTCTTCTGTGAAAATTTACCAGGCCATTTATCCATACTGGATCAGAGAACATAAAGGTGTTACGAAGAAGGCGGTCTATGTCTCATCATTACTTGGCTCTATTGGGGATCTTGCGTTGGCATCGTTTGGCTATGGAATGTCGAAGGCTGCTTTGAACTTCCACACTAAGCATACTGCTTTTGAGCATTCCAACAGCGAAAACCCTCTGGTGAAGTCGTCTATCTCTGTCAGTATCAACCCCGGAGTTGTTACCACCGATATGGGATCTGCAGGCGTGGAGAAGTACAACCTTCACGATATTGCTATTACTCCAGCCTATAGTGCTGAGACCATTGTGAAGTTGGTGGAGGGTTTGAAGCCAGAGGACAACGGACGGTTCCTTAATTACGATGGAACTAAACTTGAGTATTAGATTTGATAAATGTGATGTTTTGTTATAATTCAATTCGACGTTGATGTTAGAAGGACCTGTAGAAGGCATATGAATTCTATAGAAATAAGCTCTTAGTTGTTTTTCACATTTTCTCTACAAGTTGAACCCTCATCGTCTCATTAATATCATCGACTCATCTCCATCTCTCCTGTACACTCTCCATGGGTTACCACTGGAGAGAATGGGCCTTCGCCTCTACAATTTCGCTAGCCACGGCGTATGCTGTGTGGAGCCTAGTATCGCCTAAACCTCCTAAAACTGCAATGCTTCGCCCCAAAACAAAGGGCGTTGCCTCGCTCATCGGAAACACTCCGCTAGTGGAGATCGAGTCATTGTCTAGACTCACAGGATGTAAAATTTACGCCAAGTTGGAACTAATGAACCCTGGCGGACTGGCCAAGGACAGAGTGGCACTTGCCGTCATTAGAGAAAACGAAAAACTCGGCAAATTGAAGCCCCACAACGGCGACGTTATTTTCGAAGGAACTTCCGGCTCCACTGGAATATCCTTCACGGTTTTGGCCAATGCTCTCGGTTACACGGCCCATATTTGTCTTCCGGACGACACGCTGCATGAGAAAATGCAACTTCTCACGTCATTGGGTGCTGTGGTGGAGCCAGTCAAGCCAGCACCCATTGTAGATCCAAATCAGTATACGAATGCGGCACGAAAAGGTGCCAATGCGATCAACAACGATGTTCTGGACGGCCGAAACGCTATTTTTGCCGACCAATTCGAAAATGACTACAATTGGCGTATCCATTACCAAACCACTGGACCAGAAATCTGGAATCAGACCGATGGAGACATCTCAGCGTTTATTACTGGGTCCGGAACTGGAGGCACCATAGCTGGGGTATCGAGTTACCTCCGAGAGAAAAACGACAATATTAGAATTGTTTTGGCGGATCCGCAGGGCTCGGGGTTGGCCAACAGAGTCAATTTTGGAGTTATGTATGATACAGTTGAAAAGGAAGGAAAGCGACGCAGACATCAGGTGGATACTATGGTGGAGGGAATTGGTCTCAATCGACTCACCTGGAACTTCAAGCAGGGAGAACGCAACATCGATGAGGCGATTCGGGTGTCCGATACCCAGGCTACGAAAATGGCCAAATTTCTCTGTGTCAACGATGGATTCTTTTGGGGGCTGTCGTCTGCGGTCAACTGTGTGGCTGCAGTGAAGACGGCACTTAAGTATGGACCTGGGCAAAAGATTGTGGTGATTGCTTGTGATTCTGGTGCCAGGCACTTGCTGAAGTTCTGGAAGGTTGCTGCGGAGGTTCCTTCTACGGTGACGTTGGAGGAGATTTTAAATGGAGAATAAAGAAGGCGGAGATGACAAGTTGAGCTTCTCCAGTGCACGGGCCAACTGAAGTAGGAGGTTGAAGAAGGAGGATAAAGGGGGAGGATGAAGACGTTGGGAAGAAGCAAAGAATTGGACAGGATAACGGACGGCTAATGTACTATTCTGTTGTGAAAATTGATGAGCAGTAGTTGTATATAAAGTGTCGTTCACCTGTCCATCAGCAGTTCCCATCGAATCCGTTTCCCATCCTATTTCCCACTCCCCGTCATAGCCTCACAAAACTCATCATTACACTTCCCTTCATACTTCCCTTCATAATGCATTACCCTATGTGACATTCTATAACTGACTACTCCCGCAATAACGACCGCTTCTTCTCCCGATACAACTTGATCGATCCCAACAATGACGCACTGATCCCCATCCAGATCTGAATAGTATCGAACGGGAGGGTGGCGTTGAACACCGTGTACGAATTAAACACAATGTCTGAGAGCGTCTTATAGATGTCCAACGTTGCGTTTGCTTTGCGGAATTGGATCTCCTTAAGCGCCTGGGTGTCCTTGCTATCTTCCTCAGGGCTCCCCAATTCCTGACTGTGAAGCACCGTTCCACCCAAGAGCTGCTTGGAGATGGCACGCGCCTTCTTCTTCACCTGGATCTGAATCTTGACATCCATTTCCTTGTGCGAGAGAGAGTTTAAGTTGTTCCATGTGTTGTATAGTGCCAACCACGAGTCGAGGTACCAAGAGTAGGCATCGTGTCTGGAAACGATCTTGCGAAGGGTTGCATTACGCAAGAACTTGAATTTGTAGAGAAGCAATGAGTCGTCATTGAGTGAGTAGTAGAGCGAAATCACTTCTCCCAACGTTCTGTTGCAGAAAAACTTATCGTCGATTTTCCACGATTTCGTCAATGGATCGTGATATAAAGCATCACTAAACTTCTTAATAAGTGCTCTTATACGGAACGGAGACTTACCGAATCGTAAAAGATGTCTGTATGTACCCAACGCAGGCACCCAAGCTTCGAATCTCAGGGTGAATAGCGAACACACCAAAATCACCACAATCTTGGCAAACTGTTGCGGCTGCCGCACAAAACTCACCAACAAGTCCATCATTCGGCCTGTTTCTCGGTAGGTCTTATTGATCAGCCTGATATTGACCAAATCGTCGCTGAGATAGTCTTGGGTTCTACGAGAATGGTGAAGTAGTAATCTCAACGAGTACTGGCCAAACTTGGCCATTTTATCCTTTCCGGCGATATCGTTGAGCATCGCCCACAAAACTTCCATGCTGTTCACTTTCTTTGCCGGCTGTCTTTCTGGAGGCGGACTAGGTTGTGCCAGATCAACTCTCGTAGTAGAATATTTTTGTGTTGCAAGCACGCGGCCAATGGGAGACGAGCTCTGTAACCCGGAGCCGCCGAGCGGTTTTGCCGGCGATATTAAATGGTAAGGGGCGGATTTCCCTTTGGATTTCGACGGGGTTTCCGTCTGGGTGACTACCAGGGCCATTTTGTGGGGCTGTTCGTATGGTTCTTCCCACTCGCTGGAGAACTGGAGCGGGCTGTTGGGGAATTTACCGTTGTAGTACGGCGGGAAAGATGCTGACAGACCTGGAACGTTCAGCGGCTCGGAATTGGGCTGGACCTGAACTGATTCCATCGTCCGAATGATTGCGGCGGAGATGGGGCGTATTTATAGGAAAATCTGAGGGGACTGCGTGGTGGGTTAACTCAGAGGTACGGGTGTTTCCTTGGCCCGGTGGGGGATCGTAAATTTATTAAGGTGGAGGCGGTCGATTATTGTGGTTATTGATGAGGTTGTATTTTTCGATGTTACGAGAGGAGGATGGTGATGTTGTACTGCATACGGGCGAGGTTGCCATAGGGTTATTGACTCGATGCAACGTGACATTTTGGTGAGTTTCTGGCAATCGGGGAATTGCTATAACATTGTTGAGTCAATTTTAGTTATTCTCTCTTCTTCAAATTCAAGAAATCTCCGCTATCTTATTTTTCTTCTCGAGGGGAAGCCCTACCGAGGATGCGGATCTCGGTTGCACGGCCGGAGGTACGGATGTAGGGCCCCACATGACAGTGCATGAAACAGAAACTTCCAAGATGTACTCAATAAGTGTGGAGAAATCTGTGAATTACAGAGGAATTTAATAGTATACAGAAACTCCAGTCTACATGTAGAGAAACTGGTTTACATATTAATTATATGTGCAGACCCCCAGTATACTGGAACTTTGGTCTAGAGGAATTAGTGTACTGAGTATTCATTAGTGTACAGTTATAAATATCCGCCATAGAGGCATGCAAAAATAAATAGTCGATATTGGTCGAGAATTGAAGTCATTATTCGTTAGCGGCGCCATTGGCGGAACCGTTGGCAGAACCGTTGGCAGAACCGTTGGCAGAACCGTTGGCAGAACCGTTGGCTTGTCCATTGGCATTGCCATTGGGTCCCATCATAAACGCACCAACACTGCCCAAGTAGCCCTCGTGCCGTAAGAAATACGACTGCATCTCTCCATTGGACCAGAAGTCCAGCGCATAACTCAAGGTGTGGATGGTCTGGACATGGCCAGAAATGTAGCTGCCTCCAAAATAGATTCGTTTCAACCCAAATCTTCGGGCCTGCAAGTAGGCAATTTGGCCAATGTTGTTGGACACCAGGTATAAGAGGGAGCGAGCAATATCTTCGGGCTTGAAGAGCGCCAACTTCTCCAGAGTAGTGAGCTTCTTGTTCAGCTGGTTGAACCGTAACTTCTTGAACACTTTAGCAAATGAGGAAGCAATGTGGTTGGATTTCAATCCGATTTTGTTGTAGCTTGTTCCGTAGATATCTCCCACAAGCAAGTCGATGTTTTCGTTATTTCCTCTCTGAGCCATCTCGAGCATTTCGTTGTAATCCTTGGCATCAGTGAGAAGCAGAAGAAGACCCCATAATGTACCACCTCCCAAGGAGGATCCGCCAATTCTCTCGAAGCCATTGGGACCCGGGCCAACCACCTTGATCATGGACACACCCGAACCAATGTTAACCAACAAATATGGATAGATCTGATCCTTTTCCGTGTAGGGGCTGGTAATGAAACGGATATTGTCGTGTTTCAAGTCGTAGGTGAAGATTTCGTTAGGGATCTTGGTAATGAGCCAGTCGAGGCCCTTGATGAGACACTCCATCTCGTCCTTCTTCACGATTTGCATGGGCAAATTGTGTTTCTTGAACGTCAGCGTCATGCGCTTATAGAACTTGTGGGCACCTCCACCGGTAGCCATGATATATGTAATTGGTGGGTAATCCTTGGTGATGATGCTCTTGCGAATGAGCTTAATCATAAACGGAAGCACCTCGGTATCGAAGTTGCCGGTCTGGAAGTCTCGAAAATGCAACTTGCCGCCATTCTTGGTGGCTCCGTGTCTTGCCGCGGTGAAGTACACCAATTTGGTCAAGGTTCCGCCGATATCCACCGAAATGTGCACCACTTCCAGATTGTGCTTGGGCAAGTTGATATTGTGGGCGACGGTGGAGTCTGCAGAAACGTTATTTTTGGCGGGAATTGAAAACGCCGAGTCCTCGCCCTCGGATTCCAGCGATACATCCGATGTCAGCGGTGATGCTGAAGACGACGACGCCGGCAGCGGAATCTGGCCCCGAAGCAAGTCGTCATTGGCGATATTGGCGCCCAGACAGTCGATTTTGATGGTGCCCACGGGTACCGCGCAAAAGTCGATGTTGTCCACAGTCAGCTGCTTGGCCATGGAGACAAAATATGTAAAGAAAGAAACAGAGACGACAGAAGTACGATAATAAGAAGGTTACACGATGGATATGAAAAAGCTGGTGACAGGCGTGCACACAAATAATTTGTTGGGGAGGACGAGGTTAAGCCGAGCCGAGGGAAGAAACGAGGAGGGAGACGCGGCTTTATAGTTTTTGACGGTGGAAACCGAGTTTTTTTTGGGGCCGACACTGAGATAACTTTAAATAGGCGACCATGGCCCACTTTTGCTGGGTTGCTGGCGCATTTTTCTCGTCGTATAGATGCGAGTCAATTCGTGCGACACTAACGAAGACCTGCGGTGCGTGGTGTGCACCGGAGACTCGGAGAGGAATTTGTGGGGTCGATAAGCGGGACCGGAGGGACCGAAAAAGAAAGATGGAGGAAGCAAGTTTGCTATTGGTTGGAGATCGCAACTCCTCGGGGGTTTCTTTTTGTCAGGAACTGGTAGTTTTTGGAATGATTGGTGGTGGTGGATACATGGCAATAGACAGGACCAAATGTCCTGGGTTGAGATGCACCGGCGTGTCAAACGAGTACAGGAAGTGGGCGATGTTGAATGTGAATGTGAAAACGCCGATTGAGAATATGGATGGGTATATGAGAATATTGATGCGTAGATGGGTAAGTATATGATGTAGATGATGAGTATATGATGAGAATATGGATGAGAATACGTTTGATATGAAGGTTATAGTATCTGCCTTACTGAAGTCTTGCACTAGATCGTGACAAAGGTTTGAGGTTCTATAATTCAGCCAAGTGAGCAGAATGAATGGAATCTGATTCCGATGAATGCTCGCTCAGTAAGAAATTTAGGAGCTATAGTTAGGTACAAAGAGGATTCTAACAATCACAGATTAGATCTGTTGATTTCCATAAATCTCACCAGTTCTTCCACCTTGTTGTGGAATGGCTGCGAAACACCACGATCATCTATTAACCTTTTGGATCGTCTCTATTATACAATTAGATGCTCCACCCTGAACATCATCGTCTGAAAACAGTCTCCTTCTGACCAACTATCGATAAATCAATCATTTACCCAGCCTTCTGTTTCTCTATTTGTCCTGATGTATTACCCTGTTGACCGATCTGGGGTTGTTGGTTCTTGTTTCCCCTACCTCTTCCACCTCTTGTCCCACCTCTTGTCCCTCCTCTTTCCCCACCTCTAGTTCCTCTTCCCCCTCTCGCTCCATTTCTCCCTCGTCTCTCATTTTTGCCAATCTTTGCAGTTTCATCCACCTGGTGCTCAAGCGCCTCTCTGTAAAATCTCCAAAGAGTCCCATCACTAGGTATCTCCTTCACAATCGCAGAATCTTGCTCATGGAGAAATTTGAGAATCCTCAGGGCATTCTCCATTGACAGATTTTCGCTCAATGTCATCTGGAGCGGAATATAGTGGGAATCTCCTTCACTGGCCCCATCATACGGTTCAAACTCCTTAACAAATCGACTTACAATCATCTTGGCCATCCCTACATTGGTCAGCGACATGATTTGCTGGTGATTATCTCCCCGTTTTCTGATTCGGTCAAATGTGAAGTCCCAGAGTTGTTTTTTGGGAACATCGGCTGCCACGAATACGAGAGCAACTAGGCAAACGTCTGGAGCAGCTAACAGGTGGAAAATTTCCGCTCGCTGTTTCTGCAACTGGTTATTTCTGTCTAGAAGTACGACATCTGTTCGACGAAGAGCATTAGTCAATTCACGATAAAATACCTTCTTGGATGAGCAATTGTCGTTTTCCACATGGATCCATTCAGGATATAGCGACATGAGAATACGGAAAGTGGTAGATTTGCCGCATCCTACGGTGGAAACCGGCACGAGTATATACTTCATCGGGATGATTCGTAGTCACTGTGGAAGTGACTAGCTGTGTGCACTCATGGAAGGAATTCAGGATATAATGGTAACCATACGTGGAGGAAAAGTAGGGGAAGAGTCGTCAGTTTTGATAGATCATGGTTTGCAATCTTGGAGTGACACTCAATTTAATCTCTTGCTTTAATTGTGAACGAATGGATCAGAATTGGTCAACTTATGAAACAATAATGTGGATGAATGAGGATTCGTGAAGGTAGAATAGATTATAATTTTCTTTACTTGGACATTCAAAATTCTTTTTTATTCTTTTGTAATTTTGGACATCACCAGGGTTCCTTTTAGAACACATTTAATGGATCCTAGATGTTCGGTGGTGTGATGGGGAGACCTTCCGATACTCCCAAAACAGAGCCTGACCTTACAACTCGATTGGTACAGCTCGTTGTGTGTTGCATTAGGGTTGAACACTTTGTGAAAATTACTACTATTGACCAAATGATAAATGAATGGCAAGAAGGCAAGAAGTTGACCTGTAGAAGTGGCTGAAAAGAAAGTAGAAATCTGGACAGACGATAGATATAGTATCAAGTTACACAAAAAATAATTCCTACAACTATCTTCATCTATCCATTAATAGAAGTATAACGATACCTGAATCCTAGCTAGTTGTTCGATGACATTATGCATCTTCCAATTAATCATTATCTAATATCATTACTGGTTCATATTTTGGGATTTCCAGATGGGAACAACGCACCTCTTAGTTCATTCAATCAACCAGACCTACTTAGTGCTTCCCCTCCCGTAACAAATGGGACAAGTTCAAGATTGCAAGAGGCATTATTTTTGAAACTTCAAGATACATACAGATACTCCATAACATTAGTCATCCACAAGAGCACTCAGTTCTTTGAAACTTCTTGCTTAAACCTCTTAAAGTGAATAAACACTGGCTGTTTCTCCAAAACCATATCAACATCATATACTTTCACGTCATTGTTCTTCCACTCGTACTCTCCTTCAGGAAGCCCTTCATACTCCTCGTATAACCCAGTCAAGTAAATGTTTGACTGCATTGGCGGAATATCTTTGTTGTACGTTCCCATGGTAATATGCAAGTATTTATTCAAAGGTTGCAATGCAGGGCCTTGTTTCGTCCAAACGTCATTCTCCAATTTGTAGGGATCTGAGAGCTTCACCTTCAACACTACCAATTTCTGCTCCACAACCACGATCTTTTCAATTTGGATATCACATGTTTGGTCGCCAGTTATTCTCTGGCCAGACTTAGCATTTTCTTTAAGCTTCCACACCTCAAACCGTCTCCCGAGTAGTTGCCAACGGTCCAGGTTAGCTTTTGGATTTTTCTTCTTTTTTTGCCCATTGGGGTCCTCATTTTCTTCGTCAGCCAATACATTCTCGTCATTTTTCAAACTGTTGATATGCCCTAAAGTGACGTGAAATTCTTTCTGAACTCTCTTTGCTTGCTTCAAATGATTCCAGGTGGAATTGTCTCCCAAAACTTCCCCAACATATCTAGTGAGGCGCCCTGGGTCTTGAACTCCAACGCCAAAATACTCAGGCCTTCTCGGGTCGCCATTTGCTTGAACCATTTGCTTGGTGAATGTTGGCTTGTATGCTTTGGCGGCGTCGTATGCCTGAATCCATTCACTCTCTAAAATTTCCCTGGTCAGAATATCTGGGAAGCGCACCATAATGGTAGACAAGATTTTCTGCGCAATTTCGAGAGACGAATTCTCCCCGTTGATGTCGACGTTGATGACAATATCAAAAGAATTATCTGGGTATTGGTAGTATTTGCCTTCAACAACCTCCGGAACATTGTCGCTATCAAAATCTTCATTCTTCTTGACTTGAGGACCACCAGCACTACGCACGAACCCTTTCAAGACGTTCAAAGCATTGTTGGAATTGGTTTCTGCCTTGATTGACTGGTGATTGTCTCCACGAGCTAAGAGCCTCTGCTCGGAAATTTTCAGAAATTTTTCATCGACATTGGCAAGGAAATTAACTCCGATGTAGGCAATGGCAATGTCCGGAGGAACAATGTGCTGTCTCGCAGAGTCAACGCCACAAAAGAAATCTTTTCTGATTCTGGCCATGTGGAAGTTCTTGTCAGCAAAACATACCTGCGAGTCGTTCACTCCTCGGGCCACCTCCTCGTGGAACTTGCCGATTTTGGTGAAATTATCGCTCTGGACATGCTTCCATTGTGGATTCAAATTGGTCAATGTTTTAAAAACAGTGGTTTTCCCGGACCCTGGCACGGCCATGGGCATTATCACATAATGGGTTTTGGTAGCGTGCATCAATTGCATTAATTTATCTGAGAGAATCTCGTCGTTCTCAAGTCCCAAAAGTTCCATTCCCGATGTGGCTGAAAGGCCCTTGTATGCCAAATACTCTTCTCTCATCTTGATGATGCCGATAGACTCCCGGTAGTCGTTTGCCAACAATTCATCCTTATCAAAGCGACTTTTGGCAAACTGAAGGTAATCGAGGGTAATTGCCTTGTGCTTTCTGATCCCTCGCATGATCTGGGCAATAGGCTCGCCGATGAATTGGTCGTCCTTTTTCAGTCTGTTATCCCCAATCAATTTGAGAGAAACCAGACGAAACTGTCGGAAAAGAAAGTACGGCTCCTCAAACTTGTACTTGAAGAAGAAAACAGAATTATTATTTTGACTGCGGATCACAAACCCTTCTAGTTCTCTGCCATTGTAGACTCCCTTGTCCTTCAACTTCTCAAGAAACTGCCACAACTCGTCAAACTTCTCGAACACAGTATATTCGACGTTTCGGAACCCCCACTCAGTGGCAAACTCCTCCACCTTGTCCATCGGATATGTCTTAAACTCTCTCACATTAAAGTTTAGTCCATGCAAATAGAGCCCACCCAATTCTGACGGATACTTGACAATATGTTCTTCAAAGGAGTCGTCACAAAGTTCTAGCACTGCAGTCACATTCATTTGGTATAGCGTTTCTGCAAGTTGTCTTGGAGACTTTGCTGCTTTTGCCAAATGCTCATGGACTGCTTTCGTACCATATTCAACATGTTTGGAGGGAGCATTTCCTCGTACTGGTTTACCAGTGGAATGCTTGGAACATACTAAAAGGGTGCCGTCTTCGAGACCGGAAATAAATATAATGCATCCGTTTTCCTTAGTTGCTGCATTGAACGGACCACGCAATTTTCTGAGAACATCGAGCTGGGTGGCCTCAACCTCATCTACATTGAAGAACTTATCGTATCCTCGAGCGACGATCTTTCCATTTTGAGTGAAGAGCCCTCTGGCTCTAATGGGAAAAACCACGTCCGGCTTTTCGTAATAATATTCTTGAAACTTCCAGCTAGCCACTTGAGTAGGACCAGATACTCCATCAACATTGTAGAAAGACCTAATGGCCAAACTCCCATCAGAAGATTTGGAGTATGTTATGTCGGTAACTGTGGAGCCAAATAGAAGACTGTAGAGATACACGAGGATATTGTATAGCACATCTAGAAGTAGAATTGGAGATAATGTTGCAGATTTTGGCTCAGATGATTCAGTTGAAGATGATGTAGATGTATTTGGCTGTTGTGAATGAGTGCGCGGCACAATTTTTAGGCACTCTTCGAGACGCTCAAAGAGATCATCTAGTTCCTTCTGAGTATTATATATAGGAGGTAATGGCTCGAACATGGGAAGATCAGAATGATGCTGGAGTACGATGATATATAGTGGTTAGTGAGATGACATGTTACCTGCAGGATAGTTCAATGTGAGTCAGAAGAAAGATAAAAGAGGAGTATTATTCGAGGTAGGAAGGTGAGGGAGGTATGTGGGGAATACCGATGGGTTATATTGTCTGTTTGTGTAAATTTTTTCTTCTGAGTTGCATGAATCGTTCTGAATATTGACGATGTACCGCAGAAAAAGTTGACGTCTAATTCTATGGAAGAGGTAGTCGATTAGAGAGTAATGAACCCTATGGAACGTTTTCGTTCACAATTACCCGATAAATTACATTTCCTTCATAAAAACACCCTCATTGTATCGCCATTCCTTGTCACATCCACCTCCAACCTCCCTCCTGTACATAGCCCAAGATCAACACTCAACTCCACCACTCCAGAATCCCACAAATCATTATCTTAGCCCCAATCTGGCCATTGGCATAAGTTACAACCACCAAAACACATTAGTACCTCCCCCATGTTCAGCGTGGATGTTGACGAGGCCGATGTGGCTGTTCTATCGCAGAATCTCACCAAATCTAAAGATCTTTTTAGAGATATCACCAGTTCCCTCCACAATATCTCCTCTAAAACGCTGACAGCATCACGGAATATTCGCCCGGTTTTGGCTGAGTTCAACACACTCACGGGAAAGAAAAAGAGCGTAGAGGAGGGACTTCAGCTTTTGCAAGATGTCTCGGAGTATTCATCAAGAGCAGCCGATGCTCAGCAGATTCTTAATGGGCCAATTGAAAACGCTGGGACGCAAAAATACTTGTATACGCTTGAAGTGTCTACCCAGTTATTGAAGGAAATGAAGAAGAACATCCGCGAGTTCCACGGCGTGGTTGTCAATTTTGGCAATGCCGTGGATTTAGCAGAAATGGCGGTGGTGACCCATTTTTCGAAGATGTTGGCGAACGTCGATATCCAGAACGGCACCGTTCCGCGGTTTTCCGACGCTGTCATTGTATTGGGATATTTCTCCAAGCAGGGAAGCCTTCGGGCAGCTCATGAGGCGATGGAGAAGGCGTTTTCTCGCCAGTTAATGAAGCAGTTGGCACCATTGGAGGCGCCATGTGCATTGAAAAAGCGTCTGAGCAATATTCCCTACGAGAAAAGCTCCCTGGGACTTTATCCCTACACGGACGAGTTAATGCGTTGTGTAGAATCTATCAGCAGTGTGTGCGAACAACTTGGTGTGGGCGGATCGCCGGTGCTCAGAAATACTATCGCTGGGTACTTGGATGCACGAGTGGCTCCGATAATTGCCGGATACAACTCTTCCATCGAAGTCGGCGGGCTCGCCAATCAGGATATTGCCGTGTTGGATATCTTGGACAGTTTGGCCCTTTTGGAGAACAAGTTGAAGCCATATAGGTGCGGGTTTGACGCTAGTCCTAGCGTCCAGCATGAGTACGAGAAGCTTGTGGGCAATGCTCAGGGTCTACTTACTGTTTGGGTCAAGTACATCGACCAAAGAGTGTCGCAGGTGGAACGGTTCAATGATCTTAGTATTCCGGAGGTTGTTGTGGAGGTTATCTCAAAGGTGCGCAAAGTGGCCGAGTTCCAGTCTTTTCAGGCGCTTTTCCAGGACCAGAAGTTGGGGTCTTGGCTCGCTGTCAAGCCGCCGTTGCGTTTTATTAGCGTTTACACCTCGGTGGTGCCTGGTGCCGAAACTACTGCCAGCGACCCTCAGGCGTTTTTGATTTCGTCGTACTTCCTGGACTTGATCGACGAGCTCATGGTCAATATTGAAATGAACTTGAAGGATCAAGCAGGCGATAGCATGCGCAAGCTGACCCAAGGGTTTATGTTGGTGAAGAATGTTGTCATGATTGAAACAATCATTAACCGGCTGGAGAAACTCTACCAGAAATTGGGGCTGATCGGCATGGAGCGACTCCAGCGGTTGAAGAACCGATTCCTCAAGTTGTTTCTTGATGACTGGAACTACGCATCTTACATCATTATTCGAGACATGACTCAGATTACAACTACCAATGCCATGCATGGGGGACAGAACAGCGCAAAGGAGAAGGACCAGATTAAGGATCTTTTCAAGAACTTCAACGAGTCGTTCGAGGAGGCGCTACGGCAATACGAGAAGTTCAACATCCAGGAAAAGGATTTGCGCCTCTACTTGTCGAGCGAGATCAAGAAACTCATTATCAATGCCTACAACAAACTCTACGACAAGTACGGCAGCGGGGACTTTACGAAAAACAGATCGAAATACGTTCGGTACGATAAACTGCAGTTCGAGCGTCTCCTCAACGAGAAGCTCTAATTGGTTGATAACACCCATATATTTACCACGGTTGTCATAGAATTCCGCCAATCTATAATGGAAGCTGTCTTCATATCAGTGCGGAATTCAAATCGATGCTACTTGCCCGTGTTCTGCAGATACCCTTCCATGTGCGAAAACTAGAGTGAGATCATCATCACAGCGAATCTTTTCTGTCACATTGTTCGTTCGTTCCACGTGGCAATATCAAGTTTGCCGAATATGGCGAAAAATTGTGCGGATGGCAGGGATTCTGGGATAACTCACAACGTGAAAAATGTTAGCGAAAAAGCAAACGCCTTATAGCGTAGGAGATGATACCACCTTCTCATACACCAAAGCAGGCTGGCTTCTCCTATTGGCAAGTCGAATGTTCGAAAGTCAGATGTTTGACGTTGTCTCGCGCCAAGTCATCACCAACATACAGGACACCGACCAAGAAAACATCATGGACATAGCCCACATTGGCACCTGCATGGTGGCGCATGTACAATTGACACATATCGTGCTCGTCAAGGGCCACTGCTATAGACGGAGTTCAAAAGTGTCTACGGAGAGTCAATGCGAGGTTCAGATGATATTTCTGGCGGTTTGATGAGTCGGCACACCTTCCATAAGGATTTGCCAAACAAGCCGAGAAAGTTTATTCATGCGGAGAGGAGCGATTCTTGGCTTCATGCCTACATTCCACCGCGCGTGCACATAACTGCCACAAAAGTTTAGACAGCATGTCAAGATTACACTAACGATCCTGAATAGTAGAAAGCATGAGTGTTTACACGGTCCAGTAGTGGCGAAAAGTTGCAACAAGTAGATCATAATGATAAACCAATGGCACACAAATATTACCATAAGAAACACACACCAAAAGAAATCCCCCTCGTCATTGATGGCCAAGTGATGGTCACTACGACTTGCAAAAGTCCCTTGGCATCGCGAGCAAGATGACAGAATGCCTGCACAGGACCAGACTTCCGAGGGTCCAAGAAAAATTCGCTGCATACACTGGGCAAGAAAAGTCTTGGCATGCTGAGTTTGGCAGTTTTGACACTTTGCCATTTCCAAATTAGTGCTTACGATATCAACCTACGGTCACAAGTTCTGGGGCATACTATTTTTCACTTTTTGCTCATCTCCTTCCAAGATTATGGGGATCAGGCCCAAATGTATGGGGGTGCTCGTATAAATGTTCCCGAATCTGATAATGTGCTGCATTAGGAACTATCATCAAAACCCGATGGCTGTCGCATCTGCCCCCCGCTGTCAAATTGCAGCTAACAAGGGCTCGCAACCAGGATCTCCATGCATGCGTGTGACTTATTCGCCAACACGAATATCCGTCCAGTTCCACACTTTGGAGATAGTTGATGGATTATATCACCATCTTAAACAAAATCCTGGTTAAGTCATGGCAAGTGGTTCACGTGATTCACAATTGAAATGGAGTGTGCAAATGAATGACAAGAAAAGTATCTCTGCCCACCTCCAAGACTTTTTCCAATCCTGCTGGTGATTATGCACCCTGAATCATCCTAGGCTCGCTGCCCGGATCTCGCAACCGGGTTTATAAACTCTTAGCATCCCAGCTATTGCCCCTTTCTTTACAACATTTATTCTTCTTCTTCATAATGAACAACAAAGTTACTTTACCTCCTATTTCAGACATTATTGCTGGCAAGGAGAACCAGAACTTGGGTCATGTCACACCTCACCCACATGTCACCGCATTTCCCAATAATGGTTACCCAGTGGTTCCATACTACTCGTTCAACTATATGAATGCGGCCGCGGCCGCTGCCGCTGCCGCTGCCAAATCCGGGTTGCCTCCATTATATTCTGGCGCTAGCTCGCCGTCATACATGTACGGACCTAACTACGGTGGCTACGGTGGCTACGGTGGCTACTCTGAACCGATGGCATATCCCGGTGCACTTCCGATGCTTACGACGGCACCAGCGATGAACAGCGCAAGAATGCTGGTCGGGGCAGTAGCACGCAAGCCAACGATGCAGACGCCGAGGTCGCCTCCAATGGGGTCGCCAGTACTGGGACTGGCATCTCCGGTGGCCACAAAGAGCGGTTTGCTGCAACCTCGGTCCAGAACTAGAAACAACTTGCCAAAAGAGACTACATACATTTTGTTGAAATGGTTGAACGATCATTTGAACCACCCATACCCAAATTCGTTTGAGAAGACGCAATTGATGATGACGACGGGGTTGAATCAGCAGCAGTTGAGCAACTGGTTCATCAACGCTCGCCGCAGAAAAATCAAGACGTTGCGCCAAAGACAAAGACTGGCGTCGAGCTGAAGACACAAGGAACAATAAAAATCAATGGCTACGAGCTGTTCTGACAGCGGCTAGTCCGCAGGGGTTCAATTCAAATACATAGGTGGGTTAATAACACGGAATATCGGGAAATTGTAGTTGAAGAGGACGTAGTATGCATCACTGCAGCATGCCTGCAGCCCGCCCTCAGGATTCTCATCGTAATAGGCGGTCATGCGGATGATTTGTGCTCGGTAAAATCTTGGCGTGCGTCATGTCACGGGCGTCGCTGACCACTTGCTCTCCTCGGATACCCTCGGGTTCATTACGGTCTGGCCTTATGGCCCCACAGCAAGTTAGAATAAAAAGTCTTGGCATGCGCGCATCTGGGCACCATGCAGGACGCGGTCCGCCTGAGACTACCACACAGTTGACAACGGCGACAACAATTACTGGGTGGTGTGTTTTAATATTGACATCACAAGGTTATTGGGCTAGAGTAGTGGAAATCAATAAACTATTTGCATTGAGTTATTTCTGAACATCAATATGAACATGAATACGTGCCATCACATTTTCAAAAGGGGTACTGTGTGTGGCACCACTTTCTGCGCGTTTAACTTGGCCATTTCTGTCTCCGACTTGGTACAGTGACAGGCTGATCTGCAACAATTGTAAACATTGATTGAAGATTGTGGTGCACGGATGTTTCAACCGAGTCAATCTCTACCTTCTAATCACATCGAACTCCACCATGGTTACTACTTCTGATGCTTTGATTGCAGTTGCAGACGAAATCTTGGCACGTGTAGACCATCTTTCTGCCGTTCAAATCTCAAAAAAGGGTCGCAAGTACAAGTTCGTCAACAACAACTTTCAGAGAGTCAGAGAAGAAGACAAGCACTTGATTGTTTACCCAGAAGACTTGGACCAGCACCTCTCGACCGTTCTGGCATATGTAATTCTTAGAAGTATCAGCGAAGACATCTTCGAAACTCACCCAGACCTCTGTCTCTCGATCGTTGGTGCTGCACGTGAGTTGGAAGTGAATGGCTGGTATGAAGAACAGAACTCGTCGGTGATCAACTATAAGGTTCTGAAGAGTAGTATTGATGAATCTGATCGAGAGAAGGCGCTCCGATTTGCCCAAGGTGTAACCCCGGAGCATCTCCGCAAAGCATACATTCTACTTTACTGTGCAAAGTTAAGTTTTTTCCATACTGACCACCATATTGGGGCCAAGCTCGAAGGCGCCCATGTAAGACAATATATAGAGGAGTTTTACGGACCAGATGCATTGGAGAGTCCCAGTTTTCTCGTTGCGCTCAAAAGTTTTGTCCATTGGGCCAACATTAAGGGACTCTTGTATAAGTTGGAGATTCCAAACATCGATTTAGATGACGAGGCATTGCAAAGATTTAAGATGTTCCCCGACCCACCGGAGGATCTTATTAAGCATATTTACGACCGTTACCCTAGCGGTACATCCAAGTACTCGTTAATGAGGAAAGCTGTGGACATACTTGGCGACTTTAAGTATTCCCAATTGGTGCCATACCCGGAAGGTGAAGAGTTCGAGTTGAAGTGGCTCTTTGAATTATGCCGCAACATCGAATCGGATCCTGCTCGCTACCATTTGCGGTCTGTAGCCAAACGGTTGTCGAAAGATCCGGTGAACTTGAATGATCTTGCCAATGACCATGCGAAAAGCTCCAAGAGTTTGCTTTCGTATCTCAGTTTGGTGTTGAATGTGTTCCACGATACTGGTGGAGACTTTTTGCTTCAAAACTCCAAGATCCCGCCATTGACTGACGAGCTCATCGGTCAATGGCCCAAATTGTATCAGAACTTGGTTCAAGTCAGCAGCAAGATCGATGAGTATGAGGAGAAGTCGTGGGATTCTGTAGATATTGTGAGTCGACTTTCCGAGGGTACTAGGAATGTGTACGATGAGGTTTCTAAGATGAGAGAATTATATGCTGACGACTACGAGTGACGATGAACATACTTGGGAAGAAAGAAACTAATCTGAATTCACAGCTGGATCTATTTTGGGACGTTAGAGTTCATCTTTTTAGTTCAAGATGTTAGACAAGGGAGTTGGAGTTGATGGACGAGACTCGATACTGAATGCTGGGTAAAGTATAGGCATTGAATGTGATATTGGACGGCTAGACCGCAAAAACAATTTATTATGGAGGAGTCAAGGAACTGATGTGGAATCGATCAAGGTCAGTGGAATATATCACAAACATGTTCTTCTACGAAGGACCCTACTTGATTGGCAACTCTTGTCAGGTCAAAGGTCTAGTGGCCCAGAACGAACGACAATTCAACTTGAAAGCTGTATTACGGCCAACCATGAATTCTGGCTCCCTTCTCCATTTTGATTGATATTGGCATGCAAAGGAAACAATTGGAAAGTACAAGTCAAAATCTCAAGGTTTCGTCTATGAAACGCAACAATCATTTTTCCGAACCGGCTCTCCTAACTGCTTTCCTAATTTGAAACTATAAACATCCAGTATAGGGCTTCAGAGTCACACATAGCATTGAGACCACTTCTGGTGTCTGTGGCTAGTCGATGGCCTTGTTGACCTCATCGACTACATTTTCCATTCTGGAACCTGACGTATAGAAATCTGTGCCTTTAATGTTGGGTCAAGTTTGCCTAAATATGCTACTTCGTTGAGAGTCATTCCAAAACGTTCCTTGGAGTCTTCTACGATGATGCTCTGGTCAAGTAGTTTCCTCTGCACCTTCCAATTATGTTGAGCAAGCGGCTGTTGATCTACAAAGAGACCACAATTAGAGACAGCCGTGATTGGAGCCTAATTCAATGCATTAATCGCACTTCTTTGCTTTTATGGCTCATCTCTCGTCAACATCATTTCCATTGAAGAATCTCCGTCAGTTCCGTACACTCTCGAGGAAGATGAACACCAATACTACTCTAAGTCATCTTGACGACAATCGCAAGGATTTCACTAAATCCCAAAAGGAATTTACTTCCCAACTACGCTTCACCTACCTTTCTGGGGCCAATTTCACATTCCCGCTGGCTCGGCAGACTCTGATTCTCCGACCTATTCTGAAGCACACAATACGGTGTACATTCTTCGCCCCTCTTCTATAGAAATCACAATCCTTGATACAAAGTTCTCCAAGCTATTCCTCTTCCTCTTGAGACAAAACCCATAGCCTCTAAATTCTAATAAAACTGTCCTGTGTGAACGATCGTCTCCAACTACTTATCTCCTCAAGTTGCCCCAAGGCCATGCACTCTTCCTGCGATAACTTCCCGTTTAGGCAGGCACATCGCACCGTCCTACCGTTAGCTATTCACGGCTCTCTGTTTACTCCGTCACCTGCCGTTAGAGTATTTGACTTTATCTATATATAGAGGGCACTCAAGTATTTAGAGCTTACCCCACTAAATTCTGTGAGTGACCAGCTGTCCTTTTGATTGATTGTTGATATCCAATAACTAGCCACTACTAGCCACACATCACAATCGACACAATCGACACGATAGTACTTCTGATCACGAACTACTACACCCGATCACAAACTACTACACCCGATCACAAACTACTACACCCGATCACAAACTACTACAACCGATCACATTCTTCATCTGATCACACTCGACAGACTTTGACATTTTATACTTCGTTCAATACCTCCGCTTTAGTCCATGACAAGATCCAAAGAAGACCCAGCCGACTACATCTTGGAGAGACTCACCGATGTCCCCACCGTCGACTACACACGTGAACAGAATTTTGCTGCATGGGGAAAGCTCCTCACGCCCCAGGAATACATTGATCGAGAACGCGTTTTGGGACTCTCCAAGATCGCATCTTCTGATATCAATCGATTAGTCGTTTTCGGTTTGAAGTCTAAGGATAACCCAGACACTCTCGTGAGCTCGCTGGAGTTGCTTATTCGTGAATCGTGGCATTTCCACTGCAGCGCCGATGGCTCAGTAGTAAAGAAAAATATTCTCTCTGGCTGTCTTGGAGGTGTCTATACTTATCCAGAATATAGAGGCAAAGGTTTGGCCACTATCATGGTGGATAAGTTGTTTGAAATGGCCAAGCAACCTGAGTACCTAGGACGTGATGGGTTTATGTTCTTGTACTCGGAGGTCGGGGAGTATTACACCCGAAACGGCTTCAAATCGTTTGCTGTTCCATACACGAGTTTCCCCCTCAATCCCAGTGGCGCTGCCTATGAAGAACCGCAGGATGTCACATTGATCAAGTACCACGAGTTTGGTGACTTGTTTGGTCAGTACAATCAGCATTTCGAGAAGGAAATGATGGCCAAGGTGGAATCAGACGGAATCGATAGAATTTCTATCAATCCCACGTCCCAGTATCTTGACTGGTTCCATTTGCGTGTGAAATTCTTCAGCACGAAGATATTTGGCGACAACAGCATTCAGATCGATCCTAGAACAGAAACGTATGAGCAAATCGTCGCCAAATTATCCACAATCGAACCTTTCTACTTTGGGCTTCTGATCAATTGTCCGACGACTGGCGCATTGAAGGGATTCATTGCTTGGCAGTACGAATACGACTTTGATGGCGACAAAGGGGTATTTGAGAACAGCGCTACCGTGATCAAAATCTTTGTCAACACTCCCCAATTTGATCAGGCGGAAACCCAGTTGGCACTCATTTCTGCCATGAAGAAGTACCTTGAGGCAAAGCACGACCTGGCACAAATGTCCAATTTCCATAAGATTGTCATTTGGGAGTCGGAGATCTTGGACAGTGTGATTGCATCATTGAAGGTCAAGTATGGTGCGGTGGATGGGTTGGAGAATAGTTCTCGAAGTGCTATTCAATGTATTGACAAAGAACAAGATCGGAAGTTGAAGGAGGGTGAGATGTTGTGGGAGAACAACAACAAGTTACCATGGTTTTGAAGGGTGTGGTTCTGTAGTGTGTCGGTATTGTTCTAATAGCATCTTATTTTCCCGTCCACTCAATAAGATGTCGATTCGTTCGTTTTTGTTCAAGACAAAGTCCGCAAGCTACTATAATATATCACCATGGGCCACCCTTGGCTTCATATTTCTAGGATTATTTAAATCTAATCATTCGTCATCGAAGTCTGTATTCTCCGTTTGATATGTATTGAGGCATCCAAACAGAAAACCTTGCTGGATGGTTGTTCCAAAATTGTTTCATATCCTTGATGTTCATATACTTGATGGTTTTGGCTTGACTATCTTACAATCTCTTTCTTTCTGATTATTTGTTTGATAGTCCTTCGCCTCCTCTCTGAGATTATGTGGTCCTTTACTTCCCCTCTGAGATTTTGGGTTCCGTAGCATACTAGATGAGGTCAGCCTAATTAAATTCAGGATTATCTGTACTCAACTTTCACTTTAGGAAATGATTCTCATTCGATTTTACATTGGTTGGACACTTCCGGTTCCGCAATAGATTAGAAAATATGATTCCAAAGGACATCGCATGCTATAAATGTAGACCCATGAATCAGATAATTAGCTCTCCTTCTAAGAACACACGCACTGGGAGGACAATTCAGAACTAGAATCGAAAGATTTTTTGACAATCACTAGATTCACCCGCAGTTATAGCTGCTAAATGACATTCATTTCTTGAAGTACTGCGTACTACGTCTTGACTATTCACTTTCGTTTGAATCTGCATGAAGTCCAGCCACCTTCTCTTCAAATAACTATGGAACTCCTACCAGAAGGCCAACAGAATACCACCGAGGTATTATGGGAAGATCAGCAGAAAATTAACAAATTCTCATCGCTCATCAACAAAAAGGACTCGTTGACAGCTAGTCTCGACAAATTCAACACAGACAAGGAATACATCGACGATTTGGCATTGGAAATCGAACTTTTGGACGAGGAGGAACCAGTTCAGTATAAAATAGGCGACTCGTTTGTTTTTTTGCCCGTAGCGAAGGCTGTGGAAAAGATCGAAAAGGAGAACGAGCTCTTGGAGGAAAAGATCACTCAGACGTCCTCTGAAATCGACGACATTGATGCCCAACTAGCGCAATTGAAGGCTCATTTGTATGGAAAGTTCGGCCACAACATCAATTTGGAACGTTGATCTAATGTACATTATTGTTACTTATACTTGTTTAATGAACGCCGCAAACCGCATTTCCTGGTGAGGGAAGGCGTTACTCCAGATCACTCTCTTCTTCGTAGTCTGGCATCATATCCTGCAACATCTGCTCTTCCTGGGGCCGCGACTTCTTTGGTGGTGGCGCCTCATGCTCGGGACGACGCTCCTTGCGTATGTCCTTGGCGTGAGATGCCGCTGGAGCCCCATGGTGTGCATTGGCGATGTGCGCTTGTTTGGCTCTCTGGTGCCTCTCTGCCTCTCTTTGCTTCCATGCCTTTTCAATGGCCGGACAGGCGTCGATTAGTTCTTTTTCTCCAACTCCGTCTTCAATACTGTGGAGGATCTTCTCTACCACGGTGTAGTGGTTTCCATTGCTCTTGTCATTTCTGAACCGGAGCATCTCCCAGTACGGTGGCTTGCTGAGTTTTTTTCTGCATTCCACGATTCTTCCCTGCAAAGGTTCATTCAAATCCTTGAGCTGTTTCCAGTCCTCCTCTTCAAGATCCATTTTGGCGAACGACTCGTATTCCCTTCCTCCTTTCCAAACCCTCAAATCAATGTCTTCAGGAAGACTGTCGTAGTCTAAATAAGTGGAGTCTGGGTCGCGTGGGTCCATGTCGGGATCCTGGTACAGGCGGAATGACATTTCCATCTTAAAGTCAATGGTGTTTTCGTGTGCTGGCTTCCACTTGAACAAAGTAGCATCGGTACCAAAAACATAAGGCGTCTCTGCACAAGTGAAAATCAACCCATCCGACTCGTGAAATAACTGATCTTGCATCGCCAAAACCACGTTGGCTCTATACGACAGCTTCATCATCTTGAAACTTACCTTGAATGGGAAGTCTGGCGAATTTACAACCTCGGGGTGGCGTGCCTTGAATGCATCAAATGGCTTCATCACATGCTCCGTGATATAACCAAGTCTCTTAGGTAGCGGTCTGTTGGTGATGTCCTTCTCGTTGACCACCAAAGCATCAAATATACAGTATCGAAGAAACGCCTCCAGCACATTCTTTGTCTCTAGAACCAACTCTCCATCCAATAATGTCCCATGGTGGTATGTACGACCTTGGTCTTCATTGGTTGCTAATGGGAAGTGGATATTTGGGATGAAGTAATACTCGTTCTCTCGGGTTATTAGGAAAACACCCTCTCCTTTGACAGGATCATTAATCAAGAACAATAGACACCGCAATCCATCTGACTTTTCACACACAAAGTATTCTCTCCGTTTGAGAACGTCGATGTGGTTTCGCTCAAACGAAACCGGTTGGGAACCTGGAAACTGGGTGTTTTTTCTTCTGAGCAAATCTGCTAGCATGAGTCGCAATTCCTGGAGTTCCTCGTTTTCGATCTTCGTACCGGGAATAACCGGCATATCTCTCTCTGAAAGTTTCAACATTTCATGCCTATGTTCACTTTGTGTCGCTTGACTTGCGAAGCTGTGGTCACTTCGACTCGACATAGCGGCATTGTAATCACGTGATTATATATCACGTGGACATTCCGTTCTATAGCCAGGACTTCCGAACCATTTCCATTAACTCCACTCAGACTTTGGGAGACTGATAGACTTGGCTTATGTGATCAGAAGGATCCTTAATACCGAAATTAATTCCGCTGAGCGGCTCATTGAGTTCCCGAGCAAGCACATCACCCTCACCCTCGGTGTTTTTTCCCTTTTCTCCGTCTTCCAGCCTAAAGCAATTCTGACATTGAACTCCAGTAGAGCCCTCAACTGGCCACCATTTAGGGGAAGATTTGATTGAGCAAAATTTGCAGAATTTTCCAGTGGTGCTCTCTGCTGAATCGGGGCCCTCTGAAACTGATTCTCTCAGAAGCATGTACCGATCAACCATAGAAATGTAGTTATTTGCTCTCAATTGTGGCCCACTCAACTTGGAGGTATATGTCTTGACCAAGTCTTCGATGAACAAGCTGATGAGAGGCTTAAGCTCGCTGTTTTGTGTCCGACGACCCAACGTCCGCAAGCTGTGAACTGTAGCTTTTTGCTCATGCTTTGGACAAACCAAAACAGGCTCCAATCTGCCCAGTTCATCTCCGACGTAAGCATTTCCGATAGCCTTGGAAGCCTTTTGCGCAATCAACTTGAATCCTATTTTGAATTTTGGTGTATCTTGGGCACATGTGAGATGATACTTTGTTCCTGAGTCCTCGCACAAATCACATTTGATCATGGCTCCATTGACAACGTTGCAAATTCCACAATGAGATTCGTAGTTCTCAATAAAATTCTTGCAAACACTCTCAATTACAGCTGCCATGGGCCGCCAATAGAACGCATGAGTAGCATCTTTTGCGAAAAACGGCGGGGTGCTGATGCTTCTAAATGACGTCTCCTTATAGGTGAAGAGAGCACAGAGCAAGTGGCACCATTTTCTGTTTTCAATAATCGGCATCAAGAAATCCGGCTTGGCTTTCGCCGATCCAAGAATGGACATTTCTGTATTCTTCTCGTTAGCAAGACACACACAACACAGATAGCATGTAGAGTACTGGGGACTTAAGTCGTTGACACAGGCCTCACAGAGCCATTGCATGATGGGTCTCTGTTTACCAAGGAGTGTGATTCCAGCACATGAAGCATGGACATTGACTCCACAGTTGGAGCAGATGAGCATTTCCAGAATCGAATCGGCTCTGTCGTCATGCTCGAGACAAATAGAGCAGTCCCTCTCGAATGTGTGGAACGGTATATCCAATTTAAGTGAACTTGGAAGTGAAACCCCGATCTGTCTCAAATCGATGAGTTGGCGAAGCTTAAAATTGCTAACAAAATGCTCAAGAACATCTCTGTTTATATTTGCAAATTGCTGGTTATCAGTGTCAAGAACTGCGGGATCCACACCACGGTAATTAGGATTTAAGATCGGATTCAAGAAGAAGAAATCTTTTCCACTCTTCTTTTGACGTTTAGGCGTTGCTGCCTTTTCAACTGGCACCACTGGCTCGGGTTGCTTTTCGGCTTCAGCTGAAGCTTTTCTCTTTCTATTTGTCGTCGTCGTCGCTTGCTTTGCTGCCGGAGCGTGCTTTGTGGTTTTAGTGTTCCTTTTGACTGTCTGCCTTGGCTTTTTTGGAGCAGGTTTAACCACTTCATCTGTCTCCGCTTTCACTGTAATACTGCCATTGCCAGTAGCCTTTCTCTTCCTGGGTGTTGCTTTGGTTGCTGGCTCCTTTACTTCTTCCTTCGTCTCCTCTTTCACATTTTCTTTGGAAGAAATCGAAAGTTGTCTGCTCGCAGATCTTCCATTTGCTGATGGCTCCTTGCTTGTCACCCGCGGGGTGGTCTTATTTGTTACTTTGGTGGCCTTCGTTGAAGTTCTTGGTGCCCGTTTCAATATTAGTGGAGGAGGAACAAATTCTGTTCTAGTGAAGAAGTCTGTAGAGGCTCCTCCGAGAGCCAGCTTTGTGTTGGCGGGTAGAAGCACACTACTAGTGCAGGCTTGCTTGTTGGAATCGTAATTCAAATTTCCGCCGTCGGCCTCTGCCAACTTCAAAATCTGTTCTGCGTCAGCAACTAGCTCCGATTCAACCTTTTTCTTGTATCCTCCTATGCCTCTAGCATTCTTTCTCTCCACCTCAAAAGGATCTTCCCAGTAAACTGCGTATCTTCTCCAAAGTTTAGCACATCTGCAACATAATGCAGTGACTGTTTCTGGATCAATATCTTCGGCTTGGGAAGACTCCTCATACTTTGTGGTTCCATCAAATCCCGTGATCTTGAACCAGTATTGCGACTGGTATGACTTGCAGTGCTTGCATCGGAACAACTTGTGGTTCTTGATGATCTTTTCGTTCTCGTAAGCGGAATCATCTTCACTATCAGCGAACTCGTCCACTGCTGGCAAGATCTTCATATCCGACTTGCCTTCCTTGTTCTGGCCCTTCCGCTTACGTCCAGGGTAATTGCCCCAAATTTGACGGCCCTTCTTGGTCTTTTTCCAGAGGTAGTAGAATCTCACCACCATTGCACATGACTGAGTCTTTATCTCTTTAAACGTGGGATACAATTCGCTTCCGTGGTTCTTAACACCGGCCTCAAATTTCCTGATTTCTTCTTTTGTGAAGGTAGGCTCCCTCAACGACTCCCTGGTGAGCTTGTTTGCCAACTCAAGTGATTTCTCTACATCTCCATGATTGTCACTGTAGAACTTGACAATTGCATCCATGAAGTTTGGCGACGTTGGAAACATATCAAGACGTTCGGCAATAGGTTTGCATCGAGCAATATAATCATCCAAGGCCTTGAAGTCATCAGCAATATCCTCTTGTTGGGGTTTCCACATCAATGTACATGTCTGGCCCTCGCCATCATCCACACCTCTCTCTATGTAACCTTTTGGACGCGGCTGAAGCCATTGTGGGAACTCCTTTGGCGGAATGTTTTCGTATTCCTTCGGAATAGGAAGCTTTCTCGAGTCTTCTTCAATAGCAGCCTTCTTGGTGATTCTGCGGCCACCGGGACCCTTTTTGGCCTTGTTGGATGTCACATTGTTCGACTGTACGTCGTAGTAGATGATTGGGTGATCCTCGTACTCTGGAATATTCAGTGCCTGGTACTTGGCCCCCAAATTGGTGCAAGCTCGTGGGTACGGAGACCTATCGTCAAGATCAACCGCATCCTCTAGTTTGGTATGAATGCCAAGGTACCGAAGGCTCCATTCTTCTTGAAGACGTCGGTCTTCCACAGATGTGTCAGCATCATTTTGCAAGAACTCCATGGCTACACACTCATACTTGGGAAGAATGGCCTCTGGCGACTTCCTCTCTTCCTTGGGCGATGACGAGTCGCTCAATTCTGGAAGCTCCTGGATTTCCTGCTCGTTGGAGGTCCGGTTATCGTGGGCCAACATGAGGGTTTTCTTACTCTGGTGCTCAATCTCGTGCTTCTTGGTACATGCGGCACATGACCAGCTGAACCCTCTGCTGGGTTTCTTGAGGAGCGGCGGATCAAGGCACAACATATGGAAACGTTTACCACATCCGCCACACGTCACCGATTCCGCTGCAGGGCACCATTCGGCACAGATATCACAGTGGGAACTAGATGTAGAGTGGAAGTTGTTGATGAATTGCTTCGTTCTCGATGCCTCCATGAAAATGAATTCAAATCGCTTGTTCAATGCTAGAAGGTAATGCCTGGAGTTGTTGGCGGCGTTATCCACATAGGAGAGGAGGGTGGACGTTTTGATGATGTCATAGAACTTGATCATGTAGCGGTCGAAAAGCTTATCGAAATAGAAGCAGTTGGGGAACGAGCTGTAGTACTCAAGTGCTGTAGTGTATTTTGTCTGGTGGGGAGCCGGAACATAGTGGGCTTCCACATCCAGTCGATGTTTCACCACCACTCTTCCCCTATAGCTGGAGAGCGGGCAAGTGTCGCTATGCATGGAGGCGAAAAGCAACCGAGAGTCACTGGTGTTCTTGGAGATGTCTCTGGGTCGATAGAACCACTGTATCTCGAAAACACAGCTTTTGGCGTCCTCGATGTCGCTGGTCTTTTCAACCTCCTTCACCTTCCGCTTAAACCCCATGATTCGGCCCACGTAGTAGGGCTCGCCCGGAGGCTCGCTGACCATGTAGATATAATCGCCCTTTTTCAACTGGAACGACGAAACCCTCAGCCTCTTCCGGGTCTTGGCGATGTGGCCTGTGATTTCGTTGATCAAGGTGGAAAGCTGCTTTAATTCGTCGTCTTCACTGGCCAAAACGGCCTCCACGGGCTGCTCCGGACACGTGAGCACCTGCGTCCTCATATCGACGTAACCACCGGCCAAGTTGAGCTTGTTGGAGAAGAGATCACTTTGGGAGATTAGTGGCTGCCAATTGTAAGGAACCTTTCCTCCCGACTGTAATTTCGGAGTCACGGACCCTGGAGACGTTGACTTGGATGATATCACGGCAGAATTCCGTTTTCTTGCTGTGTTTCGTACCGCCATAGCCGGTTTTTCAACCACTTCGTCGATGATGGTTTCAGGAATTGCTTCCAGATAGTTTTTGTTGCCAGCGGCTTTTCTCTTGGGCCGAGCCAGAGTCATTATGTAGGTGAGTTTGTTTTTTTCAAGTTAGCGGCCAGATACGGCAATATCGATGTTTCCCCCAGAAATAGTTTGCTGTGGTAGGAGGTGAGGTTGCCAAATTGGAGATTGGAGATATCGGACAAACGGCAAGAAAAACCAGAAAAGTGAAGGTAGCACCAGCAATTTAATGTCGAGGTGAAATGCTAATCACAAACCACTCTTTGCCCGGGTTTTTGTCTGGTGTCCGAAGATGTCCAGAAAGAAAATGTTGCACAAGTTCTGGTGCGGTTTGGGTCATAATTGGACAAGATGGTGGAGACACCAGACACACGCACGGGCTAGTAAATAGAGAAAAAAAGTTTACGTTGGGGTTTTTTATAATACGGTGAATGTATTGGAATGGCAAAATTTGGTTTTTTCTGCCATAAGCAGTGATTTTGGTGGGGTCGTTCTACCGATGCCACACCAAAAGCTGAGAGTAATTTGGGAATCTTGATATGTTTTCAGGGTTGATATTGAGCTATTTAAGATACTGACGAGCTCAAGGATATGAAACTGATTCCTCCGGGTCTAGATACTGATTCTTTCCGTGAATCACTTACCAATTGCTCGTTGAGAGTAGGCACTTCTGCATTCCATCCCTCCTCTTTCTTCGCTCTTGCCTTCCCTTTCATTTCTATTAGCTGTTAAACATTCCCCTCGCGCAACTTCGCCTGGATGACATCCATCTCTTCCATCGTTTGGGCCCCCGCAAGTTGTTCAATTAACTTTTCCTTTTCCTCCTTGGTGAGTCTGCTCACCGTCGTGTTCATCATTCTTGTTTCCTTAGTTACAGCCACAACGTCATTGTCCCCATGTAAAAGGGCCATCGCAGCGGCAGTGGCTGTATCGAAGCTCTGTCCAAAGAGCTCAATGGCACTTTTCCGTTCATTCTGCCTCACCTTCTCACAGTCTAGCACTTTTAGCGTGGGAAGGAGCCACACGAGAAATTGACGATAGTGGTGCTCTTTGCAAACAGGGTTGCCTAGTAGAAGAAGCGTATGGATTTGCTCAATCGACCTCAAGTTCACCAACTGGCTGAGCAATACAAAGTTATTCTGTGCGAGCAGGAGAGAATGCAACGTCACCCCGGCCATATCGCCAATAGAAGAAATATTATTGTTGGCTAGAAGAACCGTCTCTAGCGATTCCCAACCTGAAAGTCCCGTGATTTCTTCTAGCAGGTTGTCTGTTAAGTCCACTACTGCGATGGCTGAGTTAGCCAAATGTAGACTATCGATATCAGTGAGACCCAAGTTGCGGAGGGAAAGGGTGAGTTTTCCTTCGGGGTTAATGACGTTTGGGGCATCCTTGATAACTTGCGGAGTTAACTTCATTGGTGTGGTGGAAAGTTGGAGACGAAGCTTGAAGCTGTCTGATGGGTGCAGGAACATTAGTTGAGATGGTGTAGGCAGAAGTTGATCGGGATTTCGAAAAGAAAACAATAGGTTGATGAATTTTGTAGCTGCTGAAGTGGAAGTTAGTGGACATTTGTGGAATTAGTTGTGGAATTTGTTGTCGAATTGATTGTGCAATTGGTGGAATTGATTGTGGAGTTGATTGTGCAATTTGTGCAATTGCTTGTGCAATAGCTTGTGCAATTGGTCGTATAGGTTGCAACTGGACATGGCAATTTGGGTTCACAAAGTCGAATGTCAAATCCAACTCTGTTAAATTCTAGATATCCACAACTCCTCACTATCACTTGTAGACGGTCACGGAGGAAACGCAGTTGTTGGTCTCGAGAACCTCCCAAATACAACGATTGTATCCATAAAGCTTCAGCTGGCCCCACGTCTTGTACTCATTTGAAGGTTTTGAATCGATCAGATCAGACGATTGGGTGAATATGACATGTTTTTCCAACTCCTGAACCTGGATGATCTCCAAGTCTTCGTCGTTGGTGATTTCTGACTCGTTTCTGTTCAAGAGCACCGGGCACGCCTTATCGTTCTTGATAGCATCCAAGAAGTCCCAACCAAACTCGTTGAAATACATCAGCGAGTCAACCTTCATCACGTGGTGATCCCTTTCGGTGGTGATCTCCCAGTTGCACTTATTCCACTGCATGAAGTCCAACGACTCGGCGATTCCTCCATTGTGCAAAATGATCTTCTCGAGAATACCTCCTCCCTGCAGCGGAGGGTTCAAATTGTAGAGGAAATCAATGCCATGGCGGAAGTAGTTATGGAACTTTTGCACCGTCCCCGAATTTTCTGGCTCGGTGCTCATGCTCTTGAGATGCTTATGGATAAGCAATCTTGAATCAAATTTGTTGAAGTATCCATCGGGGGGGCCCAAGAGGCGCAAGATGTCCTGTTGAGTGGTTTCGCCGATGGTTATTGTGGCCGGGGGAACCTCATTTTCCGCTAGAAACGTGAAATGAGCTGTTCCACGCTCGAGATTCACCGACACTTTATCAACAGATAATTGGGCAGGTTTCTTTTCCGGAGGAGACATATTCTTCCGAGAGGTTGCACACAACCTTCTGTGGAAGTCAAAGTAGTCTTCACCCTTGAATATGGCCACCGACTCACACGGGATCTCGTGGGCACTGTCCCAGTTGGTTAATTTAGACAAGATGTCGTTGTTATCGGATAAATGCGCCAACTTGGCCAAAAGTTCCGCCAGCTCAAGACGGAACTTGAAAGAAATTCCCGGGTAACTGAGAACATAAGTTCTTTTCTCCAAGTGGAGCGCTCCAGGATAAGTGGGTCCAAAGATCTTATTATAGATCTCCTTGAGTTTGGGAGGCAGGACCTGTTTGCGGTCCGATAAGCCGAGGATATCAGAACTTCCCAAGAGCTCGTCGTTGCTGGGTGTTCTGTAAACGATATCGTTGAGCAAAGCACCATTGTAAGTCAACTTCAAGTGATCAAAGTTGAGCACTTCAATTAGCACTAGTTCCTGATTACGGGAGCTCTCGAACATGAGACGAACACCCAATTTTGGAAGCGTGACCAAGATGGGAGTATCGAGGAACCGCAGGGCAGAGTAGGCGATTTTGAGGGGCTGGTTCAGCTCCTTGAGTCTGTTGATAGTAAGATGAAGAGAATCTCCCAACTTCAACATGTGGTCAAGGCCCTCTCCCGGGATGATAGCAGCAGCCATGGATAAGTAGAGATTTTGGGGGTAGATTTGGGGGAATATGAGGTTTTGGGGATTTGCTGGTAAAAGTGCTGAAGAATGTGGTGAATTCTGAGTGATGATGGGAATATATTACTAGAGGAGTTTCCTGTACAGGCTTATCGCCCAGGATTCGATAAGGATAAAGAAGGGAGAGAAAATTGGGTAAAAAGGAATACATAGGCTAGGGAAGGTGAGAGCGATTGAGATTTTTGATTTGGTGATTCTTTTTTTTTTATTGATTTTGGATGTGATTTGTAGGGGTAGTAGTTTTAGTAGAAGTTTGTACTTTTGGGCACATGTGGTTGCTCACCCTCAAATAGACTGATACGGCAAAGACAATGATCGGGAAATGTTGAGAAATTCTTTCGATGAGAAGTCAATCGGAACGAACTTAGGAAGTTAGGAATTATGAAAATTATGAATTATGAAATAAATATCAATCTTATGACCACCATAAAGAAACAGAGGTAGAAACAAACATTACATTTGCAAAATGCCATGTAGTTTGGCAGATTCCCAAGTGCCAGAATAACGAATACATGACCACTGGAAATCCAACTCACAACCTAGTTAAAATTGAAATGGCGCATGGTTTGCCATTTCTGAAAAACTAATAATTGTCTCATCGTATGTTCACTTCTAGATTCACCTCTAGCGATCATCCAGAAACCATCAAAAGTTCAACTTTTACAAGAAATGCCACTTCGACCCATGAATCAACATAACATTGGCCTACATAGTGATAGTTAGTTCTTTTCTAGTACAACTCGCACATTTAATTCCATTACTATTACAATACCACACACATTACTTGGCTCCGCTGTTGTCGCTCAGATCAGCAGGAGAGAAGGTCTCGCCGTTAGGCGCCGTACCCTCCACATTGCCCTCCTTCTTGGCAGCCTCTCTCAATTTCACCACCTTAGGGTCGTTGGATCTGATTGGCTCCAAAACGTATGGCGAAGACTTAGGACCCAACCCGGTGGAGTCCTCATCATCGTAGTAGGCGTACTCACCAATCTCAGCCAAGTCAACACCAAGCAACTCCTCATCCTCGTGTAATCTCAATCTCAAGAATGGAATCTTGTCCAAGATGAACAAGATAATAGCAGTCACCACAAACGAGTATGCTCCGATCGACACAGAACCGGCCAACTGGTAACCCAACTGCTTGTAGTGGTGGTTCATCCATCCACCCTTAATAACAGTAGCACCATCGGTGGCTGCAACGTAGTCGGCAGCAAACAATCCAGTCAATGTGGAGCCAACGAAACCTCCGACACCGTGCAAGGCAAACACATCCATACCGTCATCAATCTGCAAGATGTTCTTCAAGTCCACGGCGAAGTTACACACAATGGCAGGCACAACACCAAACACCACAGCAGTGTACACGGGAACGTAACCAGCAGCAGGAGTGATACCGACAAGACCAGCAATGGCTCCCATACACAAACCGACGGTGGACCACTTGCCTCCAGTTCTAAACCAATCCACGAACATCCAGGTCAAACCTCCAGATGCAGCAGCCAAGTTGGTGTTGACACATGCGTACCAAGATCTGATGGTAGAGTTACCGGTGGAACCACCGTTGAAACCAAACCATCCAAACCACAAGAAAATGGTTCCAAACACAATGGAGGTGACGGAGTGGGGCTTGTACTTTGGAACCTTGCCCGAAGCGGCAGGATCGTGTCTCTTACCCAAGACAAGCGAGTAGGCCAAGGCAGCGAAACCGGAGTTCTCGTGAACTGGGCCTCCACCAGCAAAGTCCAACCCTCCCAAGTTGAACAACCATCCGCTGCCTCCCCAAGTCCAGTAGGCAATCGGACAGTACACTACAGTCAACCAAATAAAGAGGAAAACCATCATTGGACCCAATCTGGCTCTTTCGCAGCCAGCACCAACCATCAAGATAGCAGTGACTCCAGCAAACATACCCTGGAACAAACAGAACAAGATATCTGGAACGGTGGTGACCACGGAAGGAGCACCAAGAACGTTCATCAAACAGAAATTGTCCAAGCTACCTAAAAAGTGAGAAGATGTTTTGTGCGAGAACACAAGCGAGTAGCCCCAGAAGAACCACTGGAATCCAGTGAGACAGGCGGCCATAAGCGAAGCCCACAAAAGCGAAAGAGCATGTCTCTTTCTAGAAACACCCGAGTACAACAATCCGATACCGGGAATCATAATCCACACCAATGCGGCTGAGGCTCCAACCCACACCATGTCTGCGGCCACGAATTGTTCATTCAAGTTGACGGTGAGAGAGTCACCACCGGTTCCGGTGCCGGTGATTCCTGGCATTGAGTCTGACATTTTGCTTTAGAAATCCCGTTAGAAATTCGCTAGGTGGCTCAATTGGGCCGCACACCCCATGGTATTTATATCAAACTCTGATTATGGCTGGGCGGTGGGCCAATCACAGAACAAATGCGGGAAGCGATAAGTACGCATCGGTTGCGAGCCCGCCGGGTCTCTTTATATTTTTCTTTGTTATCCCAAGTGGAAGGGTTAAGGGCTCGGCGACACTTTGTCAATACAACACATGAAGTTGTGGATACATTGTGTTGTCGATAATAAGAAAAAAAAATTCTAATTGCTCTAAGTCCCACATTGAACCCTTGCGAGCGTCTACCAAAACATCAGCAGCTATGCACTCTCGACCACAACACAGATGCATTAACCCATTCAGCGGCTCATGCGATGGCGACCATGACAATCAACGGTCGTGCAGGAAGCTGGCGGCCTCAAGATAAGATTGACCAAATGACGAACGCCGCTCAGTTCCGGGTCACGAGATAGAACGCAACCTGCGAAGCGACGCATCGTTATTGGCCGATTGCCTGGGCCAAGATTCTGTGCAGATATTTTTCTCGACCCGGGTGCGTAACGTTTGAGTATTTTCGATGATAACGTTGTTCATTAATCGACCAATCGGCGACGGCCGCGGGTTGGATGCAGGACTATCTCTTGTTACGTCTTTTCGGGCAATTAAGATGGGCCCGTGTCAAATCATTTGATACGACAGTTGATTGTGGCCCCCCATGGGCCAATTGCAGCACATGATGGGGTTTAAGGTTTGTCTGGAAGTGTTGTGTGTGAAACAGTTTCAGCCCTGAAGCTTTTCTAAATTTTTCACCTTCCATCAGCATCTGATACTCCACCTCTGGCTGATAATACTCTTGTTGCTGTCTTGGCTAACAGGGCCCCCAACAGTGAGTCTTATGACTCGCGTACTCCGCATTTTTCGAGAATTCTGGGCCTCTGTAGATAGCGATAGCGCTAAATCTTGTCTTACTATGAAGACATGACTCATTCCTGCGATTGCTTATCGTTGTACCATGGTGTGATTGGGATCTCCAAGATACCCGTCTGTCCGACACAAATGGCAATGCGAATATCCAGGATCTGTTTGGGGCATTGTTATTATTCCGTATCGGGAATACGAGGGCCACAGTGACTCCGACGCGGATAACTAATTGTGAGGATAGTTGGGAACATTGGAAAATCTAGGGAATATTGGATGAAGAGCGGATGGATGGATGAATAGGGATTAAGCAAACGACAGTGGTCGATGGAGGATTATGCATTCTATGAGTGGTCTGGTGACTAGTCTTTTCGATAAGAGTATGCAGATTGTTGAGTGCGAGTAGAATCCGCCGTATCATCATGTCGTCTCCATGCTACAGTTGTTAAGATACGAAAACACTCGTAAAGGTCCCGGCAATGTAAAGCTGCATAGTTGCCTGGCCACTAATCAACATTTTGTAGTTTGAGGTTCCGTACGACATTTGTTATGGCAGGTATGGAACTGGCATTTCTATTACGTATGTCATTCTGATAGTAAATGATTGCGAATCAAAAGCGATACCTGTCAATCCTTAATTCTCAATTCATGCGGAAACGTTCAGATATGCGGACCAATCAGGGTCACTTCGATAACACCATGTTTCTATTTTTGAACGAACCTCCTATTCAGTGAGTGCCCATTATCTCGGCCCCACCAGCCACGAATGCCGGCGGATCCGGCAACTCAGCCTTCACTTTTTCATCGGTTCAATCGGTCCACTCAATCCATCGGCTCAATCGGCGCGTTGATCGTAGTCTCCGTCGGAACTGGCTTCTACGGGCCATCATATCACAATTTAACCTGATTAGCCATTCGGTAAGAACTGCTGGTCTTCGATAACGGCCCCATTCTCCCTCTTCACATATTCCCATCTTTCAACATCTAATACTCTATAGTTTGGTTTCTACTCTTGTAACAGCATTTCCACACGTTGGTTCGATAACTTTGAATTCATTGACAACCGTTGACTAGCATTTCACAATATCAAGGAATACTCAAAGAAAACATCTTGAATGCGAGTCAAGAGTAACTTCACCATGAGAAATCAGGACGAAATCAGGTATTACAAGTAGCCAGTGATGGTAAAGTCCAATTTGGATGAATACCCAAAAAACAGAAGAGAATAAGAGTAAGGCTGTTTCTCTTTTGTTCATAAAGGGTACTAAATTATTTGAGTAACTAAAGGACACGGAGATGCTCGATGTCACAAAGTAACTCTGCAGATTCCTTCTCAGAGTATTCAAATCCAAGATACATAGAAGTTACTCAGTATCCACTCAGTATCTTCTCCGTAGCTAATCTACTCAGTATCTACCAAGCATCAATTTCCCAACTTCTAACTCAACAGCTATTTAATATCTACTAAGTATCTCAAAATCTACTCCTCAGGCCCTATTGACAACAACCTACTCAGGATCTCAATGGAATACTGGACTCCATTCGAGACCGTTGTACAGAAATTAAACCCACTGGGAATGCGCAAAGAGTCTCAGCTCAGAAGATTCACACATTTCTCTCTACACTGACTGTGAATCTTGCTGCTGGCTGTCCAATCTGTTAAAACTGCACACTTATCATTTGATCTTTCCACTTGCAAACAGTACTGAATTTCTCTGGAAGAATCATTTGAGCTGATTAAGTTACTACAGCTCAATACGGTTGAAGAGATCTATTTTTCCATATCTTCTCTTCATGTATTCCTCCATTTCCGTAACCCCATGCCTCCTCGTGGAATAGTCGTGAGAAACAAGAAAAAACTCATACAAAAAGACCACCAAGCATAGCACACTAATAACAACAAACTAACTTCATATGAACAAATAGTTCCAAAAAAAAAAGAAAATAATCTAACCAAACTATCATATTCCATTTCAACATATTCCGGCCTATATCCGACCTTCCTTCCCTCGGAAGTACGGAGGTTTAGTCACCAAAAACCTCCACCATCTCACCATCCCAAACCTTGCTTCACCTCCCATTCCCTTCTCTTCCATTCCTACATCTCTTCTCCTTCCTTTCCCACTTCAAACTATCCATCTTGGGCCATCTTCCCCAGCCTCCTCCATGTCCTGCACACCGGTCCGCTCGGTTTATTAGGTGGCCGAGCCACTACTCCATGAACATCTCTACCAAATGGCAGATTCGGACTTCGCTACCACCATCTTGACGTCCAAGGAGCCCGAGGAGGTGGCCAACTTTGTGCCCCACTCGTTGCACCTCAGCTCCGCCTTGATTGAAAAAAATTTAGTCCCCTGGTTCTCCAATTACTCCAACATGCTCATGAGATACAACCAGGACTTGAACATGTTGGTTTCCAAAGGTAGAGACTTTTTCGCGGACACCGACGGCGAGTTTGGCTCCGTTGACAAGATCTGGAACTGTGTGGCCTCCAATGTCATGTCGCAGATCGCGGTTAACGACCTGTTGATTAGAGCCATCCGGAACGATATCTTAACTCCGTTCAGTGCTACGTTCAAGACCGACTTCAAGTACCCCGAGTTGATTGTCAACTCCAATGAGTTGTTGGAGATGCTGAAGCACTTGAGTGACCCCAACGGTGCTTACAACTGGAACGTCAAGGCGCCGGCCATCTTGTCCAACCTTGAGAACTTCAAGCAGTATGAGAAGTCGATGATGTTCGATGGTTTTCTCAGCTACTTGAACGCCTACAACTCGAAAACTGCTAGTGCGTTGTCTAAGAACGAAAACGCCGTAAACTACATTTTGAAAGAGTTCAGCGTGGACTCGGAAATGGCCATGTATACCGAACATGTGATTCTGGCCAAACCTCCCGCTGCATCGCTTCCTCCTCCTCCTCCACCTTCTTCTTCTAAGCATGGAAACCACAGCTCGCTGCGTGCATCTATTGCGTCCACGCCTTCCACCCTGAGCACAGAGAAGAGAAAGTCGAAGTTACGGTCGAAAATGGGTTCGATTCTTGGCAGAAAGAAGAAGAACTCGCCATTAAAGCAATCTGATACCATTCCAGAAGAGCTCTCAATGGGGTCTGTATCTTCGAGACAAGCCACGAGCTCTTCAATTGCCGAGCCAAGCCATGGAACTCCTCTGTCAAACAATGGATACGATCAACTGCGTGGTCTGGGTGTTTCCACTGGTGCTGGTGTAGCAGCTGGAGTTGGTGCTGTTGGCGCCACCTTGGGGGCTGCTGTGGCTGCCACCCAAGTTATGCCCTCAAGCGACAAGAGATTCTCTGGAATCCAAGGCTTGGATACTAAACCTCTTCAGCCTTCACAGCCTTCACAGTCTTTGCCACCACTCCAGCCTTCTCACATTTTGCAACCTTCTCCTCCGCCTTCTGCGGGAATTTTGCCCACCGAGAAGGAACTTCCCAACCCGCTTGCATCGCAGTCAGAATCTGAAGATGCTAACCAGAATGCCAAATCCTCGCCCAAGATCCCCGAAGACGACGCCAATCTTGTCAAGTATTCATCCTCTGAAGATGACAGTGATGTTCCTACCGATAGAGACGGAAATCGGATCTCCATGCTACAGGCCCACGACTTGGACCATCCACCTAAATTGGATAAGTTGGACACAGACTCCGATTTCAGGTCGAGATACACCTCTTCTGGAAAGTACAGCTTCGAGTACGGAGATGAGGAGAAATCCATGTCGGCCATGCAGACGCCAAAGTCAACCGCTACTCCACAGTTGCCACTGGTTCAATCTGGGGTACAGCCTGAAATTTCTCTGCCTCTCTCATCTGAGGCTGTCAAGCCTCAGCCAGCTTTTGATCAGTTCAGTGTTTCAGCTTCTAGCGCATCTCGTCCACTTCCACCACCTCCTCCTCCGTCCAGGAAAGTTCACCACCCTGTGAATGAAAGTCCGGTGGTGAATAACCAAAGAGATGTTAGTTCATTCAGCCAGGCCAGCAATGTGCGTGAGCTGTATGTGCAACCACATCAAACTGGTGGAAGAGCGTCGTTGATTAGTCAGACGACCGGAAATTCGCTTTTCAAACTGAACGACTACTTCAAGCACTTTGAATCCAATGAGGCCACCATCAAGGAAGGTTTGAACACTTCAGTGGCGGAAATCATCAACGTCAACTTCCAGAGTGGTAAGCCTCAAAAGGCTGTTGTTCTAGGAGAAATTGCCTTCAACTACAATTCTTCGGAACCACTCGCTTCCTATGATGTTGAAATCCCTACAAAATTCACGAAATTCTTATTGAATGACAAGATTTTGCAGAAGACAGGCGAAAGCATGTACAAGTTGGATATTCCACAGATCCAATCGAGGACATTAGGAGGAGTGAAGTACATGATGGACTTGAGCCAGCCAGAAATCCCACTTATTGTCAAGCAGGTATGGAAGTTTGAGCCTCACCAAGCCAGTCTTATTATCAGATTGAGCTTGAATCCATCCTACACAGAATCGGTGCAGTTTGAAAACTTGACCATTTCAGCAACCCTTGATAGCTCAGTCACCTCGACTAGCGCATCTTCGAAGCCGGAGGGATCATTCAACAAGGATGCCAACAGAATCACATGGAGATACACCAAACTTTTGGTTCTCAGTCCGGACAATCCAGAAGAAAAGTTGATTGCAAGAATCATGAGCAACGGTGAGGCGAAGGAGGCTGCTTCTGGAGTACAGGTGAAGTTCTCCATCAACAATCCGCCAGTTCCATTTGCTGAAATCTTGGACTCTCTGAGTGCTCCCGTGCCTAGTGTTAGAAGCTTGAGCACAGGAAACTACAGCTCGCACATGTGATCAAAAATGTGATAGCTACAAAAAAATATTTGAATGTACAATAATTTGTGGTGATGCTAGGATCTAAAGAAGTTTCAGGTGCTTGATGTCCTTCCTCAATCTGTAGACGAAAGTTGCCAATACCGCGATTCCAATAACAAGCGGAAGTAATACCCACTTAATAACTACATTGAAGAACTCCGACGGATTAGGCTTAAGAGACTCGGTGGCTGACTTGTACTGGTCTTCGAAAGTCTTGTGGTTGTTGGAGATGAGGTCGACCTTATTACTGATGCTTGCCAATTCTCTATGTTGGTCTCTGATCTCATTAACAACCCTTTCATGTAAGCGTGACATTGTGGTGGTTAAATGCTCAAACTGGGTAGCAAACGAAGACTCAAATATAGAGTACGCATCCTTGATCTGGAGAAGGACCTCAACCTGTTGCAACTGCACTTTCTTCACATCTGCCAAGGCGACCTCTAACTCCGTGAATTTGTTTATGTCGATCTTGTTGAGCAATCCTTCTAAATCGGTCAATTTCGTAGAGATCTCTGTCAATGATGAATCAAGGTCCACCAAGGTGCTCTCCTGGCCATTCTGCCCAATATTCTGTTTCTCAAGATTCTCCCTGAATTCTCTGGTTCTCTCCATAAGAGATTTCCTAGTTACCAGAGGCTCATGCGTAGGTGAGACCACCTCAGTGACGGTTATAAGCTTAACAGAGCCATCGGTGATAATTCCATGGTCGTCGATAGCATTCTCGGTCAAGAATGGGTACACGTTCAATTTCAACACCTCCCAGTACTCCATGGATTTTGCATCCGTAGAGGCAGACACACCAAACCGCAAATCTTTTGGAATGTTAGCAAACGTCAACGACTCAGTCTTGAAGCACAAGTTGTTGTCGATCTGCACCTTGAACCAGTTGGTTTGGGCAGAGTACGAGATTCGGAGAGTAAACGGAACCATGGAGTCCAAGTAGTTGATCGCACAGCCCCCCAATGCCGCTTCCAACGCGTTAACGGAATCCTTAGTTCCATCGTTGGCAAATATCTTGAGACCTCTTTGTTCCTTGTTGTTAATCAAGAACTGAAATCCATCAAATTTCTTAGGACCACCGAAGTTCAGAAAATCGTTCAGCATCAGACTAGATCCATCCAAGAGCCAGAAGGCAAATCCGTTTGTATCGTAGTACAGGTGGTCGTCGACATCAACTTGCTCAGAGTTTCTAAACACAACCTCAATTGTCCATTCGCTCTTGGAGTTTTCCAATAGGTGGCTAGCCCAGATAGCTCCCAGGTTTCTGTTGACTATCAATCTACCAGCTTCAAGCTCCAAGTCATTTTGGAGTGTCCAGGCACTTTCCAATTCACTTGCAGACTTGACATCTAACAAGTTAGGGAGCGATAACGGCCCCGGAGCCTGATTCTGCTCGTCCTGACGAGCAATGTGTGCTTCTGGCAAAATAGCCAGCACCTGGGAAGCTAGACATAGTGCGACAATTGCAGAGAAACCCAACATCGGCAAAGTGGTAGTGATGGAGGTCGAATGGTACAAGTGGTTCTCAAGCGGCCACTATGCACGTCTCAAGCGGCCACTATGCACGTCTAAGTACTTTGAGATCTGCGTGGTAGGTTTATTTTTTGTATTTTTCGTGCGAAAGAGACATCCGTGCCCCCACTTACTGTCCCCTGTGCGCCTGCATGCGCCTGCATCCTACACAGTGCAGTGGAACTATATAGCTATCTTGCAGCCCGAACTCCCAATGGTGGAACCTTCGTTCAGTTCCATGTCCCTCAAGCTTGTGGCCATGACCTCCATAGTGGATATCATCAATAAATATTATATTATTGAACCGGCGGCATCCACCGATCTTTCCGATGTGCAGCTTAAGAATACCTTGAACCATTCTAAAGATGGGCATGTATTACCCTCGATTCGGGTGTCTAAGTTATCACCAGAAGATAAGATCCGTATGGCTGAAAGGCTCGATCTCTCGATCTTCAAGCGCTACACATGCCTGGTATGTGTGAAGTCATTTGTTCAAAAGAAGCGAGACGGACGCTCGAGATTGGTACGTCATCTAAAAGATAACCATGGAATATCGGTACCAACCACGGTTGCCAAGGCTACAGAGGAGATTTCGACGGGGTCTCCCGAATTCAAAAATGATTCACTGCCTCCTTTGACTGGGACATTTGACGAGATTTTCCGCGATGAGATCATGACTCCATTGCTACCCACACAGACTGAGCAAAATTCCAACAAGTTTGTTGAGCACATATGTAAACTCGTGTGTAGGTTCAATGTGGCTGCACTGTTTTTCGGCAATGAACTTTTCAAGGATGGGATGGGCGATATTCTAGGTGCGAGGCTCCCTCACTTGCCTTCTCTAATAATAGAAAAAGGTGCGGACGCTTCCGATCGGATCGAGGCACTCATTGCTGGCCAGAAACATGTTGCACTCGCCGTGAATTATCTTGATTACGGACAGATACCGGTGCAATCAATCGTAGCATACTTTCTCGGCGATGACCATCATGTGACAAAGAGACTACTATCTTTCAAGGCAGTGGGTGATGAGGAGGATAAAATTGACGTGTTGAAGAGGGCCATTGCGCATTGGAAGTTGGATCTGAAAGTGTTGAGTATAACCACGCCAGATCTAGAAATGCGCAATGTGCCGGGGCTTGTTGAGAAGAAAACTACATTGGAAAAGTTGTTTCCCCTGAGAATTCCATGTTTCAACGAGCTTGCGAAGAGTTTGATCGACACATTATTCCAGGAAGAATTGAGTACATGTGAAATGACTTGGGACGATACTCAATACAAGAATATGCTTCGTATCATTGTGTTGAAATTGAAGAATGCTGTCAATTATGTGAAAGAAAATGCCACTAGAGAAACAGGGTGGAGAAACTCGTTAAAAGTAGATTGCGGTTGGTCTGCTAGAGATACAGATATTTTACTCTGGAACGGAGCCCAGTGGACGGAATTCTGTGACATTCTAGCGAGAGTTCCTCAGTTTATCAACCCATTGAACGAGTTTCTCCTCTCCCAACATCGCCCCGATCTAGCGTTCAGCAATAGGGACATTGAAGCCATGGGACTCGTGCTTAACCTAATACGACCACTCTGTTCGTGGGTTCTCGAATTTGCCAGCGATACCATTCAGATCCACAACTACCACATTCATCTAAAGAAACTCCGATTGTTGCTAGCATACATGAGCATGTGTGATTTGTTTGAGAGTCGGGTTCCTGAAGCCTCGCGGGTGTTTGAAATGTTTGTAGAGAGAGTGGAATCCGACAAACCTCTTTTCAAATTCCTACTGGCAGCGTACATTTTGAGTGGATGTTTTACTCCCTATGATGACACCATTTTCGATGAGTTGCAGGAAGAATTTGTGGAGATCTTATCTGAAGACCCCGATTTCCTTTCTGCAGATCCTCAAGGAGAAGTGTCGTCTTTTATTGCCTACACTTCGTCTTCTCGGAAGCCAGAACCTCTGCCAGAAAAATTTTGGGAGGTACACAAGGAGCAATTCCCCTGTCTATTCAAATTGGCCACCGTTGTCTTGACTGTTCGTCCTGTGACATTGAGTCTTGCGGCCAATACTGGCAAGTATGTTCTTAACCATTTAAGATCACCTCGCCATTTGAGTCGATCTGAAATGCTCCTTGTTCTTGCCATGGAAGATGATAGCTAATTTGCAACGTTGTTTATCGAATTTCGATTCAGGCTCTTCCCCTGACTCTGTCATCCACGCTCTTACTTTTGATTCTTCCTTCCAAGACTCTTACGAGCCTTCCAAATGCCTCCAACTCTTGTTTTCGGTTCTAACGTGACGTATGGAATATCTGTGTTCGCCAATTCAGGTAAGATTAACTCCACCACGGGAATCTCTCCCTCTCCACGAATCATTACCAACCGGTATTTGTTCTCTAAATATGGCAATAGTGAATCCGAAAGTTGAGCAGGAGAAGATGGCAAATAGACATTAATGTAGCCATCTTTGGTGTTTACAGAGTGTACCATGCAAAGACACACAAAAATGGAATCTTCGATAGAATGGTCCTCTAGTAGTTGTGGTCCAAAAGTGTTTTTAGTGCTGGCCCTAATGTTGGCTGCGGGAACCAAACATAGACCCATGATAGATACCTCCGTGAACTTTATGATAAGCTCTGGAGAATGGCCAATATCCATGTCAAATCCCAAGACATAGATTCCAGCCAATGATTCTGGTGAATTCTTGTTGGCAGTGGCATAGAATAACTTGGAAGGGGGGCTGTAAAGAATGTGTTTGCTGAAGTCAAACTTGTAAGGTGCATCTCTGTGGTGGAAATATGTCAAGCAATTGTGTAGCATTATCTGCGAAGAGTTTAGTCTGGGAGCTACTCTTGTGGCCCTCAATGTGATGAGGTTCTTGTACGTCAAGCCTGAGATCACCTCGTCATCAGGGTTGTCTTGAGACTCAAATTCTTCGGCCTCAAAGTCTCCTACGCTGATGGCATCATTGTGAGTCAAATATACCAAATGTCTAGGACCCAAAAGGCTTGTCAATTCTATAAGGAAATCCTTTCCAAGTCCTCGAACCCATCCAGGAGTATTCACGATTAGCGGAATTCCCTGTGAGTATAGTTGCTGAGCATAATAATCAGCGAGAATCTTGCAACATTTTAAGTAATAGGCTGGAAGGTGTCCTGCTGAACTAAACCCGTAGTAGCAATATTTGTTCTCAGGCACTGAAAGGGAATCAGTTTGGCAGAAATGAAGCCCAAACGTCGGATTCGTATGCACGGTGACGGATATCGTTCCTGGAATGGAAAATTCCGATTTTGCCGGATCAAGATCCATGTATGCAATTGGATTCTTGGTGACATTGGTCACGTTGTTTAAAAGAGTCTTTCCAAATGTGGACTTCCCACAGTTCTTCGAGCCCATTACCATCACAGTCTCTGGAGTCGAACTCGGAGTAGTCAAGAGAAGTGTAAGCGCATTGATGCTCTTAATAGCAGCTGCGTTAAAAAATACCCCAAACAAGTTGTCTTCAGGCTCCTCCAACAACTTGAAGGTGTAATTGAATGCTGGTTTGTAGTGCATTGTCTTCAACGATGGACAATACCGACCAACCACCGGCAAACCCGAGTGCAAATTGCGGAGCTCGATGACCCAGGAAAATTTCGGTAGAACCCGGATTCTGTCAGCCTCTTGATGGCTGGTCGATTCCTCCGACAATGCACTGATCACCACTGGAGACTGGCTGGCACATCCAACGATCGGAAGAATAGAGTTTTCCTTGATTTCATGGACATTATTCAAAAGAACACGGCCTCTATGTACCACAAGTTCGTATGCTCCCACTGCGAGAATGTGGTTGGCAGATTCTAGCCCAACGAAGATGGATGTGGATGTGTAGATTATGTTCTCAAAGGAGAGAGGGAAGTTGCAATGGGTGGTGAGATTCTCTAGAAGGGAAGAATGTGATTGGGGAGGCTCAAATGGCGACTTGGGACGCACCTCTTGGGCCCTGAGAGCTGCATAGGCACTCATTACATATAGAGATAGAGGTGTGGAGTGTATGAAGGATGGTGATGGAGTAGGTGGATGGAAGTGGAAAATGTGAGTTGTAAGAAGGAAATCGTCGAATGCAATCATGATTATGATTTGATTACATCTTGTTGATTTTTGATTCTATGGTTGATTTTTAAATTTGGATGGTAGAAATACAATGTCGTTCCAGATACATCATCTCTATTCAACTATCGTCGTTGGAACTGGAGAAAGCCCAGATTCGTGGCACAGAAAATTGATAATGCTGGCTGGATCTAGGAGGTCCTATTAGGTCAAATACTCAACTCAAACTTTGACAATTCTAATGAAACTACCTAAATCTTTTCTGGCATCAATTGATTGAAGGCATAATTATGAAATATTCCAATGCTTTATTCAAGGATTCATCTCGCTGAAGTACGTGGAACCCTCTCAATTCTCATTTTCGCCTATGTGTTGTGGTTTCGACAACACAACGCAACACAACTTTTTACTTCAAAAAGTGATGTGTTGTGACTTCATGAATTGCTTTTGTCTGTCCCATGCAAAGCCCTAGACTTCAATTCTTCTCTTAATCAATTTATTAATATCTCCAGTTCCAAAACCAAACAAAATTTATGCAGCAATAATACTCTCAAGCACTTTAGCAGCCTTCACCACACTCTCATCACAGTACCTTCTTCCAGTCAACTGCAATGCAATTGGAGCACCAGCAAACGATTCCGGCCCAGTGTAAAGCGAATACTCGTACTTCTCAATGTCGTTTCTAGGCACAAAGTTCGTGTCCACCTTGTCAAGCTCGGCATCCACCTTCATTCCAGTTGGGAAAATCACGTTTGGAAAGTCAAGAATATTCCACAATCCGGAGTAACCCCAGTACTTAATGACCTCGGGTTTGGATGCAACAGATACGTATGTTGGCGAGAGAATGAAGCTGATCCCTTCATCGTTCATCATCTGCATGTACTGGACTCTGTTCAGGTCTCTGGTGAAGCAGATGTCCTGAACACCTTTTCCAGAGAGACCAGCGTCTCCGCATCCGAAAGTAAGATAAACCTCACTCAAATCTGTCAATGGTTCACCAGAGGAAGCAAGGGCTTTCTTTTGAGCTACATTTCCATCGTAGTTGTAGCCGGAGTAACATGCAGAGACGATCTTCTCTACGTTAGTGTTCTTCCACTCCACGACCTCCACACCGGCTGCCTTGAGTTTCTTCTCGGCAATCTTAAGCGCTCTAAGAATTGGTGGAGTTGGCTTGACGATGCCGTCGTCGAAGCAGATTGCAATCTTAAGAGAACTGGCGTCGGGCACGGCAACGTCTCTCCAGGGAATTGGAACAACCAAAGGATCCACGGTCCAAGGCTCTCTATCGAGCAAAGACTTCATGAAGAGATCAATGTCGTCTGCGTTACGGGCCAAAGGTCCAAGAACAGGGTAAACCACTTCCTGTTCCTGATCAGAGTAAGCGCTCAAGGTGTTCAAAAGAGAGATTCTCTTCTGAGATGGACGCAAGCCCCACACTCCACAAAAAGCAGCAGGAACACGGATAGAGCCTCCAATGTCACTACCCAATCCGAAAACACTGCCCTTCATGGCAGTGATAGCACCTTCTCCGCTGGAAGAGCCACCTGGGGTCAATGAGGTGTTGTGGGGATTTCTGCACTTGCCGGTGATGTTATTGTTGGAACACAAGTGCATCAACAACTGTGGCTCAGTAGTTCTGATATAGAAGATTGCTCCCTGGGCCAACATATCCTTCAAAGTTAAAGCATACTCTGACGAAACATTGTCCAACCATCCGACGTAACTCAGATGCGTCACCTTCCCTTTGTAGCTATAGTGCTCCTTCAACGATAATGGCAATCCATGCAAAGGTCCCATTGTCTTGCCGTGAGTCTTGAAGTACTCGTCGAGCTCCTTGGCTCTTTCAAGACCCTCATCGACAAAGATTTGCATAGCGCAATTGGTCAACTGGTGAGCAATGGTTGCTCTTTTGGCAAATGCAGTGAACACCTCAACGGCCGTCAACTTGCCAGCAGCTAATTGTGCTGCCAATTCGGTTCCTGGAGTCTCGGTGATAGCAATTTCTTCTGGAGTCAACACTTTCCTTGCAAACTCCGTCACGTCCATACCGTTGTCCAACTCCTCCTCGGAAGGAAGCAAGTGCTCGGGAGCTTTGAATTCATCAAGAACTCCGGCCTTCAATTGGGCCCTGTACTCGTCGATGTGCGGTTTCCACTTAGCGTACTCGACGGGGTCCGGAGTGTAATTGGTAGCAACTGAGAACATGGTGGGAAGATTTCAGTGTCAAACGGTGCTATTTCTCAGAAAAGCTGATGGGTAAACTGAATGGAAGAGATGAACGATATATACCTTTGGAAGCCGAATCCACCTTCCGCATTGGGCCACGGCTCCACTGGTATCTTATCGCAGGACCTTGCATGGAGATACCAACTATCATGCACGCCATCGAGATTATGCAGGCCTTGAAGACAGGGTTGCATTTCTAATTCCGCCAACGTAGTATCCTGACTATCTAAGCGGTATACCAAAAGGAACTCCAATTTGGCTGGTTGCCGGCGGATAATCGGAATTATCTCGAAGTCGCCCGTTGACGATTACTACTTATTAGTGGTTCTGCGGTAAGCCGCCCAATCAGTGCAGCTCCATTTTAATGAGAACGATATAAGCTGCGGTGTTGGGCTGAATCTGCTCGATGCTGAAGGTCAGACGAACATCGACAAAACCTTCTTTGCGCGTGTAAAGAAAGTGAAAAGAAGGGTGCAGTTGGTTACATTTGACAACAAACAGTGATTGGGATCCAATAGATAGTTTCTGCAAAGAGCCTTTTCCGCGAATTTACAAATCTTACTGCCATTACTCAGCAAAGGAGTAAGAGAAGAAGACTTTTGATTTCACTTTTTTGACAGCCAGTAGATAGATACCGCTTCGTCTTTAATTTCGGTTAATGCTTCCTGGCCTTCTGCTACATTCGATATGTCGTTGCATATTATTTTGGGGCCTACAAATCGTTTATACGATCAAGAGTTACACGATCAATAGACCAGATCACCTTTTGAGTTTCTCGAGGCATAGACCACTCACATTGCAATAGCTAAGGGTTATGAGAATCTTATCGGATCCTCTTTTTATTGTACGAAGAGTAGACTTGTGTCACTTTTCTATCAATTTTCATTGAAGCCCTGATACGCATACCGCAAGGTCTGATCGGAAGATTTGGCCAGTACACCGGGTAAGAAGTTCTAAAGAGTATTCGGGGTCCAATCTACACTTCATCAAAAATGCTAGCGTTTCTATCAAATCCAAAGAGAGGGTGAAGACGCACCCCTTTTTATTGATGAGGTTTTGTAGTTGTCTGTTATGAAGTTCTGCAACCAAAACTTCGATAAACACAGACTAATGCTGATGAAGTTCAATCTTAGAAGCGTCAAGCTGTGCCAGAAAATCAGACTAAGATTCTATAATCTGAATCATGTGGCAGCTGGTCGCGCTTCCTTGGTTTTATTCTCTGATCATCGTATCAATTGCTGAATCCCAATTATCATGGGCCCATGTTACAAAGACTCGACAGTGATATTTGCAGAATCACCACTTTCTCGATATTTCTACACCTCTGATAGTTAGGATTTCAAAAGATGCATTTGCTATGAATCGGTCTCGCCTACTGTGGAGTGTCTCCGCCCACAACTACTGTAGAGGTTTCATGGATCAGTATTTCACTTCTTTTCTGTAGAATATCTCAAGGTGGAAGGTAAGTGCATGGGTAAATAACATGAGTTGGAGAAAAACACAAATTCGTTGTGGAGAGTGTATTGATTCCTCATGTGTGACCATGGAAAATTTTCCACACTCAATTGACTAGGGCATAGATTATTACATTGGACAGAACTTGTGATCCAACCATAGAAAAAAATGAAAAAAAAATCTGTTGACACTTGACGCCTTCCCCACGAATTGTTCTGCTACTCAAGTCCACTTCTCGGCCCCAAATCGTAAACAGTAAGCATGAGATAAGAAAAAAGTCCCAAGATGACCCAAAGGGTAATGAATGAAATGGGGGCACGCTCGGGCAAAGAAGCAATTGACAACTAACGTCTATTTACACTCCCTCATTGATTAGCAACCTATCCTTAATAATCAAGTTTCCCTGATGCGCCGATCTACGCGGATCTCAAATGGCAATTTCTCTTCCGCCTCCTGGGACTACTTTATTCAAACACCTCACATTCTCAATGGCAAACCCCAATTTACAGTTCCGATCTCCGAGTACCAAAACATAGTCCCTCGAGCTTATGAGAATGGTTCACTTGTCAGTGGTAGATGACTTTGCCGAGCACATAGCCCGTTTGGGAAATGACTTTTATCGAAATGCTCTTATCGCATCTTCTGTGTAGGTTTCGCACTATCTTGCAGGATTGCCATTATTGCAATTATTATCTCTTCTCCGTATTTGCCGTTGCCCTGCTCTCGGTGTACCGCATTTGAGACCTCAAACCCATGTGATTTCCGTATCTTTTCCTTGCCTTGACCGCCCCATTGGCAGTCCCTAGTATGTCTTATGCCAAGAGTATTCTCGACATTGTTTTAGCCTTTGTGCGTACAGGAAACAGTTCTATGCACACAGCTCGACACCAGAGATGATAGTCAGACTTCTGTTCTCCACTAGCGACTTCAACCCAATGAGTGTGAAACGGCTCCGAAGCAAAAATGGGTGTCTAACATGTATGTGTAAATTGAATCTTGTGACTATGGGCTCGTAGGCGGCTACTGGAGAAGCCCATCCTGGCTATGTAATTGGCTTCTGGTGTCGGTAAATATGAGGAGGCATTGCCACTGGTAGGTATTGGTAAACTATTGGCTCTCGTCAGGATTTCTCGAAATACTAACGTCAGGTCGGCATCGCAAGACAAAATGCTGTGAAGAAAGACCTCAGTGTTTCAATTGCACCAAAATGGGGATTGAATGCGTTTGGCCAGAATCACTGCTCAGCAGTTTGCCTCACGGGAGTGAATTCAAAGTTAAAAAACTTCCCAAGAAAATCGGGGTTGACTTTGTCTTCTATGGAGATCCAAAACAGGAGAAAACTCGCCAGGGTCTGAAGCTGGACTTCAAGTTGAGGCAAGTGAAAGGGCGCAAGGTGGGGGAATCAAAGAAGGAGCACATAGTACCAGACTTGGAAGGTACAGTGCAAGAATTAAATGGCTCAAGTCCATTACAGAAGAGTCTGCAGACTCCAAATCATGAGAAAGAACCCGTAGAACATGTACTACAATCTAATCTACACCAGGATGAATTAGATGAACCTTTCTTCAAGCATGAAGATCAAATCGAAGAAATCTCCCAAGTCCTGGATCTGAATCTTTTCGAAGAGGAAGGTCTCAACGATATCTTTCCCCAGGTTGGGATTCCAGTCCTCTCCGACAATGGGTGTGGCCAAGAAACTTCACTTCAGCTACAAACTACATTTTGCGACTCGCCTCAACCTCTCGACTACGAGCAGAACCTGGAAAGTCTTTATCTCGGAGTAAGCCCATTTTCTGGAAACAGAAGCTGGATGCCCGGGGTGGAACTTGCCAACAACGAGCCACTCTTCTTCCATGCGTTCATCAACGGATTTATCCCCTCGGTTTCGCCCCAATACTCCCACCCACAACTCACACCGTTGGCAGTTTTTGTTCCACATGGTGCTCACGAGCCCATGATGAGAGACGTATTTTACGCTTGTGGAGCGGCGTTTATTGCCCATAAAAACCCCGAAGTGATTACTGTAGCACGTCGTCGTTATGCGCATTGCTTGACGTCGTTCGCCAATCGCCTATCGGCCACTGGAGGCAAAATCGAGGAATGGATGGTTTCTGCTGCCCTTCTTTTTACTCTCCGAGATAAGTTCTCTGGATCTTCGCCAGAACTTCCCACTTCTCACTTGGCCAAAGCAGTGGAATTGATCAAGGTACTCCGCAAAACGGCTGGCGATACCTCCATCAGTCTCAAGTTTTTTGTTGACAGTTTTCTCTTCAACTACAGCGTTGTTTTAATCACTGGTGGTCGCCTCGCCAGAAGAATTCTTCCTTCGCCGTTCGAGCTCTTCGACAACTGGCGTCCAATTTTTGAGTCTCAACCGTTCCAGTGTTTTGTTCCCTTTATGAATAATCCGGTGTTTGGCGCCGCTGCCCCGTCATTTGAACTTGCAGCCAAAGCCTCATGGCTAGTGTGGCTGTCTCCGCTTGAGGGCCAAGATATGGCGACTGCCTGTGAACTTCTAGCACAATCTTACACCTTGAAGCTGCCCACCATCGGCAAACCAACCAAGGAAATGTCATCATGGAACTTTCGCCGTCTCCAGCAGAGTGTAATGGTCCACCACATGTGCAAATTGGCAGCTCAGCTTCTCCTCATTCGTCTAATGCATCCGACGTTGGAGCTGAGCCACAAAATTGTCATTGATAGGGTGGAGCAGATCCTAGCGATTGCTAAGACCCTTTCTTCCGATACTACCACTATTTGGACCATTTGCAGCTGGCTGCTTTTGATTACGGGGCTTTCCGCAGAGACGAATGAGCACCGGGAATTTGTCATTGAGTGCTGTCATCGTGTTGAAGACCTTTTCCGGGCGTCATTCATGGCATCCGTTTGTACTTTTTTGCAGAAGTCTTGGGGTACCCCAGAGAGTCCTGGTCCCGGATGGAACCAATTGTTCAACGGGATAGCTCTTGAGGAGATTTGCTTGTGAGGAGATGGGGATGATTAGGAGGTCGGTTCTGAATGGGACATCTAATTTCAGAGAGACTTGATTGAGATTATGAATTTAGAGTTATCAATTCGCTACTCAACTATTTCCTACTTCCGTAACAACACTCGGCTGTACTCATCCTATCCCTGTGGGTGGTTGCAGTAAGGATCTCAGAGCATTGGCCGCATCATACTGCATTACGCAGCTTCTATCACCACGCCTTATCTTTTCCTACTATCAGTACCCGTCAACAATAGTCTGCAGGAAGGCGTATCCTAATACGAGCTTCCGCCTCTTATCGAAAGTGCTCTAGGATTAGATCCGAAATCACTACTCAATCTGGGGCTTGATGGGTGCGGCCATGAAATATGCAGAGGAATCGACATTTGTACCATGAGCCCCGTCCATTTATAATGCCGACACCATTACTCAATGCGGAAGCCGGACCTGATAACCAAAAGAGAAGAGATCGGAAACTCAGATAGAGCTGATTGCATAAGTAGTAACCCTTGGAAGGAGAAAATGTTCCGATTCATCAACAGCAACAACCTACCAACATTGGTGCTACTCGCATAGTTTTATTAGAACTACTGCTACAACTACTGCTACAACTACTGCTTCTTCTATTTCTTCTTCTACGATGGGTATCGATTATAGTGAAATCCCAGGAACAAACTACTTGGTGGAACAGGGCGAAAAGTCCGAGGTTGTGTTGATTCCAACGCCGTCCGACGATCCAAATGACCCCCTCAACTGGTCCCGTGGCCGCAAGTGGCTCCAAGTGTTTTGTTTGGTGCTTTACTGTTTCGCTATTGGTGTGCCAGGAACATGTCTCTACTCAATTATCCCAGATATCGCTGCTGCTCCCGGTGCGAATGTCTCTATTGCCACTTTGACCACTAGTTACTCCTTTTTGTTTATGGGACTTGGATGTTTGTTTTGGCAACCTTTCGCCATGCAATACGGAAAAAGACCAGTTTACTTGTTTTCCACCTTGGCCACCACAATGCTCGCCTTGTGGCAGCCGTACGTAACCAGCAACGGTGAGTGGATTGCCTCCAAGATCTTGTCTGGTATTGTTAATGCGCCTATCGAGGCCTTGCCTGAAGCTTCCATCTCTGACATGTTCTTTGAGCATGAGAGAGCAACTTACATGGGAATCTATGCCGTGGCACTTTTCGGCTCCAACTACATTGCTCCTTTGGTGGCTGGTTTCATCAATGACAGCAGCCTGCCTGTGGGAGGATGGAAATGGGTTATTTTCTGGTCGGTCGTCTTCTGCGGCATCAGTTTTGTGTTCCTTTTCTTCTTCATGGAGGAGACCAACTACGAGAGAACTTTGAGAGTCAAGAGAGGTGACGATGGTGAACCTCTTACTGTTGTCACCAGTGCTGGGGAATCGAAGTTGCCTACTGTTTACTCGGTCAGGACCGAAAAATCCGAAGGTAACTTGGAGAACCAGGCTGTTTTGATGGATGTCGACTCCGACTTTGAATATGCTCCTGTAAAGACCTTCGTGCAGAAATTGAGTTTGACCAGCGGAATGAAATCAAAGTTCTTGTTGTGGGAGTACCTCAAGACCCCATTCTACATGCTTCGTTTCCCAGTTGTGTTGTGGGCCGGTTTCCTCTACGGTTCTTCGCTTTTCTGGTACATTGTGATGAACGCTACTGAGGCCGTCGTTCTTAGTTCCCCACCATACAACTTCACCGCTGCTCAGTGTGGTTTGGCTTACATTTCTCCTTGTATTTTCGTGTTGGTGATTTACTTCTACGCCGGATGGACAACCGATTGGCTCAAGATCTTCTTTGCTAAAAGACGTAACGGTGTGTCTCAGGCTGAGGACAGGTTGTGGGCGTTGTCCGTCTACACTGTTTTGGGTCCATGTGCCCTTATTTTATGGGGTGTTGGCGCTTACTACGGCATCCACTGGATTGGGGTCGTTATTGGATTGGGTTTGTTGGCAGGCTTGTGTATCATCGGCTGTGTGAACGCTGTTACCTACGTCATTGACTGTTACCACGAAGTGTCGTGTGAGGCCATGGCTACCGTGATGGTTATCCGTAACACCATGAGCTTCGCCATGAGTTACGGTATCACCCCGTGGATTGAGGCTACCGGCTTGAAGCATACTTTTATTGCTGCTGCCTTTATTTGTTTATTCTGTATTGGAACATTTGCAGTCATGATCCCAACTGGTCACTACTGGAGAAACAAGACAAAGGAGTCCTACTGGAGGTTGATAGAGCATAGAAGATCTCTTGGTATCCACCCCTAGAGAATCCAATATTAGAGAAATATTTATATTAGATATTTGAGAGTGAACAAAATGTAGGACTGGGTATCTTCATGTACACAATTATCTAAAAGTCGCCATATTCTAAAGTAGCTTGTACAATATATGTCCTATCAATCACACCACATAGACCCATTTCCTTTCAAAACATCTGATTTGAATATTATCTTTCCTCTCCACTGTCCAGTTACTCTTTCCCCAATTATCTTCATCTAAGATCTCCCTGATTTCCTACCCGTCAATTGACTATCATTTGGAATTCATTTCTCCCTCATATCATGGCTATTCCAGCATGTGTAGGTAGTTGCTTAAACTCCTTCCGGTTATTACTTGAGCAGCACCTGACCCCATAGAACCAATTATGTTCTTTCGTATCGGCCTCTTAAGCTTAGTAGCAAAGCAATTGTAACAGGCTGCATTTACGTTATCCTTTTGCTTTCCCAATGACTCCTTTACCATTCTTTTCTAAAGGTCCCTTTACCTTTCTAATTTCAAATCTCATTTCCCCCTTGGCATACTTCTCTAATCCCTCCAAGGAACTTCCCAGTCCATATTACTCTGTACTGTTGTCTACCAACCGGATACCCGAGAAGCTGGCTACACAACTAGCACTTGTGTATGAGTTCATGTTCAATAAAAGTATCCTAAGAGAGCCAGCATCGAGGACAAGATTACATGGTCTATTTTGCAGCACTCGTCAGAACATGAGAGATGTGAGCAAATGCGCTATTGGTATCTCTACTTCGCTCATTGTTGTTCTTTGATACTAGGAAATATATATATCTTTTCGTTTTTCTCCATCCATTGTCCATAGTAGTTGGCAATCATTCGTGTGCACGATTAGGTCTTTTTCTTTTCTTCCATTGGCTCTTGTGTCTCAGTTTATGCTTTACCTACTCGCGGGTATCTCTACCACCAGTTACTTGGTCGCACAGCATGTCAAGTCAACTGAGAGTGTGTTTCCGTCATCAATTCTCATCCATTCCAAATCGACCTCGGAACCTCTATCAAGGAATAACTATATTTCCGGAATGCTTGTGACATCTTTGTGAATAATCCATATCTTTGCCTCTTCTTAACAATTTATCTAGATTCAGCGTTTCCATTTTCCTGATCATATCCACTGGTGCTATCAGAAATCTATAAAATCACATTCAAGAATCCAATCGCGAGGCAAAAAAAATTAACCAAAATGCCCGTATCCCAACAAATATCAATAAACTACATTAAGGATATCCCGCATTTTCCCAGTTGCAAAACGGTCCGCCGTCTTCTCGGCCATATATATGTTCGGTCTAAAGCGATTCACTTCGGAGACATGCGAGACGGCCCCGTATGTAGGCCCAACGTTTATCAGCTAAACCACATAAAAGGCTCGAGATCGGCCATGGTTTCGAAAAACACACAAAATGACGTTAGAAATCCCAAGAATCAGCTTACATGACTTCGCCAATAGACGCGACGTCATCAAGTCCGAGCTTTACGATGCGGCTACCACAGTAGGGTTTTTCGTGCTTTGCAACCAACAATCTCCGTCGATCATGGACATTGAGAGCGCCTTTTCAATGTCAAAAACTTACTTTGACATGCCTACAGAGATCAAAGAGGAGCTTCCTTTCAAGAAATATTACAATTGTGGCTACGAGTTCAAGGCCCAGGTCAGGCCTTCGACGGGTACGAAAGATTTGAAGGAAACCTTGCAACTACAGCTCCACAGAAAGAATTTGTACTGGCCCTCGTCAGAAGATGTAGGAGAAGGCTGGAGAAATGAAGCGACTGAGTTTATCGAGAAATGCCAGGCTTTGAGCATGGACGTTTTAGGATGTTTGGCTGAGGTGCTCGGATTTGACCTGGACTTCTTTGCAGAAGCCCATCGGATCCACAATGCTGATGCCCAGTCCACTTTGCGCTTGTTGCATTACCCAGACGTTACTGGGGAGGTTTACGCCGACAACGAGTGGAGAGCAGGGGCACACACTGACTTCGACTGTTTGACACTTCTCTTCCAAAGGAGCGGAGATCACGGTTTGGAAGTGTGCCCAGGAAGAGATGCACACACCGACTTTGCCATTGGCGACACTTGGTACCCCGTGGAGGCGAAGACAGGCGAGATTGTGGTGAACATTGGCGACATGCTAATGTCTTGGTCTGATGACAAGTTCAAGTCGAACTTTCATAGAGTGAGAACACCCAAGATTGGCGAAAACCAAACTTCCAGGTACACCATTGCTTGGTTCAACCAGGCTAACGAAAACATCGTCATTCAAGGCCCAAACAAGAAGTACCCTGCGATCACTGGTAAGGAGTACATTGTGGAAGCCATGAGGAAGAATTTTGCCCGGTTGGAGGAAAAGTCGTAAGCGTTAAGAGTGGTATACAGGCATTGTAGGGAACTTTGGATTCGTTATCTAAGCAGAAGTGGAGTTAGTGGTCTCGAGATGATGGAAATGGCAGCGCATTAACAGCAGCACGATTATATTGAACACCTAGCTAATTCTGCTATTTTCTAAGTGGTCCTAGTAGAGAGATGGAAGACTATCCAAGTGGTCCTGGTAGAGAGATGGAAGACTATTTAGCAGCTTGAACAAGACGACTACATAAGAATACCAACAAGGGTTTCAAAGCTTCTTAAACGAATGCAACAATGCAATTGAAATCAGTTCCACTTTCGTAACAAATTTCGGCTATTTGGTAGATCCGAGCGAACCTTCCGGGCTCCCCTCCCAAAGCTTATCGCTCTCATCACCCAACGATCACTGACACATTATTTTCTACCCTTATGCGATATCGCCTTCAGACGTGAGCAGGTCTTATCAGCACGCTATCGTACATTGATCCTTTCGCAACGATTAATCTCAGAGCCAGCTTTGCCTAGCATGAGCACCTACCTCAACACGTATCCCTTCGGAATTAACGTCCTAATACCGTAATCCGGCATCGAAAATTTCCGATAAGCATGCACAAAGATAAGTATAGTAATCTTGACTTGTGCGCCACGAGCCCCTTCAAAATAACCGAATCCGTATCTCAATGCGGTAGAATGGGCTGGTAGCCAACTTGCAAAGAATCAGATAATGATATCCGTATAAGTAGGGACCAAGCGCCGGACAAAATGGAGCAATCGATCAGCAATATTCTCTGCTGCCAGAGTTACCACAGCCGATACAACTACGCGCCTAAATGACTCTCGATTACAGTGTAATCCCAGGTACAACCCACTTGGTGGACCAGACCGAAAAATCTGAGGTGGTGTTGATCCCAACGCCCTCCGATGACCCAAATGATCCCCTTAATTGGACTCGTGGCCGCAAATGGCTCCAGGTGTTTTGCATGGTGGTGTTTGTGTTCGCAACCGGAATCCCGGGAACATGTATTTACTCGATTATTCCAGACATTGCTGCTGCTCCAGGTGTGAAAATGTCGGTTGCAGACTTGAACGCCGGAACGGGATATGCCTTCTTGTTTTTGGGGCTCGGATGCTTGATTTTCCAGCCATTGGCTATGCAATTTGGAAAGAGACCCGTCTACTTATTTTCCACCTTGGCTACTGCATTGATCTCGTTATGGCAGCCATACATCACGACCAACGGAGTGTGGATCGGGGCTAAGATCTTGGCGGGCCTAGTAACTGCGCCAATTGAGGCTTTGCCTGAAGCTACCATCTCCGATTTATTCTTTGAGCATGAGAGAGCAACTTACATGGGCATCTATGCCGTGGCACTTTTCGGCTCCAATTACGTTGCTCCATTGGTGGCTGGTTTCATCAACGATGGTGATTTGGCAGTTGGAGGGTGGAGATGGGTTATTTTCTGGTCGGTCATCTTCTGCAGTGTCAGTTTTGTGTTCCTTTTCTTCTTCATGGAGGAGACTAACTACGAGCGAACCTTGAGAGTCAAGAGAGGCGATGACGGTGAGCCTCTTGCTGTTGTCACCAGTGGCGGAGATTCAAAGTCTCCTGCCATGATCAGTGTCAAGTCTGGAAACCTCGAGGAAGGAGGCAAGGAGCACTTAGAGAACCAGGCTGTTTTGATGGATGTTGACTCCGACTTTGAATATGCTCCTGTTAAGACTTTCGTTCAGAGATTAAGCTTGACCAGCGGAATGAAATCAAAGTTTTTGTTATGGGAATATGCCAAGGTTCCATTCTACATGCTTCGTTTCCCAGTGGTGTTATGGTGTGGGTTCCTTTACGGCTCTTCTCTCTTTTGGTACACTGTGTTGAACGCAACCGAGGCCTTGGTGCTAAGTGCTCCACCTTACAATTTTTCAAGTGCCATGTGTGGCTTGGCGTACATTTCTCCTTGTATTTTCGTGTTGGTGATTTACTTCTACGCCGGATGGACAACCGATTGGCTCAAGATCTTCTTTGCTAAAAGACGTAACGGTGTGTCTCAGGCTGAGGACAGGTTGTGGGCGTTGTCCGTCTACACTGTTTTGGGTCCATGTGCCCTTATTTTATGGGGTGTTGGCGCTTACAATGGTATCCACTGGATTGGAATAATCATTGGCTTGGGCTTGATGGCAGGTTTGTGTATCATCGGCTGTGTGAATGCTGTTACCTACGTCATTGACTGTTACCACGAAGTGTCTTGTGAGGCCATGGCTACCGTGATAGTCATCCGTAACACCATGAGTTTTGCCATGAGTTACGGTATCACCCCGTGGATTGAAAACACTGGCTTGAAGAACACTTTTATTGCTGCTGCCTTTATTTGTTTCTTCTGTATTGGAACATTTTTGGTGATGATCCCAACTGGTCACTATTGGAGAAATAAGACCAAGGAAGCTTACTGGAAGTTGATTGAGCAGAGAAGAGCCCTAGGCATCCACCATTAGGGGAAATAATTATTGTGAATTTGAGTGAACGAGGTGTAGGACTAAATCCTGCCGAAGTGAGCAATGAATACCTCGTTGCTCATTATTCAAGACGTTTTCAAATAATATATGAGAGCTACTAGCAATTGTACGACTCGTATCCTTCCTTTTCCTTATTGAAAAGAAATTTTGCTTTGTATTTCATTTTTAATAGGCTCTCGTCTAGTTTCTGGCGAGTTTATCTGTTAGATTTGACTTTGAACAAGATTGATGTCATCTTCCTTCTCCATTATGCTCCACAGCTCTACCAAGGAGTACCTCCTCCTATGAACATACATCACAGCATGCATTCATATTTCCAGAAACAAGAATTATGTGTATGTGACTCACTCTCTTGAACTACGCCTATGTTCCAGAATTTCATCTGCACCTATTTTGGGCCTCCGCGTGGTTGCGAAAGAGATAAACGATTCAGGAACTCCCATTCCAATGCAGTCGCACCCTAACAGCACGAGGATAGAAATCCACATAAGCCTACATAAGCAACCAATTCACCTTTTCCGACTCCATGTATCCGGACCTGCGTCTCTTACCCGTATTGAATGCAACAAACTATATCTTTTTGTCTTCAAAAGGCAATTAGTTTGCCTATTTTGTCACTAACTGAGCAAATGATGCATGCGTATGGCGGATGCATACATATGGCGGATGCGTGCTTATGGCGGAAGTGTGCTTATGGTCGAAGCGTGAATATCGAAGCGCTTCAAAGATGCGTGCATGATGCACTGAAACTTCGCTCACAGCCGAAGAATTCTCTTGCCATACATTCTCGTATCTACTTTTGCACTACACACCGTCCGTTCACGTAAACCCGACGAACGTTCCGGTCGTCACCGTTAAAAACCCATTTGTCGATAATATCTTGGAACTTCTGTACGTCCTCTTGATTTCCTCGCATGAAACCTTCCACATCAGGGTTGAGGAATCCAAATGTGTGGAACGGCGAAACATCGTCGTCGACAGAAATCAACTGGCATTCCCATTTCTTGCCAACTTCAAAACTTCCCAATTTGTCTTCGTATCCACAAACGCGGGCCCCTCCAAGCGTAGCCAAGTACAATGCCTCATTGACTGAGAGTTTGTCTGCATCGTTCTTCGTTTTCATTGCAATGTGCCGAGAAACGAGCACCGCATGTCGGGCTGTGGTGAGAATGGAGGGTGAATAGCCACCCGAAACATCTGTTCCGAGTCCCACCTTGGTATTTTTTTCGAGCAACTTGCGTACATGTGCTTCTCCAGAAGTCAAGCAGCTGTTGGATATTGGGCAGTGGGCCACGCCTGCTTTTCTCTTGTTGATTAGGTCGATTTCGTCGTTGGAGACGTAGATACAGTGACCCAAAATTGTTTGGCCTGTCAACAAGTTGTAGTAGTCGTAAACCTCTGCGTAGGTGTTGCAATGAGGGTACATTTTGAGAATGAGCTCGACCTCGTCCTCCGTTTCACTCATATGAGCCTGGATAGGTATATTCCACTTGTTGCTGGCGCGAGCCATATCGAACATCAAGTCCTCGGTGCATTTGTTGGCGTTTCTTGGTGTCAAAATAGGCTTGATCAATGAAAAGTCATTGTCAATGTTATGAACATGCTTGATCACCTCCAAATTGGCAGCCATCGCCGCATCGGCATCTTCGTCCTTATAGTCTGAGTTTCCACAGTCTTGGCAACTACGTCCAATCATAGCTCTCTGGCCCTGCTGGAATGCACAATCAGCCAAAATGTTGGTAGCCTCGACATGGATGGTAGAGTAGTACGCACAGCAGGTAGTTCCATTCTCCAACGTCTTTCGAACCACCTTTTCGTAGACTTCTTTGGCAATGTCAGGGTTTTTGAGTTGTCGTTCCACGGGATACGTGTACTTGATGAGCCAATCAAAGAGTGTCGAACTTCCAAATACTCCACAGTTGGGGTACTGCGGGGCATGGATATGAGAATCGATAAACCCAGGAACGAAAAATTGGAATAATCCGTGGCTGGAGATATCCACCACACAGACATCATCTGGTGTGAGTGTATTGTCGAAGCCTAATGCTTCATCTAAAGGCGATTGGCTTGTCTTATTCAAATGGACGAAGACAATTGAACCCGTGGTGTCCACTCCAATGCGAGCACCTACATGGACATCCAAAGTCCCCAAATTTGGGGTATGGACGATTGTGCCATGGTAGACGGTGAATTTCAAGGAAACGAGCGCAGCAGAATGCATTGGAGAGAACGTGAAAGTATAGAGTTTTTGGAAGTTCAGCTAGCTCTGGGGGCGATTACTTATTAGTTAGCATTCTTACGAGATAACGGAATCGCGATCGCATTAGTGCGAGAAGATCGCATCAGTCCGAGGTTTTCAGTGGGGCTCACAACGGCGATTAGGGCTGATTCCACCTCGAACTGCAGAAAATAATTGCAACAATTGATAACGGGGAGTATATAATAGCTATGACTTAGGAGTGGTTCAGTAAAAAAATTAAAATAAACTATGTCAAAGGCTGACACCCTGTTAGTGACATACTCTCACGAGGAAGCCATTATCGAAGAAAAATGGAGTGTTCGTGAAGTAGGGAAAAGACTAGTCCATAAAGTCTCCACAAAAGACGGTTGGATTGGCGATTATGACTACGCGTACATGTTTACGCCCGACATCTGGCCCCTCAACAAGAAGTATCATGACTATCGCCAGCCGTTTTTTGCAGTCAACGAAGACCTTCCCATTTTGTTGATGTTGCTCTTAGGATTCCAGCATTCATTCACTCTTATTGGCAGCTTGATTGCCGTGCCGCTCATTTTCGGCATCGAGTTGAACTTCACCGCTGCCCAGACCCAGCATTTGATCACTTGTACTTTGATCACTGGAGGAATCACCACTTTCGCCCAGATAACAAGATTCCACATATATAAGACCCCATACTATGTGGGCACGGGTATTTTGTCGGTGGTGGGTCCCACCTTTGACATTTTGGGAATTGCCGGATCCTACGTGTCTTCCCGCTACAATAAAGGAACTTGTCCCATTGGTGAAGATGGACAGTATTTGCCATGTGAGGATGCGTTTGGAGCCATTCTTGGAACCGTGCTTTGCACAGTTTGGATCCAGGTTGCTATGGCATTTTGTCCCCCCAAAATTATCAAAAGAGTGTTTCCCTCAATGGTCACTGGTACATTGCTTTTGCTCTTGACTATTTATCTTGGAGGAGCTGGAATGAAGAGTTGGGGTGGAGGTGGTGGATGCTATGGGTCTAGCGACGGATGCACCGTGGGAATCCACACTTACATGTGGGGAAACCGCCATTTCATTGGATTGGGATTTTCCGTTTTCGTTTCGATTCTCCTTATCGAATACTTTGGCTCTCCTCTCATGAAGAGCTCTGCCATCATCCTCGGACTCGGAATTGGCTGTGCTATTGCTGCTGCAACAGGCTACTGGGACGGAGAACCTATCAAGAATGCTCCTGCCGGTGACTTTCTATGGACGAAGAATTTCCGCTACTCTGTGGATGGCGCCCTTGTATTGCCTCTTCTCATTATGTTTTGTGTGGAAGGTGTCAGTTGTATCCCCGACATTGTGGCCACTGCAGAAGTGTCCCGGTTACCAATCGATGACGAATATCTTCAGTCTCGTATTCAAGGTGGAATCATGTGCGATGCCCTCGGGAGTTTATTGGGAGCTGTTGGTGGAGGACTTCCAATGGTCTCTCAGGCAGCTAACAACGGAGTAGTTGCAATTACAGGCTGTGCGTCGCGTTCTGCTGGTTGGACGGCGGCGGTAATTCTTATTCTTATGGGAATTTTCAGCAAAATTGCTGCAACCTTTGCAACCTTGCCCAAGGCAGTTTTCGGTGGCATGCAAACCTACTTGTATGGAACAATTGGAGTTGCCTCGTTGAAGGTCTTGTCCACGGTGCACATGAGCCGTAGGAACAGATTTATTCTCGCAAGCGGGTTAGGGTTGGGTTTTGCCGGCGCGGTAGTTCCCGACTGGTTCAGTTCGGTTCTTGTGTTCGATAATGTCAACCTGGCCCTTGGTGGATTTCTACAGGGTATTGATTTGGTGGTCCAAACAAATTTTATTCTCGGGGCTACGGTAGTGTGTTTCCTTAACTTGGTGATTCCTTTGGATCCAGTGCCTGAGGAAATTTCTGCGGTAGAGACGGTTTAGGTTTCTGATACAGAATAAATGGAAGCTCCAGCATGTCCAGGTTGTGTTCTGCTGTGCGAAATAGGAAATAATTGAATGTGTGCTCTTAACAAAATTCTGCTAGAGAGATTATAAAATATATCATTTCGCTTGAAGTTGCTTGTGTAAATACGAGTACTTTCTGTTATGTTTTTGAATTTTGTTGGAGAATATTATTTTTCAATTTGCACCACCTTGGCAATATTGTGGTGTATTCACAAAGTGCGTCTCGTGGTCTGGCCGCCCAAAAATTTCCCCACGAACATTCCAACAATACCTTTCTATGTTACATTTATAGGAGCAGTGACAAAATGGGATCAGGAGAAAATTTACAATGTTTACTATAGGGAAAAATTAGAAAAGTACGGTGCAGTCAAGGTCTATTTTGCTTCCAAGTGGAACGTATTGGTGACGAGACCCGAGTACCTTGTGCAGATATTGAGATGTAACGACATTTTTGAAAAAAGTGGCAACCAGAAGAAAATTCCTAACAGTGTTCTTGCTAATTACACGGGCGACAATGTGATCAGCGCTGGAAACGAAAACTGGAAATTATATAGGAAGGTCGTCACATCCAGCATTCTATTCCCTGATCTTACAAGCTTGGATAGCAACATCAGGGAGTTTATTTCTGAGTTAAAAGCAGCCATAAGGAAAGATTCAGTGTCAGTGTCGTCTACAATTCAGAAATTAACTATAGCAAACATTGGTGACTGTGTGCTCGGAGTCGACTTGCACACCTCAAACCCTTCAGGATTCAGGATTTATGAGGAACTTCAGCAGGTAAAGGCACAAATTTTTCGCCCATTATTCATGAACTTTCCTTTCTTGGACAGCTTACCTCTCAAAAGCCGAGTCGCAGCTCACCAGTCAGTGAGAAACTTCAAGAAATATTACTGCAAGAAGATTATTGACGAAATGACCCCCGAAAAGCTAACGCGACTTGGTCCCAGGCTTGCCACAAGCTATGAGCTTCAGGAAATTTCTGAGAAACAATTCCAGGATAATGCCATCATTGTATTGGTAGCTGGACATGAGAATCCTCAGCTCCTTATTATTTCATTATTGTATGTTCTCGCCAAATACCCTAATATCCAGACAAGGTTAGCAACCGAATTGGCTCAAGTTGATGGCGATAAGGAGCAATTGCCGTTGCTCAATGCCGTTCTCTACGAAACACTCCGCCTCTATCCACCTATTGGGCAGATTATTAACCGAAAAACAACCCAGAAGGTTGTTTTAGGAAACAATGTCGTCATACCTGAAGGAATCTATGTGGGATATAACAACTTTGGCACACAGAGAGATCCAAAATACTGGGATAAGCCAGACCTGTTCTCTCCCGAGAGGTGGGGCACTTCCCATAATGAAATACAGGAAAGCTACTCCAGGGCAAAAAGCAGATGCACGTTGCCAGCATTTCACGGAAGAACCCGAGCTTGTCTAGGAGAGAAGTTTGCCTTGAAACAAGCCAGAATGCTCTTGGTGGCATTAGTCGCAGAATTCGAGATCCTGCTTGATCTGGAATGGGCTGAACGCCTCACAGCGGCAGGTCCAATTTGCCCACTTAACTTGAGCTTGCGAGTTCGAGAACGCAAATTTTCAACAGATTAGAGCTCAAAGAACTAAATCTAACCCGAGATCCGGATAAGCCTGCATTGACTGAAAAAAAGAGTGGGGCAGTTGATAAGACAAACCCGTACCCCAAATACAACTGATTCTTGAAGGTACATTATAGATAAGGTGAAAATTGGCATGGAGGGTGTCACGAAGAAGAAGAGACCCGAGAGGATTTCACGAGCATGTGAAAACTGCCGCAAGCGCAAAATTAAGTGCTCGGGTGGCCCCGTTTGTCGAGAGTGCTCCAAGTATCTGGAACAATGCATATTCCGGACCCACTATCGAGAGCTGAAGAAGGTTCCCACTGCAGGGGCTCCAGGGTATGTACCGAGAATATCAAATAAACTACGTTGCTATACTAATTTCAGCATGGATATCAATAAGCAAATCCAGATCCCCGACTACCTATCAGTAGGGCTTAGCAGTGGAAACACTTCTAACGAGTACTTTGGACCAGCAAGCAATTTCTCTTTTGTTAGCCAGCTCAATCACTTTCTACGAGAACTCGACAAGGATAATCGACATGGCTTGCACCATGAAGAAAAGTCCGTGGATAGATTTAACATGAGACCCACTGTTCTTGAAGAGTCAACTTCCAACAATTTTGTCTTGGGCTCCATAACCTCGGAGAAGATGAATTCGTACCTAGTTGCATATCTCGAGACCTGGACGGTTCCGTGTCCCATTTTTAAAGCCAAAGAGTTATTCCACCTATCGTCACAAACTTGGAAAAACCCCAATGCTCCCCGCATCGACACAGCTCTTCTATATTTGATTCTATCGTTGGGAGCTACGACAGCATACTTTGACCATGGAAGTAGTCTCTCTCTGTTTCCTGAAAGTCGGGGCCTCTTCGATTTGGCTGTACAGATGGTTCCTACAATCTTTTCCCAAATCACCTTTGATGCGGTGAGGATATTATTTCTCATGAGCTTGAGTGCCTGCAACCTCGGGGACACTGCTCTCTCGTATATTTATTCTGGTGCAGCCGTGAGGACTCTGATTGCCATTGGGCTCCACAAGAGCAACCCAGTTAAAACAACCTTTGACATCCACCACCAAAGACGGGTGTGGACTTCCACCTGGCAATGGGAGAAGTACTGGAGTTTCTGTGTAGGGCGTCCCAGCTGCACCGGAGACGAAATGCCAAGTCCATTGGTGGAGCGTGAATCTTTCACTTGCGATGGATACGGAGAGCAAGGAAGATTCAAGATGCACGAGGAGCACATGCGGCTTCGGGTGTTCTTTGGGGCAACATGTTCCAAGATCCACTCGGAGTTGTACAACTCGAAGAAGGATCTCTTGACAATTCTCAGCACGGTGGAAAAGTTCTCCAACGACATCGACAATGCATACTTTACAAGCAAAGACCCGCTTCTCGTGAAGTCGGAAGTGAACGATACTGTGAAAGATTTGGATATCATAGCGGTGCGAGAATGGTTCTGGATCCGCATCTACTACTTGTACTTGAAGCTCATGATCTTCAGGCCGTTTTTGGTTTTCCACGCGTACTTGAAAAACACTAGCACCGACGTTCCAGCCACCATTCGTGAGAGGCTAAAGGCGGGAACAGACATCTGTGTCAACGTAGCCATCGACCTTTCTACTTTCATCATCAAGATGAACATGCAAGTCCGGATGGTCCAACCCGTATTGTTCATCTGTACCTATCTCGAGAGTACATCTACGGTTTTATTGTTCTATATTGTAAGCAGTCTCGCCAATATTCTGGCAGAATTGGCTAGCAAAATATGGGACGTACTACAGGACACAAGGCGTTTCCTCAACGGTACGTCGGGACCATACCTTGCGAGTACTCAGATTTTTGCTCATGACGGGTTGAAGTCCTTACATGACGTTCTTATGAAGAAAGAGAATTCGCAAAACAAAACATACTTTGACAAATTCATGCAGCCAGTTATGATCGCAACGCCCGTGACCGAACTATGTGAACATGGCCAGAAAACAGATAGCGAAGCGAATGACGGAGATGTGCTTGATACCCTCGACAACGGGTTGGAGGATTTCTGGAAGCAAACATTGGATTGGATCACCTATGCATGAGATGGTGTGCAATAGTTGCAGAATGTTAATAAGACACGCCATTAACACACAAGTTTACTTATTACACTCAATAACACTTATTGCTTTCCACCGTTTTGGTTTATCCTGATGAGGTGCAATATTTTCTATCCCGCAATGCTTCCATTGATTACTGATGAACGGTTGTAGACACTTAACCTTTTGGCGCGAATTATTTTTTTTGGGTGGAGCCATAAAGCCGTGGAGGCGGGCTAATGCATTCTGTTGACGAGACTTCGACTCGGATGTCATAAGGAAGTGACCTGGTCAACCAATCGGGATAAAATGTAAGCATAACGTGTGTTATATCTTGAACCACGAAATATACATGCACCTTCTCAAATGCTGGCCAACTGTGGCAGTCGTAAGCAGTTAACATTAGTATATGGAACTCATGAGGATTTTCATAAAGTACGAGAAGATCCCCTAATCTACCCAATACGGTATAACCGAGCTCCGAATAGGAAGGGTAAAATTGAATTATCAATGTTAAGGGCAGCGCTTTTCCCTTGCTGGCCGAATCATATAGGAGTTGCCCGCTTCATAACTCGTATATCTGCCTGCACACGCTCCGAAAGTAGGCTAGAACTAAACCCAACCAATCTCACGGGAAATAACATTGGCTAAACAATGGATGCCAGAATCTGCATGATTTGCCTTAATGCACCCCTTACTAACGACTATTTTAGAAAACAATATTCCTTGTTCAATCTAAAAATGACTACCATTGTGCGGAATAGCCCATGGTGCATTTCCGCGCATAGAATCGTAAAGTAACTTCCCCTTTTCCTTTTATTTGGCCGCCAACAATCCAAATCCGCTAACAATCCAAAAAGAATCCGATTCTCCCTTCCTTCCCACTGATCTGATTCTCCATCGTTTCGATGTTGCCATCGAAATCTTGATCGACACTTGCTAGATGTAAAGGACTCGATATATTTCACGCCATCGTCAACATCCTCGTGCAAGGCGACACCCCACATAGTTTGTCTTGGAATGGGTTATGGGCGTTCGGAAATATCTTTAAAGCCAATTTAATCCGCCATGCATTAGCGGACCTCGAACAGCAAATTTGAAAATACACGAAGCGCACCCTGCTGCCTATATGCGAGGTTAATGATAATATACAGGATTTGTTCCTGACGGCTAAGCGATACCAATCATTGGCATACACGGCCCTGAAAATCCCTTCTCTATTGGGCAAGAGCTACAACCACGGATTTAGGCAACCATACACCTATAGTGGGGGCGCAAATGCACATACCCTGGTAAAACTAGCGTTTCCTTCTGCACTAGAGTTACGTCAGTTTGGCAGCTCCTAGAATGTGTGAACCTAAGTTAAAAGTTGCAACACATGGTTCACAATGGCCAACGCTGTTTATCCAGCACAAGTATAAATTCTATCTCCCAACTTCAACTTCGCCCAGGCCACTGGAAATTGATGTGAATTCAGGCCATTCTCTGGGTCCAATCGAAGGATCCTTCTGCCCCAACTAATCGGGTATTCCACATATAACCAATTCTCGCGCCGTGCATTTTTTTATTCCGAGGAATTTGCAACATCGGGCAATGTTTGTCTCCAAAACGGTCTATGATCTGCAGTGGGTTATATATGGCTTTATCGAAGAACCGCCTGGATTCGCAACTTCACAGGAATGTGATTGACACCAAAACAAACTTTTTGTGATAAATACTCCGTCAATTTCCCCTGATAATTTTTCGCTTGTCTCCACTCCAACCATGTTGTTTGATTACGCATTGATATTTGCCTTGTTACTCACACTGGTACTGGCTTCCAAGTGCAACCCACACAACAAATGTCCCACTAATCTGTTTGACCACAACCTGAAGAATATCCCAAAGGCTGATGTCTCTATTAGTGATGTCTATGCAAAAGATGACGGCTCTTTCGATGTAACCCTTAACTTCAATGCGATGAAGAACATGGGAACTGACTCATTGTACTCATTGCAGATTGCCATCTTCGGGCAGATCCATACACTTTGGTCCAGATCGCTGAAAATTTTTGATATTTCCAATCCTAGCTCTTGGTCCAAAATTTTGAATGTGACTCCTACCAGATCGAAAGGCAGCAATAAAGTGTGTATGCCATACTTCGAGATCCAATATAGTTGGTGCCTGAATGGCTGCGAAAAAACGACAGGATGTAACACTTGGAAATACAAGAAGACTTACAACTACAAATCCGGCTGCGACAAGGACACCCCAGATTTCTGTTGGGAAGGACCACCTCCATGCTCTGACACCAAGACCAAGACCAAAACTAAGCCGGATCGAGAATGCACTTGTTGGACCAAGTTTACGTCAAGCAAGCTGTGCACCACTACTCCATCTACAAAGACTACATCCACTGAATCGAGTTCATCTACCAAATCGAGTTGTTCAAAGAAGTCCACTGAATCGACTTCTTCTACTAGTTGCTCAACTAAGCCCACTGAATCGACTTCATCTACCAAATCGAGTTGCTCAACTAAGTCCACTGAATCGACTTCTTCTACTAAATCAAGTTGTTCAAAGAAGTCCACTGAATCGACTTCTTCTACTAGTTGCTCAACTAAGCCCACTGAATCGACTTCATCTACCAAATCGAGTTGCTCAACTAAGTCCACTGAATCGACTTCTTCTACTAAATCAAGTTGTTCAAAGAAGTCCACTGAATCGACTTCTTCTACTAGTTGCTCAACTAAGCCCACTGAATCGACTTCATCTACCAAATCGAGTTGCTCAACTAAGTCCACTGAGTCTACTTCATCTACTAAATCGAGTTGCTCAACTAAGTCAACTGAATCGCCTTCGTCCACTAAATCGACTTCGTCCAATTTGTCCACTGAGTCTACTTCATCTACTAAATCGAGTTGCTCAACTAAGTCAACTGAATCGCCTTCGTCCACTGAATCGACTTCGTCCAATTTGTCCACTGAGTCTACTTCGTCTACTAAATCGAGTTGTTCAACGAAGTCCACTGAATCGAGTTCATCTACCAAATCGAGTTGTTCAAAGAAGTCCACTGAATCGACTTCTTCTACTAGTAGCTCAACTAAGTCAAGTGAATCGACTTCGTCAACTGAATCGACTTTGTCTACTGAATCGACATCGTCCACAAAGTCTACAGAATCGACATCGTCCACTGAATCAACTTCGTCAACAAAGTCCACTGAGTCAACTGTGTCCACCGAATCGACTACATCAGGATCCATGGAGTCAACTTTGTCCACCGAATTAACCTCGTCAACTCATTTTACTTATTGGAATTCATCGACTTCATCGACTTTATCGACTTTATCGACTTCATCAACTTTATTGACTTCATCGACTAAGTCCACTGAATCGACCAAGTCCTCTGAGTCCACTGAGTCAACTAAGTCCACTGAATCGACCTTATCGACTGAATCGACCTCATCGACTGAGTCCACCGAGTCAACTAAGTCCACTGAATCGACCTTATCGACTGAATCGACAAAGTCCACTGAATCGACAAAGTCCACTGAGTCCACTGAGTCCACTGAGTCCACTGAGTCAACTAAGTCGACCTTATCGACTGAATCGACCTTATCGACTGAATCGACCTTATCGACTGAGTCCACCGAGTCAACTAAGTCCACTGAATCGACCTTATCGACTGAATCGACAAAGTCCACTGAATCGACAAAGTCCACTGAGTCCACTGAGTCCACTGAGTCCACTGAGTCAACTAAGTCGACCTTATCGACTGAATCGACCTTATCGACTGAATCGACCTTATCGACTGAGTCCACCGAGTCAACTAAGTCCACTGAATCGACCTTATCGACTGAATCGACAAAGTCCACTGAATCGACAAAGTCCACTGAGTCCACTGAGTCCACTGAGTCCACTGAGTCAACTAAGTCGACCTTATCGACTGAATCGACCTTATCGACTGAATCGACCTTATCGACTGAGTCCACCGAGTCAACTAAGTCCACTGAATCGACCTTATCGACTGAATCGACAAAGTCCACTGAATCGACAAAGTCCACTGAGTCAACTAAGTCCACTGAATCCACTTCATTGACTGAGTCAACGAAGTCCACTGAATCAACGTCATCAATCGAAACGACTACTTCTGGATCCGCAGAATCCACAACTACTGGATCCACAAGCTCTAGGTCCACCGAGTCTACCTCATCCACTGAATCCACTTCTTCATCGACTTCATTGACTTCATCGACTTCATTGACTTCATCGACTTCATTGACTTCATCGACTTCATTGACTTCATCATTGACTTCATTGACTTCATCGACCACTTCTGGACCCACAAAGTCTACTGGCGAGTCTACCTCCTCTAGCACTATTGTTGAGTCCACATCTGTTGCCATAGAGTCTTCTGTCGAGGTTATCACCACCACTGTCACCTGCGAGACTTCCACACTTGTTACTGTCACTTCGTGCAAAGAAAACCGTTGTGAAACTCAGACTGTTCCAACTGGTCTCACGGTTGTGACTTCTACCGATAAGGAGGCAACCACAATTTTCACGACTTATTGTCCGCTCACCACCGTTATTACCACGACTCTTCCTGGTAAGCACGTGGAAATTCCAGAGTTTACTCCATCAGTTGTTACCAAAACAATGACCGCCTCTACCACAGTTGTTGTGACCATCACCACTTGTGAAGAACAATTATGCTACCCTACAGCTGTTACCACCGGTTTGACTCAAGTGACCACGAAGATTGACGAGCTGGTGTACACATACACCACTTACTGTCCACCAGTGGAAGTTGTCACTATCACGGAATCTGTCACGAAAGAGAGCGCAAAGCCCGCAGACGTCACTTCCCCTGTGGCTACTGTTCTTGTCGAAGAGTCTCCCGTGGTCATCACGGCTCCTGAGACCGAGACTAAGAAACTTGCTACCACCACCATTGTCACCACCGAGACTTCTGTTGCTCCTGGTGGCGAGGAGACCGTTGTAGCTGTGACCAAGACTGTGGTTGGCGAGATGTCCGCCCCGGAGGGATCTTCGAACACATTAGCTACCGTTACTGTGGAAGCACCCTCTGCTACATTGGTCTCACCTTCAGAGACCGTCAGTGTCAGCAATTTCGAAAACAAGGCCGGATCCAACAGAATCTCTAACATGTTGTTGATTCTAGTGTCCTCATTCCTTTCTTTTATGTTCATGTAATGACCGTTCGCTTATCAAGATCTTGTCAATTTGGGATATTCACTTTCGCTTTCCTTCAATACTGGTTAAATTTCTTACAGGGCAAGGCCCACCGACGTTTTATCGGATTAATTATCAAACAATAGATACCCTCCTTTTGAATGCCTGTAAGAATAGTGCTTGTTGACCAAGTATGAAGACTTGATTGGTGAAGGAGTCAGACTTTATCTTTACCAACTTTTTTTGTATTTGTGTCGCTATGCGATTGTAAGGCTTGCAACGATTTCATAAAGACAAAACTTGTCGTTCTCATAATAGCCGCGCATGGTGGTATTGATGACACACAACAAAACTTGTACATCCTTCCTCAATGAACCTGTTCATTATTTGCTCTGCATTACTTGCATGAGACCGTCACTCATATTCTAAGCAAACATGCATTGTTTTCTCAATATGAGAAAACGTACATAGGATCTTCTTCCACTAAAAATAGAGGGAAAGCAAAGTTGATACTCTTATTTAGAGTTAGTACAGGACATAGGATTGATTACAGTTTAGGATTGGCTGGATCTTAGTTGTTTTTAGGATCAGTTTTGGATTGTTTTCCGTTTCTTCAGCGGTTTAGTGGTAGTCACTCGTTGTTAGATTTCTGTTGCGTAGTAGTAAAGCTTTGGTTCAGAAGTCTTGCCTGGAGATGTTCGACTTCTCACACATCTGGTGGAAGATGCCATTGGAGTCCGAGTACAAATCGACTGGCGTCCCACATTCGGCAATCTCTCCCTTGTCCAAGACAACAATCCTATCATATTTCAAGATCGTCTTGAGACGATGAGCGATGCACAAGACAGTGCAATGCTTGAAGTGCTCGGAAACAGTATATTGAATCTGGTCATCTGTTTTATAGTCCACGGACGATGTTGCCTCGTCCAAAATTAGGATCTTGGTCTTCCTGACCAAAGCCCTTGCAAACGCAAGAAGCTGCTTTTCTCCCAACGAGAAATTGGAACCGTTTTCTTCCACTTCTCTGTTTAAGTGGAATCTGATATCTTGCGAGGTGTTGGCCACCTCTACATCACTCTGATGAACGAGCCCAGCCTTAACAAGTGATGTCCAGAGCTCTTCATCAGTGCAATTGTCAAATGGGTCCAAGTTCTTGCGGATAGAACCCTTGAACAATACTGGGTCCTGAAGAATTATACTGAGATGCGACCTCAAGTCCTTGAGTCCTAAAGAGGCTATGTCAATTCCGTCGATCTCGATGTTTCCTTCCTTTAACTCGACCAAACGGTACAAAGCAGTGATGATGGATGACTTTCCTGCCCCCGTGCGGCCGCAAATACCAATCTTCTCAAAAGAGTTGACGTTCAAAGATACGTTCTTGAGAACAAGAGGAAGGCCGGGTCTGTAAGCCAATGAGACATTTTGAAACATGATGCAACCATAACTGGGCCACGACGGAGCAGGCTTTGTCTCAGAAATCACGTATGGAGCTTCTTGGTCGAGATCATATCCATATTCACACAATCTCTCCACCGAGTTCATCTGGTTTTCAACCAGAGTAAGAGTTCTGATCAAAACAGAAAGCGAACCAGCAATCAGCAACACGTACGAAAGAAGCAAACCGGTGGATGCAGCGCTGATTCTGAACACACGAAACACACAGAGAAGACTGATGATTATGGCGAAAAGTGACGCAACCGCATCCAAATGGATAGAAAGCCATCTCTGGTTAGCCACTGTTAGAAACGACGCTTCGTTGGTGTTGTTGATGTAGACGTCGCTTTTCTTCTTGAATCTCGCTTCTGCATTATACGCCCTGATAGTCATCATTCCACTGAGAATCTCGTTGAAGTTGTTGTAGACGAACGATCTTTGAACAGCCTCCAAACGTTTGATTTCTCTTGCTGAAGCCTGGTAGAAGTTTCCGATCGCCACAAACAAGAATCCCAAGAACGGAATGGCTATTGCAAAGTATGGGAGGTAGATGACACACAACACCAAAATCCCAATTATACTCCCGATGAAGTACATGAGCACCCTGATCTCGTTGCCGATTTCATTGTCCAAGACGTCACTATCTTTGGTGAATCTGTTGAGCATACGTCCCATCGGAGTAATATCCATGAGAGCCATTGGAGCATGCAACACACGCTTCATAGCCTTCAAATTGAGCACCTCGGCACTGGTGCTAGTCAAATAAGCAAGGGAAAGGAAAGCGAAAATGAGGAAGAAATAAGCAGAGAAAGTGAACATGATGTAAATGCCGATGTAGAATTTGTCACCCCTGTTCTTGAATCGGTAATCTGCCCAGAACGACAACCAAGTGTTGGTGAGAATCTCTGAGACATGAGCTAAGACTTCCAGAACAAGATAGAAGATGGCGACTGAGAAAGACGGGAAGATTCCCGAGCCGTTCTTGATGTACCGTTGGTATATACTGAACTTGATGCTGTTGACAGCTCGGCGCTCATCTTTGTTCAATTTTCCATCTTCCGTTTTGTTCACGTTGAAGGTTTTATGAACTGACTCTCTAACTTTTGAATTCTTGGAACTGTTGTCGTTCTCGTCAGGTTCGGAATCATCAACACATTCATTTTCTTTGGATTCTGATTTCGTAGCATTTGCTCCGAGTGCCATCAAACTCCTGAACTTGACATTATTTTCCTTGAGATCCTCCATCTTTCCCTTGTCGATGGAGCCATCTCCGTTCAAGAAAATTACCATATCCAGGGAATCGATGAGCGAGATCTGATGGGTTGCAAGCACTCTGGTCTTGTTGGCTAATAAACCAAGAATACACTTGCTCATTATATGTTTGGCGACCTTGGCATCAACGGCACTCAATACATCATCCAACAAGATAATGTCATTATCAGCATAAACTGCTCGTGCCAAACTAATACGGGCCTTTTGTCCTCCCGACAACGTGATTCCTCGTTCCCCAATTTCGGTTTCGTCACCAGCTGGAAGAACCTCAAGGTCGCCTTCCAAACAACAAGCGTAGATAGTCTCGTTGTAGCGTATTTCATTGTATTCGTTTCCAAACAAAATATTCTCTTTGACAGTGGTGTTTTGAATCCAATGGTATTCACACAACAAGAGAGACCCACTCACAGAGATGTGACCACTTGACATCTTGATGAAACCAGCAATGGCGTTCAAGAGTGCTGATTTGCCTGATCCAATAGTTCCCGTGACCACGACAAATTGTCCGTGTTTGATTCCCAAATTGATGTCTCTGAGGCCTTCGAACTTCTGCACTTTCATCACTTTGGTTGGTGTGCAATCCTTATAATCACTCTCATTTGACGAAATACTCACATTGTCAACATCAGTGGTACCATCCCACTTGAAACAGCCATTCTTGATGGAAATAGCATGGGTCAGTTTCTCATCAATGGCATTGGCCTCACAGTCCTCAACGCACTCTTCGGCTGCGAAATACTCGCTGAGTCGCATGATTCCGATAATGGCATCAGACCCCGACGACAACGCAGCAGGTAACACGATGATCTGGGAGGCTAAGTTATTGAACAATGAAATGGACGAAAACAAGCTGGCGGGATCTCTTGTAGATTTCGAGGTGGCGTAGAGGGTCAAAAACGACGCCATCGAGGCAAATAATGTCATACACACCGAAGTTCCCACAATCATGCTTCGGACCTGCTGCATGCGCAAGACATATTTCATTTCCTGGGATCGGGCATGGACCACTTGCTCCTCGTAGGCGCCTTCCCAGCAGTAGAACTTGATAGCCTTTAAATTGTTGAGGATCTCTTTGATGAGTCCAACACGGATATCAGTGTACTTGTTTGCCCTCATTCTGAATTTGTACACTCGAGAAACAGCAAATGTGATGATTCCCAAATACACTAAGATCATGCCTACTCCAACCAAGGAAACTGGGCCGATGTTGTATATCAAGATTCCGATGGAGATTCCGAGCGAAAAGGGAAACGCAACGAGAATAGGCTTCCACCCCAATGCAAATTCGATACGTGAAACATCCATTCCCATCAAGGAGGTGATTTTCGAAGACGGATACTTTACCCTAGCTTTTCCACTCAACCGAAACGACTTGTTGAGAATCGATTTGATGAGGATTCCTTTAGCCTGGCACCCAGTAAGCATGGAGTTCATGAATGCGTGGTTGAACAAAAGGCCCATGGCCAACACCATAAATGAGCATCCCAACGCATATCCAACTCCATTGCCGGTATTGACATCTTCACCATTGGCTTTTTTCTGAACAAACTCAATCAACTTCCTTGCAAGCAACGGGTTACAGGCACCGAAACAATTTGTCAAAATCATGTACAAGCATGCGAGTCCGTACTGGCGAGGAAATGTCTTCAACAACGCCCAGAGCGTGATGTAACGGGGATGGTGAAAATCTTCCAAATTCCTTTTAGACAGTTCTGATGATGACTCGGTCTCATTAAACAGCTGGAGATTTTCTCTCACATGGTCCTCTTTGGCACCATTGATTGCCAGGTACAAATACAGCTCAAATGTGTCGTTGAGCGATTCCACCTTGACACTGTTGTTCAATTTGTATAAATCGGCCGCGGTCAATGTTCTCTTGTAGCCTGTTTTCATGACTGGGTGGAGCCACCAGAAGAAGAGCCATGACAATAAACTCAATCTCTCTGGATAAATCAATCGTTCGTTTTCCAGAGGCAACGGGGGCACCGATTTGGACAAAAATCTCGTCAATAGACGGTTCTGCAATTCAGCCATGGATAACCACGTTGAAAAATTTACAGGCTAATCTCTGGCTCATATTCAGCTGTCTCCATAGTTATAGTCAGAGTTCGTGGTTTGATGCACGTACTGCGTTAGGCTAACAGTTAGCCTTGGCATAAGAATTTTAACCACTTGAATGAGGTTTTAGGGCCGAGCATCGGAGCAGAGAACGAGGGCTAATAGTAGATTTATATCAAAACATTAGCAAGTGGAATAAATTGGACCCACAAGAACGTAGCGATTAGCCAAATGTGTGCGATATGCATACACGGATGTATCAGAGAGAATCTCTGGAAAACAGGGACAAAAAGCCGAAAAATGAGAGGAATGAGAGGAGGCCAGAAAATCCGAGAAGCATAGGAAGTGAGCTGAATTCCATGTACAATGGTGTTTCCATTTTCCGTTCCATGGTCTCCAATCATTCGACTGGACATAATTGTTTCAGAAGCATTTAGTACGGAACTCAAATGTGGCTATCCAGGAATCATATCACTCTGAATTTTGACACTCTATCGAACAACTAGATAAGGGCTCTACCGCCGAAATTGCAACCTCATTGATCCTTGAGTTGGCTCTATGTTATTTGTGAACATAATTGCACCTACATGTCGAGGAATTTTTCCAATGTGAGTCGCGAGAGTATAATCGACGTAGTGAAGTCGCAACTAGAGCTGAGCAATCGAGTCCGATTATAGTATATGTTTTGAGGAAGGGTCGTTGGGAAATATCGATTAGTGAGTGGATGACGTTGACTATTTCTCTAATAAAAATGCCTGTGTGGCTGATGTGACCGGTCCTTATCACTATTAAGGTATCCTGTGCCACTTCTGCAACAGGAATGCACATAGCCATTGTCACTCTTCATTTCCACAATGGACCAATCAATAAGCAACGGCTACAAGTCTCCGGCCTCTGTAATCGGAATCATTGATCTCGGAGTCACCACAAAGTAGTTGGCGTGATCTATTGGTGTGTTTTCTGCGACGTGTAAGGTCAAATGTATGTCCCTGTGAGGATTGTTTATGAAGTTTGTCGACCATCAACATCCAGCTTACTGAGCAAGTTCATATTCAAAGTAGCTACTCTTTCCAATTTATAAAGTGTGGATCATTGCCGCAGCATTCAATAATTAGACAAGGACAACGCTGAGACTATCTAGCTTGTAACTAGAACTAATTACCACAAGTATGCCATGATCAGGTTAATTTTATTGATACTGATAATAAGACTGCTCGCGTTAATACCTACTGGTAGTGCTTCCATTTTGAACAGCAAACTACCTCCATTCTGTGGACTACTTTGGAGGAAGGGCATTATATCATCAGGTGAACCCTGAATTGAATGATGGCTGCGAATTTTTAGTGAGCCATCTTGCAAGAGCACGAAGTGGGATTGCACCCTCCTCAACTTTCTTTCAATTCATTTCGGTTAGTTAGCTCTTTATGTTTAACGTCTTTCTCGGTTTCTTCACCCTCACGGTGCAAGAATGCTACGATTGTTTTCTTCATCATTCGATCTGGCCACCCAATTTTCCATTTGCAAACTACTAAGCTCAGCTATTGATCTCTAAGGGATATGAACTACTCTATTGCCTCATATTTATTATCCGATTGTGCATATGTCCACTTTCTGGTTGAGGGCCCGAGGGCAAATCACGGCCATTTCCCCCTAACACAAAGTTGCAAACCCTTTTGGAAGTGTTGCTAGCCCTGTATTCTACATTACCAGCATCTAAATTACAATAATACATAGTGATGTACTTCATAAAATGGATCCCAGGGCCAATGCCATCCAAATGCAAAAAGTTGTAAGAAATTGTCAGGACGCTGGTACTGACAGGGACTTGTCATTGACGATATAAAATTCAATATTTGAACAGTCCTATCATTGAAATGTGAGGGGAGCCGTTTCCGGCTTCTTCAGCCCCTAGGTGCATCGAACTGTATCACCGCCTTTGCCTTGTACAGTATTTTTCCACGATTGGATATTCCACGTCGGCCGATTACAAAATGTCGAAAATATCTGCGCAAAAATGGGCACTTTCTCACATTTTCGACTTTGAGGCTGATCCATTAAGTGACCCATCTAATCTCCATGTAGTATCGAATCCCAGGAGGTTGACTGACATGCCAAACTTTCGAAAAAACTGTATCGTAGAATAGCCAGTTCTGCACCAAACTTCGTATGTGTATGCATGTAATATATGGTCGCACCTCCCCATTCTGAAACCTATCCAGTTATCTTCCCCCCACAAGTTTCAACGTTTGCCCCGCACACACTGCCTGAATGTAGACCGCATCTATCTGGTTGCGATCTGATAATTCTAAGCCTGCTTAAACTTTAATGAACCAATCTTTCAATAACCAACCAAGTAATCCTATTTTGAGCCAACTATATGAACTGTGTACCTCGTCCTCACTCTCGTGCAGGCAAGGCTAATTCTTCGGAGATGTTCCCATGTGAATAGACATACGATTGACGCAGGGAGTTCTTGTAAAGCGGAGGACGCTAACATATCGGGTGGTGCCATTTCTTAGCCAATATCAGAAAAATATCTCCACCCCGGGCTCAAACACTTACTTTGGTGGTGCGACTCAAACACATTGCCTGTGTGGGGCAACTATTGGAGTAGACCGCCATACTTTGCAGCCGTTTATTGCTGTGGCAATAGACAAAGTTGACGGTGATTTGGTATTGGAAATGTCATTGGCTACGCCTGTTCTGGAAACTGGAGCATCATCAGTTGAAATCCATCGGCAATTAAATCTCCAAGAAAATGGCATTTGGGTCCGGATCCGCTGCCTGACATGAAGGCGGGGATCTCATTAGTCCGTTCCTACTCCAGGTTTGCAACCACAATCACTCCTGAACGAACCTGACACACATTCCCTCCACACACGGAATCCAAGAGCAGCTGCAAGGGTCTGTCGTTGTACATGTGGTGATAGATCGCTAGACGCACCTCGATGCACGTTAATTCTGCTGAGGTCGATTTGAATACACCCCAGATTTCGCCAGTTACTCTAAATCTCTTTAACATGCCAATTCTTAGTCTTATAATTCTCTTCAACTTTGTCCAAAATTGACCATTTCCAATTTTTCTATGGCAATTATTGCCTATCCCCCTCGCCAGCATTACCCCGTCCCTTTGGCCGATCCTCACTACTCCCTGCACGTTTAAGACAACTCTGGCACACCACTGTCACGAACCATGCGCTAGACTTTGTCATTTAGAGTTGCCCGCTGCACGAACCATGATCCGAAACTGTTCAATTTATTACATGCGGAGACCTCTGCCTCATCGCGGTTTATTAGTCGGTTTCTGCGCCCCCACAGAAACCCAAACCATTTTACTTTGATTTAATTTATATTGCTAGTTAATCATGTACCAACGGCCACTTGATAAGCTGCCTCGCTCCAAATGGAGAAATCGTCTCCGGCTGTTTACAATGAACCAGGCCGAAAGAAAACACGACAAAGACTTGCCGCTTCTCTCCAACTCGCCGCTGTCCACCCCGTCGTCTTCTCCTCCGCACTTGCAGAGAAACTTGAAAAGAGACTCCGCATACTTTCTCACTCCGCTCGAGGTGCGCGACGACGACTATTTCATCCCACTAACTCACCAGAAGGGAGTCACGGTGGGAGAAATGATACTTCCGCCGCCGCCACCACCGCCACAGAGAAAGTTGCTGTATGGAGAAACTGTTTCAGGCCGCGAGCCTTTTGAATGCTGGATGTCACCATCTCGCAAAACTCGCGCCTTTTCCGATGGTGCATTAATGACCACCACATGCTTCATCTGCCAGGAGCATTTGGAAGCAAAACTCGACCTGGAAAAGTTGGTGTCGTTGCAATGTGGGGACTGCGTCCACGAGGAATGTCTCCACACGGTGGTCGAATACAACGTATCTCGGGTTCCGCCCGACACAGACTATTCGTCGTCGTACAATTCTCCGAGGTTGCGAAACTTGATGTTTCCCAAATGTCGGGGCCAGTGCTGCGTAGCTGCCAGACGGAGTGAATCCGTGTGTCCCATTGACGACGAGTTGGTGGAGTCGCTTGTCTTTGACTCTGTTCTCGCATTAAAACTTGCTAAAGTGAACCAAGGCGACACTTCTCCAAGTCTGAAGCCCGAACAACATATTCGCACCCAATTCCCCCTGCTCCCGAGGCCCGAATCGAAATATTTCTTCAAGGACGACCGGACGCTCCGGCCCAAGTCAATTTTTTCTGAATTGCAACTGCGCAATGCCAGTCTAGACTTCTACTGCGATAGTCGTCCAGTTTCACTCGCACCTTCCAATTTCACCCAGGCGACATGTTCGGTGAGAATCACCGAGCACGACCGCATCCCCTTGGAAAAACTTAAAAACACCTTCATCAAGCACATGCTTGACACTAGCGGAAGCATCGATTTGTCGATGCTTGTTGCGTTGGGCCCGCTCCGGGTTGTTGACCGGCTTTTGGTTTCTACAACCACCACAGAATACAACCCATTTCAAGTGTATTTATTCGCCAACTACTTGGTCCTCTGGCAAACTGATCTGCCGTTGTTGCTCCCACTTAATGACACATTGTCTATAACAACCCCAGAATTTTGCGTCATCGAAATCCGTTTTCGCAGCTATCCTAACACCGTGAGATTACACTCAGACATTGGCTCCATAATCGAGAAATGGGGAATAGCCCTTTCGGATCCTGCCCTAATTATTCCTTCAGAAATATTCACCTCCACGTTGTCGATATTTGACCTCCAACCCAATTCTGCTCCTGCGTTTGGGAAGCAGGTGTCTCCGATTGCCGAAATGTCTCTTCAGCCTTCTCCGGTGGAGAGTGAGCCCCGGTCGGATTGCCTGCGAACAAGCAGCATTGCTGAACAATTAGTTCGGGTAAGTGTCTCGTCTGAACTGTCTTTTATTCCTCAAATCTCTCCGTTGAAGATTAATAGGAGAATAGCTGCACCGCAAGACTACTGCGACAGCGATTCAGACTCTGACGTGGACTTGATCAACGCAGTAATCACCAATGCTCACAAGATATAGACCCATTTTGGCTAATTATTTAGAGAATCTATTCATCTCAAGTAAGATCTTGTGCACCCAGCATTCTCTCTCTTGTCTAGACCGGGCAAGGAACACCGTCTTCGTTCCTGTAACATTAAGTTTTTTTATCATGTCCGACATCCAGGGACTTTGTTGTCCATTTCTCTCCATCCGCTGGCGTAGTGTTGTCTGCTCTTTTAAGCTCTTCTTGAGTTTTCGCTTATGACCAAACCACAAGGTAAAGCACCGCTGAGCGTCCTCCTCGGAAGATTTCCAGCCATCCGAATAGAACCGAGGGAGATCTTGTTTTCCCGGTTGAGAGAATTCTGACGATTCAACGAGGTCTTGCCAGGTCTTTTCACCCGAATAAATATAACACTCGGACAACAGAATTGTGATGTAGTGGGTAAAATACGGCGTTTTCTTCCATATTCCCGAAACCATCGACCGTTGAAACATCTGAAAGATCACCAAGTAGCCGGGTATCAATACTGAAAAGTACTGGCTGAAATTGGAGTGCTTCTTGTGTTTGAGGTAAAGATACCCAGATTGTATGACGCAAGTAGCCAAAGTCATCGAACCGATGTTAAACATGCGGTCGTTTCCCGTTGCTAAGTTTGTCTCTAGCACCTTTGCTTGTTCGATGACATTTGACTCTTCAAATTCACTAATGCCAAGTCTCTCGAAATTGTTGTGCTGGATCACTACTTGACGGTCAAGATCTTCGAGGTTCATGCTTTTCCAGAATTTCGCAAGTTTTCCTAACCGATCGACCCACTCATCACGTATCACTCTCGAGGAAGCCATCAATTTCAACCTGCTTCCATTCATGTGGACAATCTCGAAGGCGCAGTCCATGATATCCTCATCTTCAATGGTGTGTGGTGAGGAGTACCATAAGAACGATTGGAAATAGCGATGGTGCGCAATTACAGACGCCATAGGAACGGCTCTCACTTCAGCAACAGCGACCAAATCGATCATTGCATCTGCCTTCACAATCTGTTGTACTTTTCTTTCATATTCCACAACGGCTTCTCTATCTTTCTTGGCAAATTCTGGTGAGTTGAGCCAGGGAATGTGTTCATTTTTGTCCAATGGGTAGGTCATCTTGCAATAAACTTCAGGGAGAAGACTCCTGATGTAACTCTTATCGTTATTCTCGTTCATGAAAGCGTTATCTGGAGAAGGTGGAGTTCCCTTGAATATCTGAGTGAAGAATAAGATGTTTTCCGAGGTGTAGAAGTACTGGATTCTGTAAAATGGCCGCAAATGAGAGTATTCCGAACCAGAAATATCAGTCACTCTTGCAAGGAATCCCTCTATACTATGAGGCCGTTCCATCTGTTCCTCATTAGGTGGCTTGGTGGTCATTGGAATCCCAGTGATATGGCGAAATTCAAGCTTTGCTCTTGCACTTTGAAGCTGGTTTTGAATAAAAAAAATTCGACTGCTAGCAGGAGCCCATTCGAGTCTGTCGTAGAACTTGAAGCAAAACCACGGCCGCTTATTGTCTAGAAGCCATCGGTCGATATCGCTATTGACATTTCTGATTCGCTCAAGAGACTTGATCAACTCTTGTCTCAAGTACTCAAGAATTGCTCCACGACCCACAGAGTAACCTTTCTCTTCCTCAACAACGTTAAGGTATTTCGGTGGATATAGAGACGCACTAATCATTTCGTCAGGAATGCGAATGGTCATTTGCAAATCCAAACCTGCCAAATGGACTCCAATAACAGTGGTCATATCATTGTGGAGAATTTCCTTGATTAGAAAGAGCCACTTAAAGGCAACAGAAGGATATCTTGCGTTGAAAATATACATAATGGTTTTGTTTCCACTCATTCTAGTCAAACAAACCGATTTATCTGACGTCGAGTAGAATTCCGCTTGCATGTCCCGCGTGAGAGTGATAGAATGCTCCGGCTTCCCTTCGAAGTCATGCTCTGAAGCGTCAAAAAGTTGCACTTCTAATGATAGCTCTTTTGTTCTTCGTAACACAACGAAATATTCATCCCAACGGTCGAGAATAATATCTCCTAGCTCACTCGCATTGCGTACAACGGTCTCCATTGGAGTCATCTCTATTAATACCAACATTCTGTCCACGCGAATGATTTCTCCTTCCTTGAATCGCGACATGATGGAATCCACAACCTTCAGCCTCAAGCGCAGACCAGTGTTTTTCGCTCTTCTCTTGGATCTGGAGGCTACCGAGTGTAGCTTTCTGAGCATTCGAGCATGCTCATTCTCAGCAAAAAGATACTGTTGTTTGGGTGTGCATTCGTCTGTCTGTGCTGGTTGTGGCAGAGCAAATTGTATCATTGATAGGTTTGAATTCTTCGACAACGTTGATTTGATGTCAAATTTGACCTTCCCTGAAGGCTGATAACTAACAATGGGTGGAGGACTCAATGATGTGTGCGAGACCAACGAAGCTATCGGTGTCCTCGAATTAGACCGAGATGAATTTTGGGAGTCCGCTTCCAGTGGAGACATGCCTGTATTTGATGCTGATTTGGATGTTGATGACGCTCTAGATGGAGGTCGAGAAGAACCAGGAGAAAGTGATTGCGATCTCAGCTTTTCAAATGACGATACTCTTCCAGGAGACAATGTATTCTCGACGTCATCCATGATACCCAATCTTTCACGGCGGCCATTTTCTACAATCTCATCTGGAAACTCATTGGATGGATTCTGCTGAGCTTCGCTTCTGGATTCCACAGCAGTCACAAAACGTGCTAATGATTCCCTGGAATTGGACACAGTTGAGCCTGCTCGCAGAAGTGACTCTGAAGATAAAAATGAGGCGTTATCCATATTTCTCGGGCGATGGTTGAGAACAAAGTCGCCCTGAAAATCATCTTCGTCAAGCTCTGAGCCCTCCGTTGGCTCCACGGCGTTATCAATATTCCTAGAGACATTCTTGGCATTATTAACGTCTCCTTCCTTGTTGTTCTCAGATGCATCCTGAGGAGTATTAATGTCAGGCAAGTCTCCAGCAGACCCAGTTCCGCCAACACTATTCAGAATGCCTTGCTGCCGGTATGCGTCCTCGATATGCCTTTCCGTTCTGCGGTTGTAGCTGATAAAGTTGAAGTCTTCATCTCCATCGTCGGAGTCCTCATACTTGTTGGTTTGGTCGTCCAGAAATGCCAGAAACCAACGTACATTGCGGCGAATAGTCGACGAGGTCGACTTGAACTTGCGATGAACGGATTTTCTCGCTTTGGCAGCAAGTCCAAAGAGCAATCCCGTTTGTGGTCCTCCTACCCACACATCGGGAATTGTCCCCAAAAAAATCGTGGTGGACAAGTGATTTATGTCCTTGGAACTTGCATAGATGAGACGGAATGCCGTGAATGAGTTATTCGGAAGTTGGAACGTTTTCAGCTGCAGCTGAACCAATGCATCTGGAAGAGTTTCAAGACCAGAGGGAGGTAGTTGAGGCATTGGTCAGAGCATTGGGAAAAAAATAGGGTGAAAAGAAGTGAATTGGTAGCAAATTCTTCAATACTATCTGGGAACGATAATCAGACCAGATGTACAAATATAACTAATTGATGGCAACCACCTGCATAAGTTGTAGGAGATAAATAGCACTGGAGATAATGGAGATAGAGGAAAAAAATTGATGAATAGACAGTAAGGACTGAACGGAAAAAGAAGGAAAATCTAGATCTTAAACGGAAATTAAGTAATAATCGCTGCAACAACAGAATATTCATTGGATCTTGGTATGCATTTGGGGTACACAAATTGATCTACACTATATCCTCGTCCTGGATACCAATGGAGATACCCTCGGGACTCATATTCTCCGGCGGAGAAACACTGGGAATTGCCTCCAAGACAATGTACACAAGCCCCACAATAAATATGATGAGTCCGGAAAACACCCGGAACCAGCTTGCTCCGTTGATGCTGGCTCCAATTAAAGTATAGACTAATGTTAGTAGAATCGACAAAACTGGCACAATTTACTACTTACAGACACCACGGCCAATGAACGAGAACAAAAACGATCCATAGGTGTAGGCTTCAGGAGGAACTTGAAATTCTGGAGGTTAGTACACGTCAGGGTAGGAGATAAGCAACCACATACCGAGAAGGCCAATGGCCGCACCAAAGGCAATAATATAGACTCCAATGACGAACTGCAGTTAGTATAGTGAAAGTGTCGAGCGAGAATTATCGACATACATATTGGCTGGGGTTAGTAGGGACGATTGGGGTAGAATCGGTAGATACGTACATTCCGGTGAATAGCTGCGAGAGGCCCGATAAGATCTGGGGTTAGTAGTGAGCGGGACAATGGAGAGATTGAATACTTACGGAAAGAGCTGCGACCGCCAAGTTGGCGATCTTGAACATGCCGTTGAAGTCCAGCCCGCTGAATGCATCCATGGTGGAAGAAAGGAAGTTTATATGGGAGGAAGGTGAGTGGCTGTGCAGGGATATCGATAATGTGGAGGATATCTGGAGGTGGAGTTCGAGAACACTAGGCTAGAGATCAATAGGCTAGAGGGGTTAAGAATGGGGGAGGTTTCGGGAATCGAACACGAACGTTTCGTGAAAGGTAGCACTTGATCATTTTCTTGTATACAATTTCCTGAGTTCAGTGAATTCTGTATTTCAGTAATAGACGGTAAGACTGTTGTATCTTGATGGCTGTGAGGTTAAATGACAGAATACGGAGCTGGATTTATTCCATCGGGATACGCAACTGGGGAAATACAAAATGAAACCTGGAAAATGTTAATGAGACAAAAATTATGACATGGACACCATCAATTTTTTTTTTGTGTGTTCTTTGTTTCTTATACTGTACTGGTCTACTTACTAGAATTGCTCAATGCTGAGAAGCAATAGGATCAGTGACCATGCCCTTCTTAATCATTACTATGATTCTGGTTGAAGTTTCAGTCTAAAAATCGCATTCGTTCTGCTTTCCTATCATCTTCATTTTTGATTCTCTTACGGTTTTTCCTCTTATCTTCTCACTATGTATCTGTGTTTTACTTCACCACAAACCCTCCACATGTTTCCACCTCTGCAAACTTATTATCCCCTAATCTTCCAATTTTCAAATCCTTCTTCTGTTTCCCATCCTCTTTTTTTATTTTCAACTTCCTCCACTAACACGTCTAATGCAGCCTGTACATCTCACAAATTTATATCCACCACTACTTCATATCCAATGTCTGACCAACAGGTTCTAAACCTTGTGGACGACCAAAACAGTTCCGACAATAATGTTCGAACAAATGCAGAAATTAATTTCAATCAGTTAGCGGCCCAAAACCCATCCCAGTTGGCATATCACCTCATCCAAGCTTGTGGATCTCCTCTTGTACCACTATACCTTCGCCAATCATGTTTGCTCCACTTGAAGCGATTGGTGCCCAAATTTTGGTCCATGGGCTTTGAGCTGTTTGTGGGTCCTCCAATTGACCAGGAATTGAAGCTGATGATCCGCACCACTTTGGTTGACTTGGCCACTTCCACAGAACTGAAGATCAGATCTGGAAGTGCCTACGTAATTGTTCAAATAGCTGCTGCTGACTACCCTGATGAGTGGCCCGACTTGTTGGAACAATTGTATGCTCGATCGACCGATCTTTCCAATGTGGCAGCGGTTGTGGGCTCGTTGGCGGTGCTAAATGATCTCGTGGACGATTTGATCTCCGAAGACCAATTTTGGGAGGGTGGTGTCGGTGCAAGGTTGATTGCCCATATCTCTGAGATGTTAGCCCAGGACGCGTTGTCCTCGTCTGTAAAGGCTGCTGCTCTCAAGTTGTACTGGACGGTATTCGACACATTGCTGAGTGCTGAAGCATTGGAGATAACCGAGAGAAGAGTGGCTGTCAACCACCATATTGCCAGTTTCATCGAACTTCTTCATGGATTGCTCCAAAAACTGTACTCTACTTCTGCCTCTGCAAACGTTCTTCTGTTGATTGAGCTTGACTACCGATGCAAGCTATACACAACCATTTCTCGCGTTTTGAACTCGTTCAGAAGGCTAGTAGGGCCGCATCTACGCAGTTCCATCTTCGAAACCACCCTTTTGGACCTTTCCTACGGAGCTAAGTTGTTCGACTTAATATTGGTCAATCCTGGTGAAGTAGGTGCAATCGAGAAGAGTGATGATCAAGACGACCTCAGCAAGTGCATGATAGATTATCTCTGTGAGCTCTTCCAAACTATTTCACTCCTCCAGAGTGGCATAGTGTTGAAGAACTCTGTACCTGAACAAGCATTCACAACTTTCGTCCACAACTTGGTTCAATGTTCTGTCCTTCCGGAAGAAACTGTGGAAACCTATGCTGGCGATTTCAACACGTTTGTCACCGACATCACCGGTCTCTCCTCTCAGTCAACCGTTCGTGACTCCATTGCTGAGCTTTTGATGGATCTTAACGATACTGATGCATCGAACATCTTCAACGCGGTCCTGGGAAATGCTGTCGATCCCCAACTGCAATGGAGAATAAAGGAAGCCCATTTATTTTTGGTGGAATCTTTGTTCCTGAATGAAGATGCTGAGTCATTGGGCCAGGAACTTCCATTGAGCACCTACTTGACAAATTTGAATGGTTTGATTTCCGTTGAACAGGGCCAATTCAACCATCCGCTCGTAATTTCCAGAATTGTTCTTCTTTTACCTCGTTTTTTTGAGATGTTCAGTCTGAAGATGGATGTCAACTCATTTGGCGCCAACGAATTTACGAATACTCTAGCACATGCATCGTCCTCGGCCCCCTTTGATATGTTTGAGTTGGTCCGTGCGGCAACGTTGGTTGGCACCACTTTGTGGAAGAATATTCCAGGATTTACCTTGTCTAAACTTCCCAACTCTGCCCAGGTAGACATCTTCAAGACGTGCCTTGCCGTGTTGGATGAGAGTGATGAAGACACTCTTCCAGTTCTCTTGGAGGCTATTTCTGTTGCCATTGAAATTGACCGCCAATATCCTCACCAGACCGATAATATTGAAAGTACAGTGGTTGATTTGATCTTCAAGATTTCTTTCAAGGATGCCGCAAATCTCCAGTTGACCATCGACTCTGCAGAGTGCTTGCAATCACTTCTGAGTGGAATAACGAAGGAGCAGTATGTTCGAATGTGTCAAAAGCTGGTTCCTTTCATCCTTGGCATCATCTCCGGCTCATTATCTGCTGCACGTGTGGAGTATAGTCCTGAATTATATTTGGCACTCGAACTTCTTGGCTACATCATTGGTGCAGCTCCAAGCCCTCCCGAGCAAGCTCCCTCTGATTCATTCCCTTCGGAAATCTTCACATATACATTCCCTGTATTGAAAGACTTGATCTTGAGAACAAATGACGACCAGATCTTGCAGAATGGAGGTGAAGTTTTCAACAATCTTCTCCAGAAGGCACCCAAATTTTTCACCGAGTACGTTGAGCCAACCACAAATAAGTCAGGTTTGGAAGTACTTTTGGAAGTAGCCTCTAAGTTCTTATCGCCTGAATTGTCTGATAGTGCTGCCATGAACAGTGGATTGATTGTCATTTCATTATTTGAGAATTTCCAGTCATTCCTTGATAGCAACTTTTTCTTCCAACTTCTTCAGGCAACGGTTCGCCGAGTGGTTATTGCCAAAGAAGTGATTACGATTGAAAATTTGATCATGGTGTTCTGCAAGTTGGTATTGAACGCATCGCCTGAGCAATTAATATCTGCATTGACGAGTGTAGATATTGGAGGGGAGAACGGGCTTGTATTGGTTTTGCCCATATGGTTCAATTCGTTCGAGATCACCAGGGGTTTTGAGAAAATAAAGCAGAACATTTTGGCGTTAGGCAAGATTTTTTCTCTCAACGATGAGAGAGTGGCCAGTTTAATTGTCAATGGAGACTTGATACCGTACGACGGAAATCTCATCATCACCAGGTCCATGGCCAAGTCTATGCCTGAGAAATACACACAGATCCCTGCTCCGCTCAAGATTATCAAGTTGTTGGCTGGCGAGTTGGGATTCCAGACTCAGCAGCCAGATCCCAAGCATTTTTTGCCAGAAGCGGACCACGCCGATGAAGATGATGGTGAATGGGAAGACATGGACGACATCGGAGTGCCCAATTACGAGAAGTTGAAGTCTTATGTGGACTCAGACGACGAAGATGGTGGCGATGGGTCCGCTGACGAAGGCATCAAGGATATTCTTGTGCAATTCTTCAGAGAGTGCACGTCCAAGAACCTCGGTGACTTCCAGCAATATTACGAGATGTTGAGCGACGAAGAGAAGAAAATTATCACTGAGAGCCTTGTCTTTTGAGTTTATAGAGCAATCAGAAAATTAATAGGAAAACCATAAGAGAGTTTTTGAATTTGGAGACAAGGATGACTGATGATGTTGGTGTGCACACAACAATGGGATCTGATGCCCAAGACCATCTCATCGTTCTAGAAGTCTGGAGTCCCAGTATATGCGACAGAAATTCGCACAAAAGCTTTTCACCATGTCTCTCACTACAAAAGTTTTGCCCGTAAATCGTGGGGCCATCTCGTTCGTCAACAATATGCCAGTCTTTTCTGACGAGACTACCAAACATAATCTAGAACTTGCGTCTAAGGAAATACAGAAACCAGGCACAGTGGTAGCTTTTCCAACCGAAACTGTTTACGGACTTGGAGGTTCAGCACTTAACGATGACTCAGTGAAGTCCATATACAGAGCCAAGAACCGACCAGCAGACAATCCTCTCATTGTCCATGTCTCATCGGTGGATCAGATCCAGCGATTGATTCTCACAAAGCTGCATACCATCCCGGCCGTCTACAACAAATTAATAGAAAAGTTCTGGCCGGGACCCTTGACTATTCTTCTTCCTGTTGAAGAAGGCAGTCCAGTTCTGGCGTTAGTTACTGCGGAACAAAATACAGTGGGAGTTCGAATGCCAGATCACCCGGTGGCTAGAGCTCTTATCGCCCTTAGTGATACTCCACTTGCGGCTCCATCTGCCAATGCATCCACGAGGCCAAGTCCGACATTGGCCAGCCATGTGTTGCATGATTTGAACACAAAGATTCCTTATATTTTGGATGGAGGTGCATGTTCTGTGGGTGTGGAATCGAGTGTAGTTGACGGCCTTGTAAGCCCTCCCATGCTTCTTCGGCCCGGTGGGCTCACTGTTGAAGATATACGAGAGTTTGGTGGGGGTGAATGGGACCAGGTTGTGTTGGCCAAAAAGACCGCAGGAAAGACGGAGCCCGTGCGGACTCCTGGAATGAAGTACAGACACTATTCCCCCACAGCCAAGGTGGTCCTTTTTGTAAATTGTGGCGATGGAAAGAGGGCAGTGAGTGAATATTTGAGAGGAAAAGATGTGGGTGGGAAGGTAGCTGTTCTTCGAGCTGGCAAGTTCGTTCCCAGCAGCGAATTGGGTATTCCGGAAGCAGTTGATAGAAGCATGGGAGCCACTGCTGGCGAGGTTGCACACAGTTTATTCAAGTTACTTCGAGAGGTTGACGAGATGGATGTGGGGTTGATCTTGGTGGAGGGTGTGGATGAAAGTGGAGATGGGTTGGCGGTGATGAATAGGCTTTCCAAGGCAGCGTACGAGACGATAACGCAATAATTTAATTTAGTGGGCGATAGAGTATGGTGGATGGTTGTAGTATTTGGAATGTTGGAAATGTAGATTCTATAATAAGGAGGTCATGGGTTTGTTTGATGAGATGCTGGATAGTTACTGAGTAGAGATTTGATGGAAGTTGGGTTTATTTCCAGAAAGAGTTTCCTATGACAAACGAGAGAGACCAAAAGCTAATAGAAATGGAAAGTGAGAACCAATATTTAGGGAGCTGGTGTCATCTTGGAATTAAGTTTTCCTCTGTCACCAGATTACACTCTGATCGATTACAGATGGAAGAATATTCTAGTGGCAATGGGCTAGGTTAACTGGAAGAGCGATCTGTGAGCGACAGTAAAGAATTACTAGATATCGAGTGGACACAGAATGGAAGTCTCAGTCTTTTTTGTTTGTTGACAAATGTGTATTTCAGCGAGATTATAACTTGAGTCTGTTAGATAGTAATTGGAGTCACTCCGAAAAAAACTACATTGAATGACTCAGGAGGGCCCCGAATCATCTCCAGCCAAATATCCAAGGTGTCACAGACCAGAACGTAACTTTAGAAACCTAGTTGCTGATAGCATATTGTTGATAGAGGTGGGTTTTGCTCATGTAGAGTTAATTTTAACACATTATTCTCAGAAAATAGTGCTCTGGCTAAGAAAAAAACTCCGCCGCCGCAGCAGTTTTATTCACAACAGCTCCCAACGGTCTCTGCTAGTTTCTACCAGATTTCCAATTATTGCTAGAAAAATTGCTGGAAACTCCACGTCACAAAATCGAACCCATTCAGATTATTCTCCAAATCACTCCGCACTGACAGAAAATAAAAATGTTCCGGCCCTGACTCTATCTGCGGAGATCTAAAGCGAAACGATAAAAAGTCGGATCGAAATTAGAAAACCGAAACCCCCACCCGTTTTGTATTCAATTTACCCGACATCCTACAGATATCCCTAAGAACCCATTTTTCTCCCTCCTACTCGCCAAATCATTCGTATGATCAATTGTCGCGGTAGTAGCCAACTATGCTCAAAGTCCGAAGACAAGTCCCACCAGGAAAACACAAAAAAGCACAAAAAAAAACTGCAAACTATAACCAGCCCAATCAACAATGTCTAAATATTCTATTCTCGCCACCTTCTTCCACAAAATCCCCTCCAGCCATATAAATTAATAAACCCTGCCTATCACAAATGCTAGCCAAGGGCTTCATCGCGCATGCTGTCTACACTACTTATCGTTAAGAAATTTCGCTAGACGTTTCCTTTTTCTCATAGCGGATCGTATCCACAATCAGGGTCCCTGCCTCCGTCGCCGCCGTTTGTCATAATGAGCGACAATCCGTTTCTACTAGCCGAAAGAGTGCCCTCGCGGTCGTCGACTCCATCTGTCAAATACTCTCAAGTATCTGTCGAAGCCACCGTCCACGACCTTAAAACCGACAAGAAACTCGGGTTGTGCAACAATCAGGACGTGTTGAATCGACGCCTGATTAACGGAATCAATGAGCTCTCGTCGGAAGATGACGAATCGTTGCTCAAGAAATTCATTTCTTGCTTCTACCTGGACCCATTGATCTTGCTCTTGATTGGGTCTGCTGTTATCAGTTTTTGGATGGGAAACGTGGATGATGCGGTTTCCATCACATTGGCCATTACAATCGTGGTTTCCGTTGGGTTTGTCCAGGAATACCGTTCCGAGAAGAGTCTCGAGGCGTTGAACAAGTTGGTGCCTGCGGTAGCAAAGCTTACTCGGAATGGAAATACTTCCAGTGTGTTGGCATCTGCGTTGGTTCCTGGCGACTTGGTGCACTTCGCCCAGGGCGACAGAATCCCTGCTGATGTCCGTTTGACCGAGTCCGTGCACTTGAGTATCGATGAGTCCAACTTGACTGGAGAGAATGCACCTGTTCGTAAACAAGTGGACGAGATCTCGACTTCGTCGCTGCTGAAGGACGTTCCTATCACCAACAGAACCTCGATCGCGTTCATGGGCACTTTGGTGCGCGATGGACACGGTTCTGGTATCGTTGTGGCCACGGGTGCCCAAACTGAGTTTGGTGTGGTGTTTGAAATGATGTCTGAGATCGAAAAGCCCAAGACTCCGTTGCAGCAGGCCATGGATAAGTTGGGTAAGGATCTTTCTGTTTTCAGCTTTGTCGTCATTGGCATCATCTGCTTGTTGGGTATCATCCAGGGCCGTGGATGGTTGGACATGTTCCAAATTTCCGTTTCTTTGGCAGTTGCCGCTATTCCTGAGGGGTTGCCTATCATTGTCACGGTGACGTTGGCTCTCGGAGTGTTGCGTATGGCTAAGCGTAAGGCAATCGTTAGAAGACTCCCCAGTGTGGAGACATTGGGAAGTGTCAATGTGATTTGCTCCGACAAGACAGGTACCTTGACCCAGAACCACATGACGATCACCAAGATTTGGGCAACAGACTTCCAGGGTTCCAGCCCGTTCTTGCTTGTGGAGAAGTTAGATGACAGCACTTTGTCCCATGCCCTCACTCCCAATATCCTGAAGATCTTGGAGACCGGAAACCTCTGTAACAATGCTCGTTACTCCAATGAGAGCGAGAAGTTTGTTGGAAACCCTTCAGATATTGCCATAGTAGAGAGCTTGCCACATTTCGGACTTGAGGATATCCGTGGTACCAAGGGGAGATTTGCAGAATTGCCATTTTCGTCGGTTAGAAAGATCATGGCTGTATCGGTGCACACTGGCGATCTCAACAAGAGCGAGACTCACGTTAAAGGTGCCACCGAGGCCGTGTTGAAATTTTCTACTAAGTATTTCGATGAATCTGGCGTCGCCAGACCTTTGACTGAAGAAATTAAAGAACTTATCCATCAAAAGTCGACTGCGTTGGCTTCCGAAGGCTTGAGAGTTCTCGGCTTTGCTAGGGGCACCAACAAGCTCGCAGTCAATGAGAACGGCGACAATGGCCTTCCATCTGACTTGACGTTCTGCGGCATGGTAGGAATGAAGGATCCTCCTCGTCCCAATGTCGCCAAGTCGATCTCCATGTTGATGAAGGGTGGTGTCCATGTTATTATGGTGACTGGTGATTCTCCAACCACTGCTGCCAACATAGCCAAGCAGATTGGTATTCCCGTGGCCAGTAAGGATGCTATCATGACGGGAGACCAATTGGACAGCCTTTCTGAGGAAAGTTTGAGTCACGCCATCCACAATGTTTCCATCTTTGCCAGAACAACTCCCGAACATAAGGTCACCATCGTCAAGGCTTTTCAGAGAAGGGGCGATATTGTTGCCATGACTGGTGACGGTGTCAACGATGCGCCTGCCTTGAAATTGGCTGACATTGGTATTGCTATGGGTAAAAATGGTACAGACGTAGCCAAGGAGGCTGCCGACATGGTGTTGACTGACGATGACTTTTCTACCATCTTGAGCGCCATCGAAGAAGGCAAAGGTATCTTCTACAATATCCAGAACTTTATCACATTCCAGTTGTCTACATCCATTGCTGCGTTGACGTTGATTGCTTTGTCGACATTTTTTGGATTTGAGAACCCATTGAATGCCATGCAGATCTTGTGGATTAACATCTTGATGGACGGACCACCTGCGCAGTCTTTGGGAGTTGAGCCTGTTGACCACGAGGTGATGAACAAGCCGCCAAGAAAGAGAAATGACAAGATTTTGACCGACAAGGTCATCAAGAGAGTATTGCAAAGTGCCATTATGATCATCCTCGGCACAATGTACATCTTCGTAAAGGAGATGAGAGACGGCCAAGTTACCGCAAGAGACACTACAATGACGTTTACTTGCTTTGTTTTCTACGACATGTTCAATGCGTTGGCATGTCGTCACTACTCGAAATCTGTGTTCGAGTTGGGTCTCACCAACAAAATGTTCAACTTTGCCGTGTTGGGTTCTCTCATGGGCCAATTATGTGCCATCTACGTTCCATTCTTTCAAGCTGTTTTTCAGACTGAGGCATTGTCGTTGGGCGACTTGGTAAGTTTGTTGCTTCTTACCAGCTCAGTGTTCATCGGAGACGAGGTGAGAAAGTATTTATTGAGAAGGAACAACCCTTATGTCAACCGCTACAGCTATGGGGTATAGATCCATTGAAAACGAAGCACGCAACTGACACCGATGGAATGAAGTGCATGCTAATGCCAAAATAGAGTGTATGCTAACATCAGTGTACTAATGCTATGTAGTCGTTAAGTTCATTAGAAATTGGCGATTTCGTCATTAGTTACCACGCCTGAAAACTCCCTGTTCTCGAGTTTTTCGTAGATCTTCAAAGCAACTTTCTCCGTAGACACTGGTGGCTTCACCAATTCGTTCAAGAGGGACACATTGTTCCCGAAAACACCACTTTTGATGCCGTAACCCAACTCCAATAACTTGGTGAACAATTTCCTGTTGTTTGTCAAAGGCTCTGACTCGTCATACATGATACCCGGTCTCAACAAGATCGCTCTGAGACCCTTTTTGCATTGAAGCTCGAACTCCGCTTCTCTTTTACTGGTCAAGTATCCATCGGGGACCAACGGAGGCTTCATGTCGGCCGATATATAGACAAATGTGGGGTTATCGGTTGTTTCTTCCAAATAAGCGTCAGCAAGAAGAACTGCGGAGTCCCGCTGAATAGCCTCGTACGTTGTATTAGAGTCCCTCTCCATCGGATTGGAGCCCTTCAACATGTTGCCCAACCTCTGTATATCATTGAGGAAGTTGAAGTTGGAATTGACCATCTGCTTATAGCCCTGGTTTTCAAACATAATGCCGACGGAATGAACTACTGCAGTCTGGCCGTGCAAGTACTTTCTGTACGACTGTGGGTCAAATAGATCAGCCTTGGCCCAATTAACCTTGGAGATCCAAGCATTGTCTGAAAAGGTCACTGGCGATGGAGGTGTACCTGAACGAGACAAAGAGGTGACATTCCAACCCAAGCGAGCACCCACCTCACATATTTTGCGGCCGAGGAATCCATTTCCACCTACTACGGTGATTGAATTCATGATTTATGGAGGAATTGAAGTGGTGGAAGATTGATGGTATTAGTCTGTGAAGGTGGGATGCAGGAGTGGTGGAAGAGTAGGAGGAGAGACGTGAGTGGTGAGAATTAACTTCTGAAAAGAGCAAGATTAATATGGACCTTAAGAGTAAGATTAAAATGGGAAATATATCTATTGGGGATTTCATATGGTTTTGGAAATAATATGCCTTTGAGAAATAGACGATTTCGAGAAACAAGATGGCCTTGTTCTCGCTACTACTACAAGTCAGTTCATTCTTGAATGCTTCTATTAGTGTCCTGGTAAAATGCAATATGATGGAATAATGGTGGCTGAAATTTACTTCTCACCAACCTTCTTTCTAAAAATCACAAACTCCTCATCCTCCACCTCTTCTAGCGATGGATGCTTGTGTAACCCTTCGGACTTCTCGTCAATTACTGAGTTTGTGCTCACACTAGGAGTGTCAACGTCGGAGGGGGTGCTAGGAGTGTCAATGTCGGAGTTGATGGACTCGGTATCAGATCTGTCAGTATCGCGAGCAGGCGAGGATGGGGTGTCAAAGAGGAGTCTGAGTGCTTCTCTCAGAGCAGCAATCTTGCGCATGTGTTCTTCCTCATCGCTTTTCTCCGCCTCTTCTCTCTTTTTCTCTTTAGCCTCAGCAATTTTCCTGGCTTTCTCCTTGGCAATCTTCTCGTCCTTTCTGGCCTTCTCCTCGGCAGCCTTCTTTTCTTCTCTGGCTATTTTGGCCCTCTCGGCTTCTCTAGCTCTTCTAACCTCCTCAGCAAATCTAACGGCTTGAGCGAATCTCAAATTTTCTTGTCTTTCAGCCTCTCTTCTGGCTGCTTCCGCTCTTCTAGCGGCTTCAGCCTCTCTAGCCCTTCTGACATCTTCCGCAATTCTAATAGCTTCCGCGAATCTCAAAGTTTCTTGTCTCTCCGCTTCTCTCTTGGCTTCTTCGGCTTTTCTTGCTGCCTCCGCTTTTCTTGCTGCCTCCGCTTTTCTTGCTGCTTCAGCTTTTCTGGCTGCTTCCGCTTTTCTTGCTGCTTCCGCTTCCTCCGCTTCCCTAGCCTTCCTGAGTTCCTCGGCTATTCTGACAGCTTCAGCCAACTTCAAAGCTTCTTGTCTCTCGGCTTCTCTTCTAGCTTCTTCCGCCCTCTTGGCCTCCTTCTGAGACTCTCTCTTCTGGATCTCTGCTCTTCTGGCTGCGGCAAGAACCTCGTCCTCCTGTCTTCTGAGTGCTCTCTCGTCACTTCTTTGTTGTGTTTTCTCCTGCTTCAGTCTTGTTTGAAAATATTCAACTTGGCCACAAGCATTTGGAATGACGAATAGACTTGCAAGAACTGCCTTGCTATAATCGTCCTGGCTGTAGCGAGCCTTCTTAGGAATGTTCAACACCAACAAGTTCTGTTCTTTGTAGTAGTCCCAGTCGATCTTGCTGACCTCGATATCGTCCAAATTGAACTGGAATGCCTTTCTGAAATCATCCTCGGTAGATTCAAGCACCAAGTTGACCAAGTTGCTAGCTTGGGGATGCTGGCTCCTCAACACCTTGACTTCATACAGATTAAAGTTACCTGTCTTCTTGGATATCTGGATCAGGTAGGCATCCTCTGTTTCAACTTTCTTTACAATCTTTGGTCTGGAATCTTGATATTGTTGCACCAACCTCTGATGCTGCTGCACCTGTTGCAAACCTTGCAAGGTGTCGAACAAGTTGACGAAGTTGTATGGGGTAGAGTTAACTGCAAACATTGAATGCTTAAAAATTGACGAGGAAATTTAAAACTAGAGAGTAGTCAGGCTTTTATACTTCGAAGGCAATAGTGAGAGAAGGTTCGAGAATTTTGCAACCAAAGGCATTTTCTGGAACCTTCGAGTGCGCACCTGCACACAGCACAGAATGACTGGGGTTTGTAATATCATTAGCTGACAAATCGAGATTAATTTGTCATAAAGTTATTGATGGTAAGAACATCAATTTTCTTGGTAGAAGCATTTTTTGACAATTATATCATCTCTATAACGGAAGAGGTATTGCTATGAAGACTTATCTTGCCGAATATAATTGCAATTGTTGAGACTTTGTCTCTGTGCTTGCCTTTGCCCTCGGAACCTTCCTGCAGGTACCCCACACCAAATACAAGGAATTAGCAGCCAACGCTAACTTTCGCATATACCCGATTCTACTCAATTTATTCTATTCTTTCTCCTCTACACAGTTCATACATAATTATATTAGGGTATCGTACAAACTCTAGGCTAGCTAGACCGTTATCGTCGAATACAAAGTCGACGTTGATGTCACAGTTTCCGTATAGTCAGTCAAGTAATAATCGTAGTCAACATAGCACACACCAGACACCACCAGGGTCAGTGAGTCTTCAAGGACCCAGCTTCCAGAAGGGAGAGCGTCATCAGAAAATCCCGAGTCTGAAGAAGTTATCTCGCTGGAAACCACTTCAATCAGTGTTGAAGGAGCTTGGGTGATGGAGCTAGAGGACGACGACGTGGAGCTGGTGGGTCCCGCAGTCGATGTTGTGGCCAGAGTGGAGGTCGACGTAGGCGCGGATGATGAAACCGTTGCTGGAGTAGCAGCATTAGACAGCGATGAATCAGAGGAAGTTGGGGTGGACGTCGATGAAGTTGAAGTCGAAGTCGATGAAGTTGAAGTCGAAGTCGATGAAGTTGAAGTCGAAGTCGACGATGTGGAGGTCGAAGAAGTCGATGGTGTCGATGTCGTGGTAACTGGAACTGCCATCGCACTTTCCATCACACTCACATATGTGTATGGACTACCAAAGATAGTCACCGTGTATGTAGATGTGTATCTCGTTGTTGTCACAGTCACGGTTGCAGTTTGAGGGTTGTATATGGTCGACATGGTGCCTTGCACCACGTTGGTGTTGGTGATAGTATTGTCAACGGTCTTGTAGATCTTCACCACCTGGACATCACGTTTGTCGATTTCGGAGTCGCCAGCAACAGCGGCTCTTTCATTGACTGGGGCGGGTGCAGCAGCGGTGAGAGAAGCAAGAGAGAAAAGCGAAAGAAGTAGTTGGAATTTCATAAGGAAGGACTGTGGTGAGTATGCAAAGGAGCGTGGGTGCAAGTGAGTGACTGGAACTGGAACGAGACACTGGGAGTTAGTGATGTTTTTCTTTAAAGCTTTGGGATGGAGAGGTAGCAACTGGGGAGGGGTATAGATTTATATGTTATTTTCTAGCAATTGACCACCATGGGCTCTCCGTCAGCAAGAATGACTGCTGGTTGCAAAATGTGGGTTTAGCGCCGATATCATATTGCCTAAAGAAGACCCAGTGCTGCAGACAGTAGGAAATGCTGGTTGTAACTTCCGGGAGAAGGTTATTGCCAGCATTAAACTCTACCGTTTGCAGAACAGTCCGGTGTCTTGGAGGCATTTCGGTGATCCATTTGGGTAGTTACCAGCTTTCAGTGAGCGTTGGAACAAAACTGAGATAATCTGCAGGATACTGCTGGAGCATCCTTCCGTTTTAGGAGCGAACCAAAAATGGTGAGAGAGTGAGATTGCGGAAGCAGCTGGATAGAGCATTCAGTAATTCTTGGATAAAATTTAATAATTCGGGGCGCAGGAATTGGAATAGTGGGACCCTTGCAATTCTCGAGCAATGTTGAGATGGTGTTTTTGCCGACATTGAATGTCCCGACACCGCAACAGAAACCTGAATTTACATCAAATTATTAGATCCAGCTCAAGCATCCTAATAGTTGATTTCATAGACTGCTCAGTTTGTTATTTTATACATTTTCCTGGTCTTCATTGTGGCCAAGTGGTAATGCAACTTCCGAGGCACCCGCGACTGATGTTCCGCTTCCCGGTGTACGCGGAAGAGTGCCACCGCAGTCCTACCGAGAACATGCCACCGGAGCCCTCGTAAAATAATGGTAATGTGCGGGCTCGTCACGTGACGAAAATTATTCCGGTGGGTGCCGACGCCAGTGGTTTCGCATAAGTAGTGGCATCATGGGCAAAAAATCGGCCAAACACCCGTACACCGGCATCCCGATCCTACCCCCGTTTCCCATCCCCGTTCCGCCCTCGACTCCCCACTTCCGGTCAAAACAACATCTCCAACTTCAACTTCAACTCCACATCAACTACTCCGCCCACTATTTTCACCGATGAGCTACTTCGGAAATAACAACTCGGGTAATAACCCGCTAGCATTCCCCTCCTACAACCAGCCGTCGCTCCAGCTGCGCAACATCGCTGCGTTGAATAATATTTCTGGATCAGTATCTCAGATTCAGCACCAATTCCATCGTCAACACATTGCTCCACATATTCAGGGCCAACCACAAGGTTCGGGCCCCAATACGCCGGTGGTGGCCAACGGCTCCAATTCCGGCCGCGGAAACAACGCCAATGCCGCGGGACAACCTCCTAACAGACCCCAACCAGACTCTCAACAGAGTCACGGAGTAGCTGCAAACCAGAAGGATACGAGTCAAACGGATAACATCGACGACAAGCTCTTGAAGCGCGAGAGAAAGAATCGGCCCGGGCAGAAATTTGGCGCCAAGAAGAAATCTTGGGTATGGACATGGTTTGTCCAGGATCTGAGTGATCCCAACGTAGCGGTGTGTGATTACTGCGGCAAGATCATCACCAGAATGCCGTCCGACAAGGGCTCGCCGAAAAAGTTGAGCGAGCACTTAAAAACTCACAAGCTCACCAAAGATCTGATCAACACCACGAGACCCATTCCCATCGATGGGAATGGCATCACCTACACACTGGGCGGACTCCAGATGGGATATCTGGGGACGTTTCCGCTGCCTTCGGGAGGCACGGCGGTGGTTTCACTGGGAAATCTGATGCTCGTAGAGTCGCCGCATCAGCAGCAGCAACAACAGCAGCAACAACAGCAACAACAGCAGCAGCAGCATATGATCCAGCACACTATGCTGGCGCAGAACCATCTGGGTCCAGTGCAGCATAGCCACGACACCGACGACATCTCGCCGGAACTCAAGTCTAAGCCCACCAAATACAGAAGAACAAACCCAATGCAGAGTCTCCCTGGGGATCGCATGATTCATTCTCAACTAACTCATGGAGGCACCGGCAGCCCAACCAACAATGTCCAGTACGGGAGGAGATTTATTCTGCCGAACTTCGACAACACGCCGTACCTGGCCAGCAAGTTCCATCGGCATTTGCTCAAGTTCTTGACGGAAAACAAGCTTTCCTTTCGGTTGTTGAAGCTGCACTCGTTCCAGCAACTTATCTATGATTTACGGCCGGATTCCATTACTGATTTGTTGGAGCTCACAGGGTTGTACTCTTCGTTTATGGAGGTTTCACGGGTGGATAATGATCCGGATAGTCTGGATGGGCATGGTTCCTCGATGGCGGAGGCGAATGTGGTGAATACGTTGGCGCAGGAGCTTATTAAGAAGTAGGTGGATTGAGGGAATAGGATGAGAGAGTAAGGATTGGGGAAATAGGATGAGAGAGTGAGGATTCAGAGAATGAGGATGAGAGAATGAGGATGAGAGAATGAGGAACGAGGGAATTGGGTTTATAATTGGAGTTAAATAATGAGTAAGGTCTCGTTAGATGTAGATGGATGGCCATTGGCGATTAATATAATTCTAGATCGATTGAATGTGGAGAGGACTTGAGAAAAATTAGAGAATTAGAATGCTTGGATAATCGAATGATGCTGGAGGTTTTTCGTTTCGTCCGATTCTCCATTTTCTTGGTCTCAATATCGAGGCCCAATGTCAAGGTGTTCACAGCAAAATTGCATCAACCACTAGCATTCCGGATTGACCATCGTAGCGAATCCACCATCCGACTATGTAATCTCACTATAATCTCAAATAAAATGTCATGCTTAGAGTGTAGGGGACGACTCGACAATCCTAAATACTTACTGATTATGTATGAAAAAGTTGCGACAAGCATTGGTAACTCTTATTGTTGCACCTTCTAGCGCAGCTATCCAACTAACCAAAGAAATTCACTATCCAGTCTCACTGATCTCACTTTCCCAACTCACTAACAATATTAAAATTATCAGTATACAATCACATGCAATCTCTTTATAATATCTTTCTATACTATCTCGCTATGCTATCTCTCTAATCCATCTCTCTAATCTATCTCTCTATACATTCTCACTCTTAAATCTCACTATTCAAACTCTCCAATTGTCCTCACTCGACACGCTGGATTCCTACTATCAAATCAACTAAACTCCAAAGATCCCAACTCTAACTTACTACTTCCTGCCTATTTCCTTCCTTAGCCCCTCCACAAACTCCCACACCTAGTTTCACTATCTCCGGTCGTGCCCCACACACACTATCACTAATCGCCATTCCAACCACCAATTTCCTTACTACACTCATGTCTGGCGCTTCAGATTTCCTCTCAAAAGGTATCGACCTAGTACAAAAGGCCATCGAGGCTGACACAGCCACCAGATATGACGAGGCATACAAACTCTACTACAATGGGTTGGACTACTTGATGCTTGCCCTCAAGTATGAGAAGAACCAAAAGTCTAAGGATTTGATCAAGTCGAAGTTCACCGAGTACTTAACACGGGCCGAACAGTTGAAAGAGCACTTGGAGAAGCAACAATCTAAGTCCGATGCCGCAGAGCTGTCTGCGTCTGGATCTACTAAAGCAAAGAAAGCTGGTGAGGGCGACGACGACGCTGACACCAAGAAACTAAGGGGCGCATTGGCCGGAGCCATTTTGTCGGAAAAACCAAATGTCAAATGGGATGATATCGCCGGTTTGGATGCCGCCAAAGATGCATTGAAGGAGGCGGTGATCTTGCCAGTCAAATTTCCCCAACTCTTCACCGGAAACAGAAAACCCACGCTGGGAATCTTGTTGTATGGACCACCGGGAACGGGTAAGTCTTATTTGGCCAAGGCGGTGGCTACCGAAGCCAACTCGACGTTTTTCTCTGTCTCGTCTTCCGATCTTGTTTCGAAGTGGATGGGAGAGTCCGAGAGATTGGTAAAGCAGTTGTTCACCATGGCTAGAGAGAACAAGCCGGCCATCATCTTCATCGACGAAGTGGACGCATTGTGTGGCCCACGTGGTGAAGGCGAGTCCGAAGCATCTAGAAGAATCAAAACCGAACTCTTGGTGCAGATGAACGGTGTGGGTAACGACTCTCAAGGAGTTTTGGTGTTGGGAGCCACCAACATCCCGTGGCAGTTGGATGCTGCCGTGCGCCGTAGATTTGAGAGAAGAATTTACATTGCATTGCCCGATGTGGAGGCCAGAAGACGCATGTTCGAGTTGAATATCGGAACCGTTCCCTGCGAATGTACCCAGCAAGATTTGCGGGTGTTGGCGGAAATGACCGACGGATACTCGGGACATGATATTGCGGTGGTGGTTAGAGATGCATTAATGCAGCCGATTCGGAAGATCCAGCAGGCTACTCACTTCAAGCCCGTGGAGGAAGACGGAATGGAGAAACTCACGCCATGTTCGCCGGGGGACGCCGGTGCCCGAGAAATGAGCTGGCTCGACATCGGCACCGACGAGTTGAAGGAGCCGGAGTTGACCATCAAGGATTTCATCAAGGCCGTCAAGAACAACAGACCCACTGTCAACGAGAAGGATATCCAGAACCATGTGGACTTCACCAACGACTTTGGCCAGGAGGGAAACTAATGACGTTATAGAATGCACTATACATTACTTTATTCTTGTATACTATCTTCTAGAGGGAGACCGCTCCCTCAACTTGTGGGCGAACAAGTCGTCGTCGATTTCTCTTTCGGCACGAATCTTGAGTTTGTCGGCGAATAAGTCGCCCTGGTCTGTGGCCAGCTCTCTGGCAAAATCTCCACGACCTTGGGTGCCGTTGCGTTGTCTTCGTGGTCTCAGTCGATCTGGCTCTCCATGAAGTAAGTAATATCTGGAGTAGGCAGCAGCGTTCTTGACCTTGCGGTCCGATTGCAACGAATTTCTCACATACAAAACCACCGACGTCTCGTCCTCGTCCATCTGCGACACTTCCTCCTTTTCTTTTTGAACCTTCTCTTTTTTCGACTCGAATAAGTCTTTCTCGTCGTCGCCCTGCGCCAATTTCTTCATCTCTTTCTGGTATTTATGAAATTCAATGGTAGGATTGTATGGCTTGGACTCTCGCTCCTGAACAATCGACAGCACGTATTCTTGGGAGAATTCCGAGCTTTTCAAGTCTTCTGTGGCGTTTGGCCCGCTGGATATGGATAGTTTGTTCAAGCCAAAGTTGGCATCTTCGTGGGTTTTAAATACAACATTAACGTTAGAGTCGTCGATCCACTGCACACGAAACCATATGATCTCGCTGGCTGGTTCATATCCGGACTCTGTTGTCGTATAATTGACGTAGTAATCGATAAATGCTTGGATATCGTCGGTGGATAAATTGTCCACGCCTCGTATGTGGAGAGCTTCAGGACGTAAAATGTGGGATTCGCCGTTGATGGAGACTTCCACCAGTTGCAGCTTTAGTTTTTCTTCACGGTCGTTTTCTTCATCGATTGTGCGGGTCATGAACCCTCCGTAAGGTGCTGGGTCCATGGTAGAATGTATAGTTTCAGATGGTTTGTATGGAAATGAAGGTTTGTATAGGTTTTCGCAGTGATGGTGGAGATGGATAGGTGAAATTGGAGATATTCGAGAAAATCAAGAGATCCGAGGGTATTAATTGATTGGAGGATGGGAAGATAATGGTGAGGTCTTTGGACACTTTGGCAAGTTTATAGTTTCGTCTATGTTACTAGTTATGTAGCTCCAGCCTAATACTACCCTGTTCACTGAGTCACCTCGTGAATGCATTATAGTACATAATCTACACATCAAAAGTGGTTCACGGAGCCGTTTTCTTTCATCATGGCTCGTCCACTCTCTGCTATTACTAGCTTTCTCGCCGCTCATCGCAACTTTTCTCATTCTTCTCAACTTTTCCCATTCTTCTCAACGTTTCACATTCAACTTATCTTACTGTTTTCAATTGGACTCCCACTATTGTCAGCACTTAATGTTTTTCCAACTTCCTGATTCTCGTTCCTCTGTTACTCTTCCATCTTCTCTTCTTTTCCCTCCTTCTCTACATCTTCCCTCACAAAGAGCACATTGTTACAGCGAATGAAAATCTCCCCAATTTTCTCCTCCTTGGTTTCACCTCCCTCCTTCACAACCTCATACGTTTCTTCAAGCTGGAAGTTCATGTAGTTGTCGATGGCCACGAGGGTGCCTTTATACTCCATCTTGTTCCATTTCAATCTGACAATGACTTTCTTGTTTAGAAGCGTTTTCAAAAATGGTTTCGGGTTTATGGGTTGAAACTGACTGTTAGAAGCTGTTGATATCACAGAGCCCTGCACCTGGACAGAGAATGCATCGTTTGTACGTACTGAAGACATCACTTGAAAGAGATAGTAGTTTATAGGTGGAGGAGGTGGGTGCAGGACCACCATAAGAAACCTCTGGCGAAACGTTTGAAAAACATCCAGAAAATTTTACTTCAATTGCTGTAACCGACTCAAAATAGCTTTTTAGAAATGGATTTGATTTTTCTAATGTAGTTTACCATCTTTTCTTCCGGTTTACCCTAACCATTTCTATTTGGGTTCCTATGTACATGCAGTCCCACACGTAACTTACTTTCCAGAAATTGGATCACCATCCACTGGCTACCCCACAAATACACCCAAATCACCAAAACCATGTCGTTGAGCGCCGTTCTCCTCGCTGGAGCCGCCATCCGATTTGCCGTACCCTCCCTTTTGCCGCAAATTACCGACATTTTGGCGTCAACCGTCGAGGTTTCTACACCAATTGATAGTTTCAGATCCATAAAGGAAGCATTCTTCTACTTGGACCATGGCATGGACGTCTACGATGGCGGAGTTGTATATCACCCGCCTCTCCTTGTCTCATTGTTGAAGTTAATTCAGGAGGTTTCACCTCTGCACGCCGACCTACTCTTCAATCTTTTGTTCACAATTGTAGATGTTGGTATTGCGTTGAAATTGGTTAATTTGAACAGATGGTATAACGACTACCAGTCACGCAGAGCTGGAAAGAAATTGGTTGGTTTTGACGATGCGATTATTGCCGCATTCTACATGTTCAACCCACTCATGATCTTAACATGCTGGTCTCACTCAACATTGCCAATGTCGTATTTTCTCATTTTGGAGCTGTTGAATCAGGTGTTGGTGGACAAAAATCCCTATAGGGGATCAATTGCATTGGCGGTGGCTGCTTATCTCTCGTATACTCCCGTGTACCTAGTGATACCTCTTTTGGCCTTGACATATGTGGTGAGTCCTACCAACGACTGGAGAGAAGAGATCGTGCAATGTGGAGGCATTTTCTTTGCCTCTGTAGCCACTCTTATGCTCTTGTCTTTTATTTTGACTGCGCTGCCAGACTTCTTCTACCAGTGCTATTGGACAGTTTTGCTGTACCTGAAGATCTCTCCTAATATGGGACTATGGTGGTATATTTTTACCGAGATGTTTGACTTTTTCCTGCCCTTCTATCGTGGAATTTTTAATTTGTATTCGGTGATCTTCATTGTGCCACTCACCGTGCGGTTGTTCGAGTTTGGGCCCAAGCAAGGTGATTCCTTCTTGGCATTTGCAATGTGCTACTTGTGGTTGTCATTCACAAAACTGTATCCGATCATTGGCGACCTTGGACTTGCATTATCCATTCTTCCAATTTTCAAGAACACGGTAATTCCCCACGCAAAGTTCTTGTTCATCACGGCATTGACCCTCATTGTTGTTTTGCTTCTAGCGCCGATTTTCTACTACTGTTGGATTGTGTTGGGGAACGGGAACAGCAATTTCTTCTACAGCATGAATCTCATCTGGGGCGGCGTGCATGTGTTGCTTTTCTTGGATTTCCTCTGGGGCAGGTTAGTGTATGATTATATCCAGACACACGAAGTTAAGGACGAACTGAAGCTCCGGTTGACGCAGATATAGAGAGGGAGTGGCGAAAAGATAGATAGCCGAGCAATAAAAGTGGTATGAATTGCACAGGGTAATGAGAATAGACAAAAGTAGGGTAGAACGAGAATGGGCTAGGAGAGCCAGTGAGGAAGATATAAGAGAATGTACCGTCAGATAATCCTACGAAATATGTAATTTATTGTGTTAAAGAATGCATTAGATGCGAAGGAAGCTGTTACAGAGAACTTTAATTGTTCAGTGATTTCTCACGGAATTGCCCTTGGCTGCGAATATCAGGCTATGGCCAACAGAGTACGATAAAAGATAGAGTGAGGTCCACGGGTATCGGTGCCAATAGTTCAATAAGTCAGATTCTACTGGACTGTGCTTAGCCATGGTGTTCCGTTCCTTTGAGTTTTCTATCAATTTTCCAAAGTTTTCCAAGTAGGACGGATTCTCACCTAAATTACGACATCCTTCCAACCTGGCACTAATCTACCCAATTCATTATCTGAAAAAAAAAAAAAAAAGAAAAATTCTTATGCCTACCACCTGATATTTATCAATAAAGGCACACAGCCTTCTATTGTCTATACATCTTTTGCTTCATTTCTTACTTTTCTCCAGATATTCAATTAATCAATTACACTCCTCGCCCTCACAACTCCCAGGTAGTGGTGCAGTGCTGGAAATTTGGAAGATAAAACCTTCACAGATCAGAATAGGAGAATGATATCTTTAATTGAAGTTCATCCTCCCAGTCAGTTTCTCAGCCTACTGTGATTGTTCCTACTTGCAATCAACGTTCAGTCCGTACCTCCTTTCCTATTCCTCCATACCTCCTCTCATGTGCTCAAAATATACATTGTTCACTTTCTGATCAGTAATTTCCCAATTTCCCAATTTCCCAATTTCCTAATTTCCTAATCTAATTTCCTCTTTTCCTATTTTCCTCTTTTCCTCCCACAGTACCTGTTCCTCAACTCAATGGGTGCAAATATCCTGCAGAATATTCACCACACCCCACCAACTCCTCCGTCGAACTCCACCACCAGAACTCTACCACCAGAACTCCCATTAGCAAACCAGAATGGCCATTTAGCCCCAATCTATACTACCCACCCCATCCACGCCTCCCACAACGCTGCTCACCTCCAAAACTCCAGTGCCCAGATCGGGTCCCGTCACGTGACACACCCTCCAGCCAATCACCGCACCCAAATTTCTCACACAACTATCTCGAAAAAAAAACCACCAATACATCTTCTTACTCCCTAATGTTGTCTCGTGTTTCTGCCCGTGCCTACAGCACTGCTCCTGTGAAATTGGTCTCCAGAGATGCCTCCGGCGCCTTATCCACTTTGTCTGTGAAAGTGTCCAATGCCGGCTCCAAGTCCGGCAAAGCAGGTGTTGCTCACCTCTTATCCAAGTTTGGCTTCCTCAACAACGAGGTCAAGTCGGCGTTGAGATTCACCAGAGAGTCCGAACTCCTCGGCGGTAAATTTTCTTCCCACGTGTCCAGAGACGCTATCGTGTTGCAAACGCAATTCTTGAAGCAGGACTTGCCTTACTATGTGGACGAATTGGCAAACACCTTGGCCAAGCCATTGTACAGACCATACGAGTTTGCCGAGACGGTGGTGCCAGTGGCCAAGGCCGAGGCTGCTGCTGCCAACTCCAGCAGCGTGTTTGTGGCGTTGGAGAAGTTGCACGAGCTCTCGTTCAGAAGAGGCTACGGAAACTCCTTGTACTACCACGACTCCAACAAGGTTTCTCTTGACGATGTTGTAGAGTTTGGCGCCGCTGCCTTCACCAAGGACAACGTGTCCATCATTGCCTCTGGCGTTAACGAAGCCGACTTGGCTGGTTTTGTCGCTGATTCCGCTTTCTCGGAATTGCCTGCTGGCTCCATTTCTGCTCCAGCCGTCAAGACCCATACCGGCAAGGAAGCACGTGTTGCCACCGGCGGCGCCTCTACCGCTGCCATTGGTGTTCCAGTTTCCAAGGCCGACTTTGCCAAATACGAGGTTTTGGCTGCTGCTGCAGGTACTTCCGTGTTGGCAGGTGCTGCCTCTCCATTGGCCCAGATCCCAGGCGCCGACTCCAAGTTGTACAAGTACGAGGACGCAGGATTGTTTGTTGTTTCCGTCTCCGGCGCCGACGCCTCGTTGGTTGCTGAGGGCATCAAGACCGCAAAGTCTGTGTTGACATCGATCTCTGCCGCCGACTTGAGCGCCGCCACCAAGGCCGCTGAATTGTCGGTGGCCTTGCAGGACTCTTTCGAGTTCCCACACGCCATCACCATCTCTGCCGACAGCGGCAAGGGTGCTAAGTTGGGCGAGTTCAACTACGTGGCTGTTGGAAACACCGACGTGTTGCCATTTGCCGACGAGTTGTAAAATAATCGCATAGTCCTGACCTAGAGACGTATATAAGCATAAAAGGAATTGTTGAAAGAGGTAGAGCGGGGGAGATGGTTCACTATATCTCTAATTAGCTGGTGTAGTAGGTCGTTATGGTGTGCAGGAAACAGATTCAGTGGGTGAGTTAGGACAGACGAGGTCGGTCAATCTCAAGAAAAACTTAGCAAAAATAACTGTCAGGTCGCTTACCACCACCATTTCTACTTAATCTCATTCTTCTCCAAACATCCTGAATAATCTGATGCTCTCCTCCAACTGTTGTGTTAGCTCCTGCACACGGTACCAACTACTTTCACCGCTCATCTTCAAAATTTCTCATCTTCTCTAAATCAAAATGTCCGACGGTGAAGAAGCATACAACGAGGGTCCAGAGAACTTCGAGGACTTTGATGCGCCTGACCACTTCTCGGACGATGACTTCGCCGAACCTGAGCCTTCTGCTGAAAGAAACGGTGAAGATGTGGAGATGAAAACAGAAGATGGAAGAACAATCGTCAACGGCGGCTACAGCGAGGCCGATGCACAGATCCGCGTGAAAACCGCCAAGGAGTTATCTATTCCCAAAGAGGACCGTACCACCACTCCATACATGACGAAGTATGAGCGTGCCAGAGTGTTGGGAACTCGGGCATTGCAGATTTCTTTGAACGCACCAGTTTTGGTGGACATTGAGGGAGAAACTGATCCTTTGCAGATTGCCATGAAGGAGTTGACACAAAGAAAAATTCCGTTGGTGATCCGCAGATATTTGCCGGATGGCTCCTATGAGGACTGGGGATGTGATGAGTTGATCATCGACAATTAGCATTGTATAATACAGAGGGCTCAGCCCGTTCAGGATAGAATGTAGAGCCGCGAGCTGTGGAGAGGGAATTACGGGTCCGGAGTAGGTGTGGGTAGAGGTTGATATTGTTCAGAGCCTTCTAGTTAGATTGAAGATAGATCTAATAGAAAATCCGAACTACGTGCTCCGAAAAAGTGGTAGTTTCTCTCGGGGATACTTTCAAATGGTCAAGAATGTCATCAAGGCCACTATTCTTTAGTAGTTAAAGTTGCTTCTTCGATTGCTTTACTGTTGTGTACGGGCGAATGGCCACGAACTCCACCAAAATCTCCACTGGAGGAGAAATGGGAATTATTCATTGTCATTTTCGTTAAAGCTTTTTCTTAAAATCGCCATTCACAGCAACAACCTTTGGCTCGATCAGGTTCCGCTCAAGCATATTCGAGGTTTGCGACTTGTTCCCAATAGAATTTGTCTTTCAAGGTGACAAGATGCACTAGCTATTTTCTCACATTGAACTCGTCGAAAAGCTCATGTCAGTGTCTCTCAAAAACACGCACCAAATATTTCATGCCGAAATCTTCCAAACCCAGTCAACAAACATTGTAAACGTTTCTGATTGATCTCTCCATGAACAATTCGCAATGCTTTAATTACCTCTGACAAGGCTCCTACCCCAAAAACCACATTCATCTTAGTCGAAAAGCATTTCGTGTTCCTTGAGAATGTCTTGCGTCGTAGTTGCTTATCCCAAAGTTGAATTACCCTATCATATTCGTTGGCTGCAACGGTTATCTCAGAGCCAGGTGAGCTAACTTATGCTCAGAACCCTTGAGGAAATCCAAATTATCCACGCCATGAGATTCTATTCATGTCCATTTGCTGGCCATTTCGCTACTTCTTGTCCGCTTCTCATCGGCCCTCAAGATCCTTGGTCTCAAGATGGTATGGAGCCATAACCACCATTCTTCGAGAATCTTCAATTCTGAATTCTCTCCTTTATCCATACCAGGTTCTTTCTTCAATTTTAAAGTTCGTATTCAATACTCTCCAACAGTATTATTCTAGATTGCCTCAAATATATCCAAACCGATTTCCTCGCCTGATATTGGAAGCCACTTACTCTTCTTACTTGTGCTTCGACCCGCCTACCTTCTAGGGATTTCCCTTTCCTCGTCGTCCTCGATGTCCACATGTTGCACAATCCAACTTAACACTCCAATAAAAGATCGCATGCATCAGAAACATCTTTTCAAAGTTAAATTTGTAATAAGATGAAAGCTTTCTTTTCCAAAGTGATAGTCCCACTCCAGGTTCTCATTCATGCACTCTCCTATTCAATATAAGCATCTATCCAATTGGACGCATAAAAGAGCCTCTTTCCATCCATCTGCTCCTTCACAAACCCCGACGTAAGGTTATCAAACACTTGGCGGGACAACCTATGGTCGCCACTGCCGATTTCTCCCATCTGTACCGAACAACACGCTTCCTTCAACTCGTCAACATCTACAACCAATTCGTGAGCATCTTCGGGAGCGAAAATCTTGAGTGCGTTTACGATAGTCGTTTTATCGTCGACTTTGGCAAGTTCCGCAGCCAAAATCTGCGAAAATTGTGCAAAAGTGATCAGCTCGTTGCCCTGGAGCATCAGTTTCAAAGTATCTTCATCTGGAAGCTCGATGCCGAGGGTTTTGTGGACATTTGTGAGGTCAGACAAGGTGATTTCGCCATCCTTGGAGTCACTATCGATGAGGGTGAAGGCGTTTCTGACCTGAATCTTCTGTTGGTTAGAAAGGGTTAAGAGTGCCATGGTAAATGTTGATGGGGAACTATAGAAGACAGTAGGTAATTCCAGAATTTGACCTGTAGTCTGTAAATGTCAGATTGCCAAATATTAGCCTATTCGTTAGAAGATTGACTTGAGTAGGTAACCCTGATTTAGTAAGTAACCAAATGGCTGATTCTCTCAATATGAATCAATGTCTGACGTTTAAGTCTGAATGTATATTCCTTGTACAGGAGGAGGTAAACAATGCGTCTAATAGTGGAAGAGGAAGAAGTAAGCGAAAACAGAAAAAAACATCGTTTTTCCATTCATGTTGATCCAGTCCAAATTCCTAAACTCTTTCTGTTTTTCTCTCTCTTCATTCTTCTCTTTTTCAACCTTCCCATCTTCTGGTGCGACCTACACAGTTAACTTTACAATTAAGTCTACACAGTCTAAATCTCATTGAACGACCAACTACTATAAAAACAATTGCACATACACAGTCATTGGTAATGGAGGAAGATACGCTATATAACCAGCCAGTTGTCCTCGATAACGGATCCGGAATGATCAAAGCTGGCTTCGCTGGCGAGGAAAAACCTCGTGCTTATGGTCCGTCTATGGTGGGAAGACCAAAGTACCAGAAAATTATGGCAGGTTCGCTGTTATCGCCAACGGAAGAGAGTTTGACTCGCTACAACAACTCGGAGGCATATGTCGGATCTGTGGCCCAACAGAATCGCGGTCTTTTGAAGCTCAATTACCCAGTAGAACATGGAGTAGTGACGAATTGGGACGATATGGAACGTCTCTGGCACCACACGTACGCAAAAGAATTGAAAGCATCACCCGAGGAGCATCCTCTTCTTATCACCGAAGCGCCCATGAATCCTCGCGCCAATCGTGATCATATGTGTCAAGTTCTCTTCGAGACGTTTAATGTACCATGCGTTTACGTTTCTATTCAGGCAGTTCTTTCTTTATACGCCTCTGGACGTACCACTGGGGTGGTAATAGATAGCGGAGATGGTGTGAGCCATATCGTCCCTGTTTATGATGGGTTTACATTGCCTACTCTGATTAAGCGGATGGATATTGCTGGACGCGATATCACTGACCACTTAGCATTTAATATCCGTAGAATGCTGGGTGTGGCGCTTCTGCTGAGTTCGGAGCTCGACATTGCACGCGCCATTAAGGAGAAATGCTGCTATGTCTCTAAGGATGCAGCCAGGGACGAGAAAATGTACAGTGGAGTTTCGTACTCGCATTACATGGCAGCTGGAAGTGCTGGAGGAGACGCAGCGGGGATGTTTTCATCATACAAACTACCGGATGGTCATACGTTGACGCTCGGCGTGGAGCAGTTCCGTGCGCCGGAGATCTTGTTCAATCCTCAACTCATTGGCGACGAGTCTCCCGGCATTCACGAACTCACCTCATTGGCCATCGCTAAAACAGACTTGGACTTACGTCCTACGCTCTATCAGAACATTATTTTGTCAGGAGGCACCACGGTTCTTCGGAACTTTGGCGATCGTCTTTTATCTGAACTCAAAAGTAATCAGTATTCGACCACACCGTCGATCTGGGGCTCGCGGGTATCTACGGGCAAGGACACACGCATGAAGATCAAGATCTATGCGCCGCCGGAACGGAAGTTTAGCACATGGATCGGAGGATCTATTCTTGCGGGACTTTCTACATTTAGAAAGATGTGGGTGACGTCGAAAGAGTATGCAGATGATCCGGATATTGTGCACCGCAAGTGCATGTGAGAGAGAGGAAGATTTTGGATAGTGTTGTATTATTGTGGTGGTACTGTATTATTGTGGTGGTGTTGTATTATTGTGATTGGGATTGTGGTTATGATCCGGTTCTGGTTCTGGATCTATTTCTCTACATTATCTGGCTCCGGTTATAAGTCTCCAATCGTCTCTGCATCAATAGACTTCACAATGATCAATTAACTAACATTCAAAGGTCAGCGGTCCGTCCCTAAATACAATAGTATCTGTCACCAAAGTCTCCCAAGCCAGGAACAATGTACTTGTCCTCATCCAACTTCTCGTCAATGCCTCCAGTGATGATCTTCACATCCGGATACTTGTCCTGGAACGCCTTGATGCCCTCGGGGGCAGCCAACAAGTTCAAGAAGTAGATTCTGTCCATTCTCACCCCTCTCGAAAGCAAAACCTCCACTGCCATCATGGCACTGCCTCCAGTGGCCAACATTGGGTCCAACAAAAAGACATAACGCTCGCTGATGTCCTCAGGCAACTTCTCGTAGAACAACTTTGGCAACGCGGTCTCCTCGTCTCTCTGAATCAAGATCTTTCCGATTCTCACTGAACGACAGCAATCTCTCAAGCCCTGCTCCATGGATTCACCGGCACGAACAATGGAAACACCACAGATCTTACCCAAAAACTTGGATCCAGTATACTTGTGACCGCCATGGCACTCGATGATGGACTCCTCAACTGGCAACTGGTTCAAGCCTTCTTCTACCAAAAGTCTGATGATTCTGTCGGAATAGAAGACGAAATCGCCTCTCTTGGTAGTTTGGTCTCTGATTATGGAGTACAAACCAATGAGCTGGTTGGTCTGGGGCAACAAGATGACGTTTTTGCTGACTTCGTTGGCCATTTTGAGAAGTATGATGGAGTGAGATGAGGTGAGGGTCTGTGAAGGTCAGGATACAGCGGAGATGGCCGATGGAGCGAGCAAGCGGCGATGAGAAATTTTGGATGTGAGTTCAATTTAAAACATTTTGGTTAGAAATGTGCTTTTCTTTTTGGTTGTAGTGTTACATGGTGTCGATTATTTGGTGGATTGGGTTGTCGATGGTGGAGCCATAGATGAGGTAGTGAAAACGGAAATCTTGGACATTCCAGAAGAAAACTACCTCAAGAGTGGACTGGTGGATTTCTAACTGACTCACATCACCGAAGGGAATTCTTTGACATTATCCTGTTGGATTTTGCATTGGATCTGAAGAATCTTCTGTTCATCCACTAAGGTGTACACTCTGCATCCACTGGAGAAGGTCAATTCCTCATATTGTCAGTAATTTTTCGTCAAATTATCATCTCTGGCCCATTGTCCACTTGTTTTATCCTTCTCTCGCCTTCTCTGACTCCATACCTCAATGTCTTTGGGCCACGATGGTCTTTCTGCTACGATGGTCGCTTCATTATATACTGATTTGATCAACACATCCCTCTCTCGTCTTACTGTAAACTTCCCCATTCTCATCTACCTCTTCCCTGCTTATTCTACACCGCATTCCTATTATTGTACATTTACTGCTGCTCCACCACAAACGGATTCTCAATGGTTTCTGTTCCCTCCAACGGTGAAAGCATCAACAATTGCGGACCTCTCACCACCACCGTGCCCAACTCACGAGTATTTTCCGTCAAAATCGATTCATCATCCACGTCACGGAGCTGCTCCACAACGTCCTCCAACACCAAATTCATCAACTGGTCGTATCCCTTCAAAACACCCACCACCTGTCTGCCACCGATGAACTTGGCCACAACCTTCTGGTTGGAATACTTCTTCAAGTCCAAGATAGCCTCTTTTTTGGGTCTGTCCTGCTTGGGCGTTTGGTATCCTCTTCTGTCATTTCTGTCATTTCTGTCATTTCTGTCTCCTCTGTCGTTTCTGTCTCCTCTTTCCCCTCTCTCTCTATTTCTATTATGGAACTGGCGTCCCCCTCTGTTCTGCACTTGTTAGTTCTGTCCAATCTGCTTCCTCATAGCTATACGTACATTGTCCATTGCAAATAGAATAGTTGGTGAACGAAATCTGCGCACTGACTACAGGAACATATCGACACATAAGTTGTCAGAAGTGTTCTTTTCAGAATAAACGAGGAGGTTAGATCCGAAAAAAAGTGTCCATTCTATATTCTCCAAATCTATGGATATCGCTGTGTATTTCACCTCCGACCTCACGTCGTCAGAGAGACGTATTTCTCCCCAATGGACTATCAAGTACTTGAAACAACGTCTTGAACAAATTACCGGTGTTTCCCCTCAAAGCCAGCACCTTCAATATTTTCCAAATCGTTCAAGTAACGAAAACCACCTGATAGGAGCAACCGCCGAAGACGACGAGAAAACCGTCGGAGATTACAACATTGCAGCATATAGCAGAATCCACGTTGTAGATACCGATCCCGAGTCCAAATTGAAGGGTTTGGCCAATGACGATGAAGCAGATAATACTCATTTCAAACTTTCCGAAGAGGAGTATGCCAGCCGGGCAGACACCGTGTTGAGCTGGAAAAAACAGCAACAATTGGGCCGTTTTGATCCACAGTTCAACGAGACCAAGCACCTCATCCAGAAACAAAACGAGGAGCTTGCGAAAGATATCAAAGTTGGCAGCCGATGCCGAGTGATCAACATTGAGGGTGAAAGACGCGGAACGGTGAAGTTTGTGGGTAGAATAGATCAGTTGGACGAAGGGGAAAATGTGTGGGTTGGCATTGAGTTCGATGAGCCGGTAGGGAAAAACGACGGAGTAATTGGAACCTTCCGAGTGTTTGAGTGTCGTCCGAAGCATGGATCATTTGTGAAGCCGAAGCAGGTGGAGGTCGGAGACTTTCCTGAAATTGATCCATTTGCAAGTGACGAGGAGGAATTGTAGGGAGGGAAGTGAATGCGAAGCCAAGGGAGTGCTGAACAGATAGAGAATAATCGATGGGGTTGAATGAGAGAGGTATTTGTGGAATGGGTGGAGTTCTGAGTTAGCGATAGAGTTGTTTACTATGGTCATGACGGTAGAAATTAAGATAGAAGTATCGCTGGAAAGTAGCATTAAAGGAAATATACTCAGAGTATTAGCGAAGGAATACTTCAGAGCTTTGCTGAATCAGCTTGGTGTATATGACTCCACTCAATATATCAAGTTCCATTCCCAGTTCAACAACACCTTCGAAGGACAGAAAAAAAATGGTGACAGAAAAATCATAGAAGCAATGAACCAACCAATCGAAGGGTCTAAATATTTTCAACTTCTACCTGCTGATAAAACTCCCATACTCACTACCTCTAGTTTGCCTCTCAATGTCCGGCATCCCAATCAAGTAATAATCTTGACGGCACTCGCGGATTACCACCAACTTCATCATGGACCAACCAGCACCCCCCTTTGAGTTCATCTACAACTATGTCGACAAAGACACATTCAAAAAATACTTCCGGTTGACAATTATTGTCTGCATCTACATCTTCCTCAGAGGATATTACTCTAACTGGTCCAAGCAAAGACAGGTGAAGAATCAGATTGATTTGGATAACGAGATGAAGGCGCAAGAAAAAGCTCACAAGGAGAAGAAGGAGGAGGAAAAACTCGAGAAGGTGGACTCGGAGGCCAAGTCATTTGGATGGGGTAAGGCCACCAGAAGAAAAGTCAAGCATCAAGAGAAGATTTTGCAAGATGCTGCGGAGGAGATTCGTGACACCCAACAGAGTGCCTACGATGCGGCCGAGGACCACGACATTGACGATTTGTTGGAGTAATTGTATAGACAATGGCGAGCGGACACTAAGATTTGCAGTGTAGAGTTTGTAGAAAGTCGAGACTGATATATGAAAATCGAAGAATTCATGATAATGAGTGCGAGAATAGGAACGTTGAGGTGAATGTCTATACGTGTTAAGAGAATCGGGTGGAATTTAAGAGAGTTTGTTGGGTATCAAAGTTATTTTATGATTTTCGTAAATTTTCAAACTCTTCCACTATGATTACGTTATTCTGTGAAATATGTGCAAGACAGGCTATACTCTGTCTAAGTGCGAATGCAAGGTTGCATCAAAACACTCACACTTACAAAAATTCACAAATCTATGAAACAAAACTCCAAGAGTACAGTAACAAGAAAATCTCTTTTGGCAAATCAGCCACCGATTAGCCACCCATTGCTGTGAATATCTCAGGGTAAAATCAGCACGTGACAGATCATGTGACTTCCATTGCGATGCCCCTCCACTACAAAAAAATTCATCAACTATCAATCTCAACTACATAATGGCTGGTGACCCGTTTCTTTCAGATCCCTCCAAGAAGAGGAAGAGAAATAGAGTAACTAGTCTTGCCAAAAAGCTGAAAACCCCTACACCATCGCCAGCTCCCCATGACTCAGACATTTCTAGTGGATCAGACCTCTCAGGATCAGAAGATGAGGCCAACTTCGAGAAGGAAGATGGCGATTTGGACTCCGACGACGAATTTGCCACCGAAGGAGCCGCCGAGAAAAGACGAAGACTCGCCAAGCAATACTTGGACAACCTAAAAGCCCAAGAGATCGACGGCGACGACTTTGATGCCGCAGACGAAGATGCCGACCATTTGGCTCGTCGACTTCAAGCAGATGTGGCGGAAACAAAAGGATATATATATAAGTTCTACTCGGATAAAGTGGAGCCACAGTTGGGGGAGATTCAGCCTAAAACCGTCCGCATTGGCTCCAAAAACGTCACTGGTGTTTCTGTGAAATACCCATATATATACACAGTGTCCAAGGATATGGAATTGATCAAGTGGCGTCACGACGCCGGCAATAAGCCTCAGAGAATAAGACACACAAAGGGTGGCTCCAAATATTTCAAACTTAATACGTCAAATCCCAGCGCAAACCACCACTGGGACCAAATTAATTGTGTGGCCGCATCTCCCGATGGAAAGTACGTGGTCACGGGCGGAAACGATGCCAGACTCATCATTTGGTCTGCAGAGAATTTATCGTGCTTGAAGGTGTTGGAGACCAGAGAGGCAGTTAACGCCATTACGTTCAGAAGAGGAACAGATCAGCTTTACGCAGCATGTGGAGACTTGAGAATCCGAACATTTTCCATCAACCAGTTTGCCCAGTTGGAGATCTTGTACGGCCATCAGGATAACATCACCGATATTAGTGCATTGGGCAGAGAAACATGTGTGTCAGTTGGGTCACGAGACAAAACTGCCATGTTCTGGAAGATTGCTGAGGAGTCTCGTTTAACGTTCAGAGGAGGAGATTCCGATAAGAAGAAGAAGAAAACCGAAGATGGAGCTGAGCAAGACTTGCCATTCCATGCGGAAGGTTCCATCGATGTTGTATGCATGGTGGACGAATCACATTTTGTGTCTGGATCCGACAACGGAAACGTTGCATTGTGGTCGTTATCAAAGAAGAAACCGACATTTACGCAGCGAGTGGCCCACGGACTACTCCCACAATTCACTCCTTCGCAAGCCAGTGCAGAAACCCTGGAGGAAATCGCCGCAAGACAGATTCCAGAAAGACAACCATACTGGATCACCGCCATTTATTCTGTTCCATATAGTGACATTTTCATAACCGGCTCCTACAGCGGGGAGATCAAGGTGTGGCGCATTGACCGCGAGAATTTCAGAAGGTTTTCTCTATTAGGCAGCGTTGCGTTGAAAGGAGTTGTGGTGAACATTGATGGGGCAGACTTACAGGATGAAAAGAAGTTGGTGGTGTATGTGGCCACGGGAAAAGAGCATAAACTTGCTCGTTGGTTGGGTAAAGTTGAGGGCCGGAATGCCTTGACGTGCTTGACATTTGACCTTTAGCATATAGCATATCGTTAGACGATCACGAGCCGGTGTAGGAGATATTGTATTGTTGAGGAAAACTTCGGGTAACTCGATCTTTGATAACTCGCTGCTTTAAAATTATTACTATTTCCATTCGAACTCTATGGCCCTCTCCCCTTTTATTTCTATTCTCTTTTCGTTATTATACATCTTTTAGAATGCGGCCTCATCGTCGCCATCATCTCCCATGTCGTCGTCTCCGCCATCAAAATACTTTTCTGCATTATAGTCATCATCATCGTCTTCCTCGAATTCGTCGTCAAAGTCTTCCTCCTCCACCTCTTCTTCGTTCTCCTGGGTGGGATCAGCATCTAGGTCTTCTGCCAAACTCTTCAACTTCTCCAACATTGACTGCGCCGTATCCTCGGCATCAACACCATTAAATTCAGCTAGACCTCCATCAACCTTGTATGACGACAATAAAAGCTTCTTTTTCTTTTTGGTGATTCCCATCACAGAATACAACTCCTCGGGAAAAAACTCTAGCTGGTATGGATACTCATCTATAGAGCGTCCTACCTTCTTGGTTTTCTTATATTTGTCAGAGTAGCGCTGAATAGCATCTGCAGCACCATCAGTATTTCCATCTTCAACCGATTCAGTGCAGAACGGACCGTCATACATCAATTTGCTAAAAGCTACTGCCTGTTTAGCAGCATTTTGCTCATATGGGGCTAAAGGGCCATGGATGGGGAGTTCAAGGCGCGGTTTTTCGGTGGCCTGGCCCTGCGATAGAACATCTGAGTAGTCTAGGCCAAATGGCAAGAGCACACGACCAGAGGGTTTGTTTCTGAACGACATGGTGAAGTTAAATGGGACTAGTGTGGTTGAAATTTTGATGAGGTCTGGTCGCACGTGACTCGTCACGTGAGAAGATGCCCATCAACTTTTGGATTTGTGTAGCGTACAAATGGAAAATAGAGGTGAAAAGTGGTTAGTGGGAGAAATATGGATTATTTTCTAAATTGGTGTTGTTCATATTGAATATTGTGAACTCTTTCAGAATATTGAACCAGTGGATTTTTGGCCCCGTATTTTCTGATTTCAGGTACAGGATGACATAAGGAGAATGAGATGCAACGAGGCCCAATATGAGTGGAAAGGTTGTATTTCTTAAGAAATTTTTGTACATGTCAGAACTTTGCCAGAAGCGAGACATTCAAGAAAATTTTTATCAGCTTTTCATGTCTGCTTCCCATTGGTAGGAATTCCATGTGAGTATTATAACTCCAAGAGAAAGCTAACGTTGAAGTGGAACAATGTGGTGATCGGAAGTCTTAAGTGTAAACATTCACTCAAAATGCAATGTAACATTCGATTGACAATAAAAACAGCCTGAATGAGCTATTCTACGAACATTTTAGTTTTTTGACTACCTTGTCCAAAGTGCAGCATTACAATTGACGATCTGTATTGAGAAGATAGAGAAACGGGGCCAACATTAGAAGAGAATTATTATGTTGCCACATGTGGTGTCGATTGCAAGAAAGTACTCCACACCATGGTGCTATGTTTATAATTTGAATGTACTACCCCTGCCATTGGAATACAACTATTGATGGTGGAGCATCTAATTCTTGATTCCTCGCAGTTTTAATTGCTTACCCATCATCCCCTTGATCATTTGGTCGTCGATCTATTTTATGGTATTATTATGCATAGCTTTTATTTGTTAATCTTTCTGTTACTTCCCAAAACTTTTCTAGGAGAGGAATACCGCTATCTTTCACTGCTAGTCGTTACATCTTGCGCCAACTTGTACCTTGTCACCCTTCTGTGAAGTCTTTCATAAGACTAGTCATTTGGGACCCTCTGATATCGTTGTCCCCCTATACCTTGAATACTTCGTTTCGACTAATAATAAATGGCTAAGAAACTCATTCTACAACTATCATCTCTGATATCGAACTACTCTAACTAATATATTAGGCTCGGATCTCCCGAAAATTGAAGTTCCTCATTCTGGATCCAGTAAACCCAACTCTATTTTCTTCCGGATTCTCATTCAGATTCTCATTCAGATTCTCATTCAGATTCTCATTCAGATTCTCTCACCTCTCCTTCCCCTTCATTTTCTCGTATTTCCTTGATCTAAGCCGCACATTCTTCTCCATCATCTCATTCTGGCACATTGATGCTCGCGTATAAACAAACCAGCCTCTTTCGGTGACCAACTATTCTTCCACACATTGACCCGGTTCTTCTTCCACTTCATTCATTTCGTCAATTTTCCCACTCACACTCCCTTTCCCATATCCCTTTCCCATTCCATTTCCCCAATTCCCATGGATCGCTCCGAAACTGCCGATGGTACGTTGGTGATAATGGTTTGTCGGGCCAAACACTTGCCAAACCGCCGAAAACTCGACAAACAGTCGCCATATGTTTTACTCCGAATCGGCACTACCGCCATGAAAACCCCCAGCCACTTTAGAGCGGGCCAGACTCCCGAATGGACTCACGAGATCAGATTTAATCTCTCGCGAGAAAGGAAACCTCTTCTCAAACTCGATGTGTTGGACGAAACAAAGAACGACCCAACTCCCATTGGTGCCACCGAGATCGATTGCTCCCAGGTGTTTCTGGACACTGCAAACATGCAAGCCGGTGGCAAATACATTCTAGACAATTGGTATGATTTAACATGCAACAACCGACAGGCGGGAATGATTTATCTAGAGATGACATTCTACCCCACTGCGCCCGTACTACCGCCCAAGGTTTCGGTTGCGCCGGCAACGGAGCAGCGGGACTTGCCGCCGGTGCCCGAATCCAGAATTTCCCGGACTCCAGTTAGTATCGCCGACGAGATCTTCGTTTCCGACGACCATAAAAAGAAGCCCTCGCTCTTCCTGACGTCGGATCCGAGTCCTCCAAAGGACGACGGGGTTTTTGTAACTGGGCTGCCGAAGAAAAATAGCCGATTTGCTGCGTTTAAGAATAAGTTCAGGGCCAAAGAGCCAATCTCGGCCATCTGGAATGACAAACTGAATTCTGGCGTGGATGCTTCCATCACCCCCACGTTGTCACCAATTGACGATCTGCATTTGCGTGCTGATGGAATTGTTCCGGTGGCGCCCGCTCCTCCTCCCCATTCTGGTCGCTCGTCGTTTTCAACTCCCCATTCCGCTCTGGGCTCGTTCTCTAACAAAATCACAACTTCAATGTCTCCTTCCCATAATTCAGGAGCTAGTTCGCCGCAAAGAGCGTATCCTGGAACAATGGTTCGCCCAAAGTCTTCTGATCTGTATTCTACCCAGGATCTGTACTCTTCTCCAGATAGATACTTGCCTAAATCGCCTGAGCTATCGCAGAGTCAAGGCTCTGAGCAGAATATGTTTCCTAGATCCGATTACGGGGTTTCAGCTGAGAAGCTTCCTCCAATACCCGTACTTCTGCCAGATCACAGATATTCCACATCCCGTTTTTCTAAATCTCCTGATTTTCTGTCTAACCAGGGTGAAATCAAACAGGCTAGTCCTCGCAGGAAGCCACCTCCAGATATTAATGACAATTTCTCCAAGCTTCAATTGTCGATGCCGCTGACCACGTCGATTCCGTTTTCGGCCGACTCTTTTGGACTAGACGACGATAACGACGTTTTGCCCACCCAAGTATATCATTTGGGCCAGAAAGTACAGTCACTCACCCATTCAGCCACTAACCGGACCGAGTTAGATCCTCATGATATCGATCCAAAGTATTACGCACCGTCACCATCAGAGCAGATGGCTAAATCCTGGAGACTACAAAACGGACATGCAAATGATAATGACCTAAAAGTCGAGCTTAATACCGAATCTACAGGATACTTGGGAGATGGCAAGTGGCAGACAAATCGATTCTCACCATCGGTGTTTCTGAGAGTAAACGACGAAAACCACGAGAAAGAAAACAAACCAGCAGTTCCTCCGAAGATTCCACAGGGACTCAGCGAGCGAGAATACTTTGTTCTTGAGAAGGATAACTACTTGAAGGACATGAATGGGCGGCGCATTTAGATAAAGTACAGATTGAGTATTAAACAGTGTGTCAGAAGTAAACTCGTAGCCAAAAACAATCTCCAACGCCAACACAAAGCGTAATGAACATAAGGAATCAACATTTACAACAAATTTGCGGCAATGACTGCAATCATTCCGACTGCCACACTGGCACCTGCAGCAACACCGGCGCTGGAGGTCGAGTGAGCTGCAGACGTAGCAGCGGGCTCCATCGTTGAGCTACCAGCAAGGGTGGATTGTGGACACGAGGTGACGTGCGAAGTCGAGTTGGAGAACAGGCTAGCCGTCATCGTGGTGTTCAAGGCAGAAGCCACAGCGACGACTCCCTTATAGGAAGACAAAGCTGCCTTTTTAGCAGCGACAGAGGAGGCAGAAGCAACCGAAGCGACCGAATCAACCGAAGCGATTGAAGCAGCGCTAGCAGAAGAAGCTGCTGCAGCAGAAGCGTCGGACATGGAGGCCACAGAGGCGGCGAAGACTTCGCTTGCAGCGAAAGCAGCAGAAGCAGCACTAGCAGAAGAAACAGATGCCACGGAAGCGGCGGAAACAGACAGCACCGAAGCGGCCGACACCGAAGATGCAGAAGCAGCCGACACCGAAGCAACGGAGCCAACGGACACCGAAGAAACCGAAGCAGCGGAGGCAGCCAATCCAGCGGAGGCAGCCAATCCAGCAGAAACGGAAGCAGCAGAAGCAGCAGAAGCAGCAGAGGCAACCGAGGCAGACGATACCAGTGCTACAGAAGCCGAGGAAACTGAAGCCTCACTGGCTGCAACAGCAGCTGCAAGCGACGACAGCTCCTCAGGGGTCAAGACGGTGGTGGTAACAGTCAACGTAGACGTCAAAGTGGTGTTTTCATCAGCAGAAACGGAAACGACAGCAGCTGCGAGGGCAATGAGAGACAACGGAGTGAGGGAAACCATGGTGGAAGGAATGATTTGCAAATATGAAACACCGGGGCTGAAATGAAAGTTGAAAAGGAATGACTAAGGGTAAGGATTGCAGGGTTGCGGTGAGACAACGCGAGGGCGGTTGGAGTAGCTGGAGGTCGTTTGGATGGAAAGAAAGTGGAGGGTAAATTTTTTGTTTAGGAAACGGTGGTGATGATATTTGGTGACAATGCATGGTTTAGCCGCCGCATGAATCGCGCTACCATGAAGGACACCATGCCCAACTGTTAACCTAAACGGGAAAGATCAACACTGTTTCCGGGGAGTGACTCGAGGCGTCTGCAGGATCTGTCATGTGCGACTGCCGACCCCGGGTGTGTGCAGTCGTGGCGAGTGGAACAATGTTGACGAGAAAATGCGACTAATCGTGACGATCAAGTGGGGAGGCAATTGCGGCGGTTAATGTGGCAGGTGAGACAAACGTGGCAAGTAGACGATAAACGAGAGGTAAACAATAAACGAGAGGTGGACGATTTGAATATTGCGAGGGGG